>REGM01000237.1:190214-223610 GCA_004194415.1 Aurelia aurita | reverse complement strand
TAAATTTTGGCACTAAAATGACAATTTGGAGTGTTGTTAAACCCAGCAATGAGAGAATGAATTTCTCTTTGATCATTTGGGCAGGAACAGAAACATGTATGCGAAGGAGAAATGCAAGCGAACACTTTGGTGAAAATAATCAATGTCAAACAGTAGGATAAACCATATTGCGCAAGTAAACATTATATTATGTGAATAAATTGAATTAGAAATATTCTTCCTTTCAATCAAAGACAATTTATTGAAAAAGAACCACACAGCTCTTCAAAAAAATGAAGATTACATAACAATCATAATTTTTCAAATTTAAAATTTTCAGACATCCCCTGCAAAAATTTGGTCCCTACCCCCCCCTAATTAAGTTTTTACTCAAAAAAATTTTCACTAGGTGTCTAAGACGTTTTTAGGAAAAGTCACGAAGTTTAAAGAAGAAATATTTACTCAATTTGGAGTTATTAATAAAAAACCAACAGGGGGGGCAAATTTGCCCCCCCCCAACCAAAATAGGGTTAAACAACTGGTCGTTTTTAAAATCACCAATACTGCTTTTACTTCCATATATAAAGTTTCATTTGTTTGTTCAGTTGTGGCAAGGACCACACAGATTGCAAATCCTTCAAAATGTGTGAAATTTGATGTCTTCATTCGTGTGTAAATTCGAAGTATCCAAAGGATCCAGTGGAATCGAATCCAAACCATTTCTGTAAATAGCGTCATAGAAGGTAGCAACATGTGCGATAAATGCGGAATTATAGCTATGTAGAAATTAAATGCTATATATGAAACTAGGCTTGCTGCGTGTCACCTGCGGCGCCGCGCTGGCCCACCGTCGTACTTCACGTTCGTTAGGGAAGGAAAGTGAAACTCTATATGGCCCCCTTTCTAATTAAGCCCCTTCCTTCCAAGCCAGAATTTTAAGTAAGCCCACTCTCTATTAATCCCCCCCGTTTATATGAACCCTGAAAGCTACTAAAGATTTCTATATATTGAACTAAACTAAATTTAATTCATAATATTCATGTGGTTTGGGTTCATCACTACTTTGAATTTATGTGTTTTACTTGCAAAATCGTATGTTAATTCCGTAAAGTATAAAAAGACCCAAAAACCCATCATTTTTAGCCTTGACATTTGACTTTGTGGATAAGCCCCCCTCTCTAATGACCCCCTAAACCCCCTTCAGCTTAATTATGGGATTTATGTTGATCCAAATTAGCCAATGGCAATGTGCATATGCTAGACGGGTTGGGTCATTCGGAATTTAGCCAATCGCTGCCAAACTCTGGGATGCTGCAAACGGTAACCTCTGTGCAGGTTGTTGATGTTGTAGGCCTTAATTAGCTGTAAATTAGCTATTCTATTTCTTGCCTACTGTAAATAAATTATTGATGATGATGATGATGATGATGATGTTTCATAATGAATTGAACTAATGAGCAACTAATGACGTGATCTTACAAGGATTAAACAGTCATCACCCCCAAACATCTTGGGTGTTAGCATAATCACATTATAATCAAATTTTTACGGTAAATGGATAAACTAAACGTTAGACACCTCTTACTTTTGAAACAACTGAACCTCTTCAGACCACACAGCGACTTTGATTGGATGCAGCTTTTGGTTGCAAAAATACCCCTGTGACACAGTTGCTGTCAATTATGTTTGAATTTCCTAGCTTTACTTAATTATTCGACAAGAAACTTTAGCTTTAGATTGAAAGCATTTTGTCCAATACTGTTCTTTAGATCTTTAGAGTAAGTAAATTTTGACAATAGCCAAGTAATGTTTTATTTTATACTTTCTCCTTTCTGTATCCAGAATTCATTTGAAGTAAAAGGCGACCCATCCTCAAATCAGGAGTTGGTTCCAAGGTCAGCTCGTATTTCAAGACAAAAGAAGGTTTGTGTGGTTAGCTTTCAATTTCTTTGTGTGGCCTATCATACCTTATCCCCTTTCATTTTCGTGCAACTTTAATTTTCGCACAGAAAACATCCAACAATTAAAAGGAGTGAAGTGACAATCCGAAGCCTTTACTGGAATCAGACGGCCTGCATGCGCCTAGGTAATGAAATAAGCAGCTACACGAACATCGAAAGAGGCGTTAAGCTGGTTTTCCACCAGACGAATTGTTTCGCACGAAGTGATTTTTGCCGCGAAAAAATTCGAGCCCGTGCAAGCAAGAAAGTAGAAACAGATCGAACTCAGTTTTTCGCAAAAGCGAAAGCGGCTAGAGAATCAAATTTCAACTGCGCACGCTTTTACTTTATGAAATTCGATTCGTGCTAAAAAAAAATTCGCCAACAGTAGTGGAAAACCCGGCTTGTGACAAAGATACGAGAATTTTTCAACTTGTGTAGTGAAATAATTCTCAGAGAGCTGAATGGTTTGAGAGGATTTGTTGCAGGAGGGCATAACATCAACAACCTACGTGATGCTAATGACACTGTGTTAATCGCGGAGACACAGGGAACGCTTCAAGATCTGCTAGACAGAGTAGTCAAGTTCCAGAAGAAATTCCTGTGTATCAACTGTAAAAAGACCGAATGCGTGGTACCTGTTAGCAAAAAGAAACGGCACATTGTTTTTTATTGTTGGACGTACTGTAAAAAAAATGTTAATTATGTTGGAAGTATGGTGACAGAAAATGGAAAATGTGACATAGGAATGAAAAGGAGGATCGGCATGGCAAAGAACGAATTTGTGAAACTGGAAAAAGTGCTGAAAGATCGCCATCTCTCATTAGAGATAAAGAAATGAATATTAAATGGCTATGTTAAACCCCTTTCTCTTACATGGCGGTGAGGTGAATGCTGGACGATATCATCACGGAATGGACTGAGAGCTGCTGAAATGTGGCTTTGTAGACGATTAATGAGTGAGAATACCCTGCACAAATGAAGAGGTTCTCTTGAAAGCTAGAGCGAAAAGAAGCTTAATAAAAACGATCAGAAAAAGACAACTTCTGTTTCTATGACATAATGAAAAAGGAAATGCTTGAAAACCAATGATTGACGGGACGCGTCGAAGCAATGAGAGACATGAACACAGACACAGACACAGACATTCCAGAGAAGTTTTGCAGAATTGGATGACTGAACAACTGGCAGACAGAGATAAAGATCAAGTTACGAGCCGATATCTTCTGCAAACATCAAAGAATTGAGAAGTGTGGAAAACCAGAGTTCTTTAAAAACATTTATTGTTGGTTTATGGCCCTAGTAACATCGATACCAAGAAATTCGATAACATTGCTTTCTAGACAAAAACATCGTCTTTGATTTGAAGCCAAGGTCGATATCCTTGTAATCATTGTTAACCTAATAGGTAGCTCCCCAAAAGGAACAGATGAAAAATGTGGGAAAATTAATGCGCCAAAAATATGAAATCCGCTAGGTACGCGAAAATCAATGAGGCACGAAAAATTAGAAGGAATAACATATCTTAATACAGTACCATTAAGCATACGATAGCACTAATGCGGTTTCACATTAGACTGAAAAAGTTTAAAAATCTGGAAATCCTGACCCTGGAATGTTAAAAAGTGACAACACTTAAGGGCTGAGTGCATGCAGTCACAGTGACTTCTTTTTTAGGTTGTACACATCTATTCGGGCGTTTCTACGGTAGCTTTTATAGTTGGAGAGCCTAACAAATACTGTACAATAGCTGTCTGTTATTTTTTATGAGGAGGTACAGAACGAGCTTCCTGTCCTCAAGGTATTGCGACAGCAACATTTGATCAAAGGACCCTTGGGGGGACTCACGTTAAGTTTATTATTGAGAAGGTCGCAGGAGATATATCATTTTTAGAAAATCCCATTACATAACAATGTTTTTCAGCTTCAAAAACTAAAAACAAGAACAACTTTTATAAAAAATGAAACCTTCAAGAAAAAGTTCATAAGCTGACTTGACAAGCCTTGAAAATGTTCTTTGAGGACGTTATTTAAACCTTCAAAAGCTGTAAAAAATGTCAATGAAAAAGTATGGGGAAGCTAGTTTCTAGCTAATATCAAAGTACATATCTGAAAAGGCAGCATTCAAACTCTGTTCCATTGTTCCTGAGCTGCGACGGAAAATCTATAGGGTTACTTCTTAGGCGTACAAGATGTCCTATTGCCCTCAACTCTGTATGTTCTTGCAATCAGATTCCGAGAAAGCCCTTCAATGTTAACATTGACGTCATTACTGTTTTCAGCAACAATGAGTCAATCCTTACTTGAATGCAAGGCTAGCCTGATAACCAGACCCGATTTCAAAGGAATTAGTTTCCTTTGAAATCGGGTCTGGTTACTAATATTGTGCACCCAAGAAACTGAACAGCCCATTGTGGTATTAAAAGAAAGAATTTGTTTTGATCATTTGCATATTTACGTAATTACTTTTGAATTTGAATTGAAGTCAGTTAGCCATGACACAGACATAAAATCCTATTTGTTTAGCCTGTCCTTTCTCCCAATCAAGCAGAGCTTTCGAACAATTATTGCACCGGAGACAAGTAATATCGCAAGGCATGATAACAAGCTTTGTTTGTTGAAAAACAATCTACCAGACAATCGCTGTCTGTTTATAAACAATACCCAATTATCCCAGGATACAGGAGACACGAAATTTCCCCTCCCATCCCATAGACTCTACTTGTACTTTGTACACGTGAGTCAAAAATGACGATATCTTGTCCAGTTGGGTTTCATCGCATAGCTATGATTTTGTAATGAGTTTTGTCATATTTATATTGCTAACCGTTGTAAAGTTTACATCTGCGACAAACAATATTCGATGCTGAGATTTCTCAGCAACTGCGTCTTCAAGCCCAATTCATGTGCCATTCAACCTAATGGTTGGTTGTTTTTCTGTTTTTAGGAACCTCCACTTTTCGAAGGTTTGGCATTGACATTAATTGGGAATTTCAAAACAAGCCAAATGACCAAAGGTAATCGGAAAGCTTGTTTTCTTATTTATCATTTGTAAATTAACATTGTGGAATAAGTGGCCGTCGGCATTCGATTGTCGTATTTTTAGCGGCATTTGGCCGTCAAGGGAGGGAGGGGGTTATGTGTTAGGCCGCTAAGAAAGGAGGAACATCTCCATAGTGAAATTTTACTTCAAAATTTATAGTGATTTTTGTTTATCATTATACTAAAGTATTTAAAGGTCGTACCTTTTTAATTCTCGCTATCCAGAAAACATCATCCTCACTTTCATTGCATTTTGAGATGACATAGCGAGACTTTGCAGGCGCCCAGTAGCCTAGGCCTAAGTGTTCTAGACCTTGCTTTCTATTAAGATTTATGACATGACCGGTAAGGGGGAGGGAGGGGGTCTTAAGTTAACGGCCAAATGCCGCTAAAAATATGAAAATCGATTGTCGACGGACCCTAAACGCCCTCGTATAAGGAAGAATTCTTTCATGCGACTTAGTACTAAATTTTGAGCAAGAGTTTTCTGAATTTATTGAACGTCATTCGAAAATAGAAATAAAAAGGTTGTAAGCAGGGGCGGCTCGGAGGGAAAAAAGTAGGAATCAAAGTGGCGAAGCCAACATTTTGTTGGGCCACGCCCTTTTCTTCACTAGGAAACGCACATATTTCGCTAATGGCACGACCACGCCCACCTCCAAATCACACCAGATCTTAAACAGTTTTTCGTAACAATGAATAACAGAGCATGTAAGTTTTTAAACATGACAATGATATTGAAAATTTAGTTAAAACGTGACATGAAGGAAACTTTATTCAATGAAATTATTCTTTTATCGATTTCGTGAAAAACAAACACATAGAGTCCATAGAGCCATTTTATCATATTTTTGGCATACCTCCGTCTTCATTGCTACAGCGTCAACCTCACTCATATGCTAAACCTTTTCCAAATTTAAAAATTGTATCATTTCATAAACGCCAGTATTGGAGTCTTTCGACGTTTCATGTCGCGGTTGTAGGCCATAGGCTTGCAGATTGCGGCTCTTTCTGTGTGAGATTACCAAGAAACAGTTTTCTGTCTGGTCTCAACGGCTTCAACACTCTAAGCCTCCAAATGGGCAAGGTAATCGTTTGCAGACTTGATTACCTTGGCCTGAAAGATTTTGTTGTGTGGATGTCAAATGACCAAAGATCGCCTTTTGGTATGATGTTCTCTCAAAACGATCCCACATAATGTTTATGGGACTTTACAGTTTTTAATGTTGATTGATATATCACCTATCACTATGCAGGGTCAGTAGTAAGACGTTTTTCTACTCCGCCACAGGTCCACCACATATCCACGGAAAAGACTTGTACAAGGAAATGCTCGTTCTTCTTGTTATTTTATTCTTGGACATGTCCTTCCATCCTTCTTCAAGCACAATCGTTGTTCATGGTTTAATTTGTTATTTGTGCTGAACGAAGTGAGAAAATCTTCGAAACACCCCATCTATACTCGTTACCCAAACAGGGGCGGATCCAGGTGAAGATGTGAAGATGTAAATTTTTAGGGGCCACGCCCTTTCTCTCTTAGGGAACGCCCTAAAATGACGTCAGTGAACGCCCTAAAATGCACTCAAAGAACGCCTAAAGTACCCCTAGTTGGGTACAACATAACCTCCTACGTAAATTCAATTTGTGTAATTTACCAATTTCTAGCATTTTTTGTGTTCTCCATTTCCTATGATTGTTGCAAATAATGGGCAGGTGTATAGATTTTACTTACGATTTCATAATCAACCATTCAAATCTATAATACTGAAATCGAAAATGAAAACATTCCTTGCAGTTGGGAAGTTATGGTTTGCATCTGTTTGTTGTTAGGTTTATAATTTATATCTAGGCCTACTTGCTTGCTGATAGCACATCCTTCCCATAGTTACTTTGACCTTAGTCAAGGTCAAAGGGCTGCTTTCATATCATAAATTCGAAAGTTTTCAAATCAATAAGGAAATCGATCTTTGATAAACCTATAGTTTCCACTTACTTTTATTAAAGCCAGATAGGCCTAGGCCTGCTTTCTCCCTAGAACAATATTCAGCAATTTGATTGAATGTGATTCTCCTCGGCGCGTAAATCAAGGCCATGATTTTTGTTTACCGCAGCTTTAGGACATTTCTGTGAAGTATTCTTTGATCTACTTTCAATCTCACCTTTTATCGTCAACAGCAGAGGATTAGATTTTTAGTATCAACAAGTTCTACTGTGTTTGTTCCTCCATTTTGTTGAATTCTCGCGTGCAAACTGGGTTACAATCTCCTACTCTCACATGCAGATTTATTGCATAACATTGACCTTTGAGTTGCACTAGTGGAGGGGTGCAACTGGAGTATATTTGCACTGCAGAGGTCTAGGGAGTAGTGCACTGGCTCAAGTGTTTGTTTTAAAACAAACGACTGTCACAGCAGTTTGATTGACACTAGTGCACCTCCAGAAGCTATTGAGCAATAACGTCTCCAAAGACTTTGAATCTCTGAGGATATGACATTAAACTAACATAATGATTTAATGGTTGTGTCGCTCGCTGATTGCCTTTTTAAAATGTCATATCTACTCGCAGAGTAGCAGCCACGAGTGTTGGAGCGAAATGAGCTCCAAATAGTTTCATTTTCTTTTATGTTTATGAAGAAAATATACTTTGGTCTATTTGTCCAAATGATCGAAATAAAGTTGTCAATTTTATTAATTTCTATAATGGGCAACAGCTAACAAAACAACAACAGTTAGCAAAACTGACTGGTGCAAGTGCACTAGTTGCACTGGTCTGGATCCGCCCCTGTACCCAAAACTCGATCCACGACAAAGCTTCATACTGAACTTTCAAAGGCTGCAGTGCGAAAGTAATCAGATTGCGGAATGATTATGTTGCTGCGAGGCGCTCTCTGTTTGTTACCACTTCTTCAATAGATACTTACGTCACGACGCCCACTGAAACAAACGGCGAGGTAATCAGGCATCGTGGCCCTCCATATATATCTATGTGGCCATCATAATCCTCAAATTCAATAGTTATCACACTCAACAAAGATATTTGACTGTCTGTGAAACCAACAAAAGAAAGCAATGAGGTCAGTGAGTCAATATACGTCACAGAGCACCTCCAAAAGGCTCTGCCTTGTAACTATGCCGCTACAATGGTTCAACGCTTTCAAAAATGTCCTGTTTTGGTTTTTGGATCTATTTTTGAGAAATTAAGAAAAACTACGAAACTCTTGAAAAAATAGGTACTCAGCGATTACCTTGATTGATTACCCCCCAGCGCCGCCCCTGGTTGTAAGGTGCTAGGGACAAGGAATTGAAATCACAATATGAATACAATGTTTCTAGTGTAAAGGTTCTCATAGTAAGGTTTTTACTACATTATAACTCAAATAATCAGCATCAACATTTTGCATATCATGATTCACTTTAGAACTTCGCAGGCATACACTTTGACGGTCTGATTTTTGGAATCAGTAATGTTGTAAAAGGCTAGGTTTGGTCTTTAGAAGTTTCTCAGTGTTGGTTCTTCAGTTTATCAATAACCTTCTGCATTTATTTTCAGATCAGTTAGTAGAGATGTTGACAATTGGTGGAGCTAAAGTTCTACACGAATTGCCAGACATAATACCACCCAAGGTGAACTTTCATTCCTGCTAAATTGTTTGACATCATACTCGTAGCAAGAAACTTCGAATTTCCTTGAACAAAATTGTAATGAAATATAACTAAAACCTGCTTACACCAGACACTAACCACAGGCCAACATTTACTTGAGAACCTAGATTTTACCAAAACATTTTACAAAAGCATTGTGACTTGTGACGATAAGATCAGATTATTGACAGAGCAAAGTCTTCTTTTTATTTGGCTGTTTTGGAATCTGTCCGTACAAAATGAAGAAATGTTTCGTTTGTAGTTATCATCGTAACTCTCCCTGTTATCAGACAACGTATGCAGTTAAATATGTCGAATGAAAAACCTTTCGGTAGCAGGATGAGTCACAAAAAGGGTTCGGTGTTTCACAGTCACGATGTACCATCGTCAAGCCAAGTAAAATGTGAAATTTTATTTTGCTAAAATCCAGCATATCGTTTTGGGCGAGTCGTTTGGGGGCCTATACTGAAAAGTCTAATTTCTGAAACAAAAGTGACTGACCTGAGCAGAATGGTGTGGTCTATGAATAGGACAAAGAAAAAACCTACACATGCTATTATTTGTTAGGTTTTGCTTTGTTCATGCATGCACCGAGGTCACCAAATACAATAACCTATTTTAGACCTGTGCGATCGCATTTTTTAACGCAGTTCATTCACCTCAACATGTCTATAAAGTGCTCATAATTCGAATGGTGACAACTAAATTATCATCCTTCTACGGCACTACGATAAACGTAGTTTATTTTTTTTCAGACCTGGGATAGAATTATTAAGTTGTTTCTTCGCCCAATGGGGTGATCCTTTTCGTTGAAACTATCACCCTCTCTTTTCACCGCGAAGGCTCATTTCTTTAAGACTACCTTAATATTCTCTGCCCTTTGACAATACTTTAGAGTCTCAATGAAAAGCAGCTATTTTCTTTTGGACAATGTTGTGAAACGCTCTCATTTTAGAGCACTTTATTCTTTCTTAATATGTCATCTCAATTCTCCCGTAGAATTTTCTGCTGATAGCAGACCAGGAAGCTCTGGATGCTAGACTGCAAAGTAAGTGGATTGTATCTGGTAAATTGTTCTTGCTTTAATTAAAGCCATTTAAGTTCGTATATTTGTGTGCGTCATTTCTACAGAAGTGTAGTCTTCGACGAACAGAACTGAGCTAGGCAGTCTAAAGACGACCATAATTCAACAAGGAACACCAACGAAGTATCACTAACGAACCTAATACTCTCAAAATTGTTGCTCCCAGTTCTAAATTGCTACAAGTGAACTGTTGTTTCCTTGCCGAAGATAAACTGGTGCATTATAATAGCTTTTTAGGCCTTTGAGGTTACGGTAAACGTTTGTAGGACGAAAAAAGCCAATTTTCGGATTTTTTCAAATCTCAGAAGCCCAACTTTTGAGAAACACAAAGATACCATCTTTGGGAGTAACAGAAATGTTGAAAAAGCAGAGATCTTGATCGAAGGAAGGATACTACAACTTCTCATGCAAAGTTTGTCTGTGTGGTTTGAATTCGAATCCCAGCTTTTTGACCTATTAAGCCGGTCTTGTGTTAGAAAACAAACATGAAACCACATAATATGTATCAATTCCTTTGTTTAAATTCACAAATTGCTTTTTAAGCGGTAATTGCTTGACCCGGATTACAATGTGGATTATTTGACCTTGATGTTTACATTTGAAGTGGCATCAGTAAAAGGCCCTTTTGTCGGGACTTACAAATCCACTAGGTGCAGGTACGAAAAAGCTATTTTGTACCCAAAGAGCCAATCGAATGGCTCCACATTTTGTACACTACCAGAGCAGGCTTCAGGCAAGCAAACCATTTCTCAAAATCTTGGTATGTCCTCTGGTCCGCCTTTTATAGCCCAATACAACTGTGGGAGGGCAGACAAGTTATTTGCAAATTTATGACAGTGTATATTTTTCAAGGGAAGGAGGAATTTAAAGATTCTGAGACACGTTTTGGTAGCTTAGGATGTGCACTTCCTGTTGATATAAGTTAGATTTTGTTACGTTAAACGCAAGGGTACAAAATAGCTTTTGAAGGGGGTATGCTCTCTTAAGCAATAAATTTGCCTGGAAAATATCATTTTACAATCTTTGCGAATTATTTTGATATGGTTAGAATCCCTACATTCTTACGCATCGAATGATGTATAGTTTAACTAGATTCCGCTAATAGTTTGGCTTTTGGGGAGAGAAACCCAAATCTTGTGCTACAAACGTTTACCGTAACCTTAAACACAACATTTTGCTGAAATAACTGCAGAGTCAAAACTAGATCCATTTTTAAAAGTCATACTTCTATAACCGTGCTACCGATTTTCAAATTCTAATTTTGAGAAGTTAACTTAGCTTTTCGTACGTTTTATGCATTCAAATCAAGAATTAACTACAATTGATTTTCTACGAGCTATGTTAAAGGGAAATAGCATTATCAGTAAATCAATTTCATTCAATTCTTTATATTATTTAACACAAAAGCATGTTTTAAGGGTCGTAATGGTCAGGGCATGAAAACCCACCTGACCATGCGACCGGGCGGTCGCAGGAAATTTTCCATTCATAATATCCTGCAGGAAATTTTTCGAAATATAGCAAGGTCAAGCAAAAGGAACCTATCTGGTTGTATCTCATGTACAATTCATATTCATATTGTATATAATGAAATGAATTATGAGATCTCTAAAGAACTTGATTTTCCCTATTGCTTAACCCTATCTGGACCGGAGGGGGGGGCTAAATTAGCCCCCCCTACCATGTTTGTCTGGGTAATTCTGTTTTGCTCATTTCTAGGCTTATCATTTTTTGTGACTTTTCCTAACTATCTATTTAGCATCTTCTATCCAAATTTCTTCACGATATCTCATGTAATTTTGGAAATATAATAATTTTCTGAGAGAGTAGTTTTAATATCTTGTTTGTTTTACGGTCAAACCCTTTATAACTTCAAAGTGAGATAATTCTTGACAGAAGTAAGATAACTGGATGAAATTTTCAGTTCAACCATGAATTAATAAGAGAATGTGGAAAATAACTTAATTTTATTGTTTTTCTAAGAAATGACGTCATTGATGACGTCATATATATAATGAATTTAGGTAATGAATATAGGTTTACAGAATTCATTATTTTTTAAAAAAATTATGTTTTTATGAGATTTTGATATTTTATCTATCAATTACAGTTAAAATAAGCATATTATTCCTCTTGNATCAGTATGGGGATCATGTAACACGTCATCAATAGCGGAGCTTGAAAATGTTCATGTTAGAGCAGCAAAACTTATCCACAAAATACCATCTTCAGTTCCAAACCATCAAGTACTCGAGTATGCAAAATGGAAGTCTATAATCTATCTATACAAAAGGAGACTTTCATGTATTGCATATCAATGCTACAATGGCCTGTCACATGAAGCTATTAATTCGTTAATGCTGAAGAAAGAGCACACAAGATCTATGAGAGACAACCAGAAGGTGATACTAGGAAGACCACGTTCAGAAACTGGAAGGCAGACATTCAAACATCGTGCTGCTATTATCTGGAATGCACTTCCAGAGGGGGTAAAATGTTCCCCGAACTACAATTCTTTTAAATTTGCTCTGAAAAAACAAAGTAATCTGGTAGACAACATATCGTTCGGATCATCATCAATTGTTACAAAGAAGGACAGTTCTAATTATATTTACTTTTAACAATTTCTCGTGTATTTTAGCAATTGCAACGGTTTAAAAACTTTGTAAAAATCCTTATTTCATTTTAAACTTTTAATTTGCAGGTCCACATCAGCTTATTAGCTGAATTTCTGACCTGCATTATCAACTAAAGAATGTATGTATGTATGTATGTATGGCACACAGCAAGTGATCCCTGCAGCCACCGGCTCGCATTTTCTTTCTTGACTAAAGCCAGACATTTTAGGCCGCATCGGATTCTCGCCACTATTCGGGGAGGAATCTTTGTTTTCTCCTCTTTCCTAATCATCAGTCCCCGTGCAAGAGTTTCGAAGACACTAGGGATGTTCTGGTCGGCTAAATTTGAAGTATTTTCCAATTTTTCGTTGAATTTTCGCTGTAAACTTTGAGATAGAATGTAGAACTCCGTACGATCACCATAGAAAAACATACACAGCTGATCGCGTGTTAAATACAACTACCAGAATGCATTGCGCGCTCACAGGTGTGTGACGTAATCAGGGGAAAGGTCTATTGTCTGAGTTAGAGTGTTATCCTTCACTACACTTTGGATCAGGATACATCCGCAGAAGAATTGAAATACTAACACCTTGTTAGGCCCATAGCCATCGCGTCGAAGTTGACAGAAATGAAGACCCCTGACTCGCGTAACGTGATGGAATTTACTAGGCAATTCTACACAAGATGGATTACAGTATCATCCACTATTCTACATATTAGCTATGAAAGTATGCACTAAAATAAACATACCATTTGCTAAGATGCTTCAAGCAAGTCACTTCGACATTGCGGTCATCATATGCCTAATATGTCGTGATGGCCAGCCAGTTCAATCGATGAATCTTCAGATAATAAGGCCAACAACTCACGGTAAAAGACTAAAAAACCAACCATCGAGAGTCGAAGGCTCTTCTTCCACAAAGTATCACTGCATTGATGTGCTGGATGTCGAAAAATTGCCTCTGAAAACCTTAGCATACTCCTTGCGTATAGCGATGTGCAACAGGTATTACTACGGGAAGTATTTGTCTTGCGATGCTCTTTGTAAGACTGATAAACCTATGACGTCAAACCTATGTGAATCACAAAGGAAAGCGCAACGCTCGGCCCATACCTCCGAACCACTTTTTGAAGCCAGAATCGGACTTTTGAGAGCTTATAACTTCGCTCACAGCAATTTCTCGAAGATTTCATCGAGATATTCGTGATCAGCGACCTCGAATTTATTAAAATAGGAGATAAACAAGTTCGCTTCATATGCACTTTAAGTGAATTTCTGAAAGCTATATCTTACTTATAGCGTTCTCGAAAAATATTTGACTATAGGCCAATATTCGAAGGGATGAAATTCGATATACCGCTGATCCTTGATGAGATTTTAACCAAATGCAGAAGAACAAATATGGAGTGGGGCCTGTAGAATCGATTCGTGGTAAAACCAGCTCTGTATCTTTATTCGTTATATTTTCCATTTTTGTTTTCGGGCATGTGATCGGAATACGGCGATGTGATTGGCTGATAAGCGCGAAATTGGATGATTTGGGGGTTTCCCTGTGCCCTATTGAAAGATTTGATTTGTATGCTGCCAGACGGATTAAAGAGATTGTGAACAGGCACTTTGAACATGTGGCTGGTTACAATGTACTATAATTTGTCTACGCCACCAACATAAGGGAAGAATGATTTTATTCCCGCGAAACTTTGCTACATTCCCTCAAATTTTGAAAGAGATTCATGCCCAATTCCTCATTGATAACAATTGATGAACTTTCACTTGTTTGTGATACACTATATCTGCATCACCTAAAACTATCATCAGACACCAATTCTTTCAAAAAAATTTCCCGGGAATAATCTCAGCTTGAAAGAGAATCGAACAAGCTATCTAACCTTTGAGGAATGTACTAACTTTTTATCACACAGGCCGACACTTTCACGTTGAATTTCAAGTTTCAAACACAAGTCTTGCTTTTGGCATTTCCCTTTGTCGAGCATACCTGTATACAGGGTGTCGTCAGCTTGCTAACACAATATCTCTCCTTTTTTCATACGCTGGCCCCGAATTATTTCACACACTTTATAGAGACAGATTTAATCTTGTTCAGGAATTGGACCCAACATCTCTAAAGTGTGTCTTAAACATAGACCGAATTTCTTTCCCTTTGAATTTCAAACACAACTGTTTTATATAGGCTTTTATATTCCCATAAGATTTACAGAAACAGACATTATTATTATTATTATTATTATTATTATTATGCAATTCTTCTCATGGTCTCGATGTTATACCAGTATCTTGTCTATTATCAGGTCACCTCCCGTGGCTTGAGATAATAGATCTAAAGTCTTTCTTTCTAAACCGTCTTTCCTTGTCTTCTAGTGTTCTATTTTGTCCTATTCGCTGTAGTCCAAAACTTTTCTGATTATTCTGGCAGTACCCAACAAACAAGCTTTCTGCAGAGGATCTAAGCCAGGTTTGAAGTCAATTTTTTCAAGATATTTTTCAACATTCTTCGTGACTATTCCTAAAGCGCCAATCACAATTNGTTTTTATCCGAACAGTTGTGCTTTTCTATTTTATTTTCTGTTTGTTTCTATGGTGGTTTTAGTTTAAATATTATTATTAGTATTATTATTATTATTATTATTAATATTATTATTATTATTATTATTATTATTATTATTATTATTATTATTATTTTTATTAATATTAATTTATTCAACGTTGGCTTTTTTTAATGGAATAGCTAAAAGCTAATTAAGGCCAACTAAACTGAAAGGAAACTCTAATTTACAATGAAAAACCCTAAATTACAATAAAAAGCAAATTAATCTAAAAAACCTAAATCTTTGATAAAAACTTTACACAATCTGCACGTACATGAATCACCATTCCACTGCTTTATTCTCCTTTTAAATTCCTGGAGTGTGTTGCATTCTTTCAAAAAGCTTGGGAGTGAGGACCATAAAAGGCAGCCTCTATACTGAATATTTTCTGTACCATATGTTGTTGTTCTTACTTTCGGCAGCTACAAATGACTTTCATTGCGCAGACTATAATAGCTGCGTTTTTGTGCAAAAATATCTTTCATAAAAGTTGGATTGAGGTCGTTCTTTGTTTTGAAAATTTCTATCATAAGCAACTGCAGATTGCGTTGATGAGTGGTTACAGAACTGTTTACACTATTTTCAAAATCTTTTCCACTATCTTTGCATACAATTCGCAATGCTCTTTCGCAAATTTTGTTTACTTTAGAATTGATCATCCCGTCATGAAACATCCATAAAAGTGGACAGTAATTGAATTGAGATTTGACGAATGCATCCATCAGCATTTTAATTTGACAGCGTCCGTATAATTAGAGAGGCGAGCAAGTGCATGCAATTTTTGGTTTGCCTTTTTGCATAAATCTTCGACTTGTTTTGTGAAACTTAATCTTTTATCAAGTGACTCCCAACAGTTTTTCATAGTTACTTTCTTTAATTGTGGAGTTACCAATAGAGACAACTGAGTCTTTACATTTGTTACCAAATATCATGAGGTGACATTTGTCATCGTTAAGTTTCATGAAATTTTCTGAAAACCATTTCGCAAGTACTGAACTGTCTCTAAATTGTTAATTATAGTATTGAGATCCGAATTGCATGCATAGATAGTGGTGTCGTCAGCATAGTTACAAATGTTAGTATTATTTACGAAGAGGAAAATGTCATTTATGAAAACATTGAATAAAAGAGGCCCTAGGACTGATCCTTGCGGTACCTCTATCGTACCATCTCTCCAACCACTATATGAGCTGTTTATTTTAACTCTTTGTTTCCTCTTCGATAAATAGCTTTTGATGAGCTTTTGATGAGCTTTTGATCCCAGCCGAGTCCATAAGCAGATAATTTTAAGATCAAGTGATCATGATTCATGCAATCGAATGCCTTAGAAAGGTCCATCAGGATTGCTCCTGCAAGTTCCTTGTTGCCGAGACTTGCTTTACATGTTTGTAGAAAATTCAACAAAACGTGCTGCGTGTTGTACCCTTTTCGAAAACCACCCAAAACTGGCGAGAAAAAGGTGCCAATGTACTCGAAAAGCTGATTATATATAATGCGTTCAAATACCTTTGAAATAGCTGGAAGGAGGCTTATTTGCCTATAATTTTGTTTTCTCATGTTATCATATTTCTTATAAAGTGAAGAAATGTCAGCAAGTTTTAGATCTTCTGGGAAAACACAATCAGCTACAAGGCTATTGAAAATTTCTGTCAGTGAGGATGAAAACAGATCTGCATTTGCTTGAAGAATTTTTGCTGGAATGGTTTCTTGCGGCGATGACTTTTTAGGATCTAGTTTTATTAATTGGTCGAACATTTCTTGAACTGTGATTTGGTGGAATGCAATTACAAGACGACACGGAAATACATAGCAACCCTGTGGCCATTTACATTGAACATAGAAACTTAGATAACTACAAAAAACAATTTTACGAATGAACACTAAAGGAAACATCACAGGGCAGAGGAGATGTTACAAGTTTCATCACCAATTTATTCAAAACGTTTGGAGGCCTGAAAATATTTTAGCGTTGCTTTAAGAATTTTTGCATTTCAGTCAAACGATAACTGTTCATGGCCATATAGGATGATTTTTAGCAGCTCTTCATTTGAAAGGGTTGATAAACCATGAGGCAACAAGATCGCATTTACACTGTTGAGAAGATCACGTCTATTTGCATCATAAGTATGGCAGAGTAGGAAATAGTTTTCCATATCCTCCACACCATCATGTATCGGGTTCAAAGGGTTCAAAGTATCCCTACAGCCCCAGGTGGTGGGGTACCCAGTATATTTGTCGGACGGGGATATGCCATTTTTCAAGGTATCGTTTGCACCTCTTTTCCTAGCGCCGGGTATCAAATGAAGGCAATCTTCTAGAGCCGGTTGTCGAAAGCTGTAAAAAGTGAATATTTTGTTAGAGATGGATGTTGCTCAGTGTAACTTTTACGTTTTTATACTGTTCACCGATTTTTTCTAGAGTCGGAAAAGAAATTGTTTCATTTCTTTCATTTGGAGAGAAAAGTTCTGGAGCCGGGGAACAAAATTTTTTTTTGGTGGGCACACCCCCGTACAAATTTAAGTCAAGTACCTCCGGGCCCTAAAGTTATGCTTAAATTTGTGAAAACCTTAGCTTACTGAGTGTGGTATCGTGTACTACGGACACCCTATGACACTGTAATTGTTTAGTAGATTTTATGTAAATAACCATGTCGTACGATTGTATATTCAGTTCAGTACTACACAAGCATGTAGCAGGTTACTGTATTCTTACCCTCTCGCCTCCCCATCTCGGAGATATTATATTGAGTGCAACACGTAGCTGTGTTGGGATGGATAAACCTTTTGGGTCATGAACACCGTAGATTAACTTTGGAGATGGACGGATGATTGACAATAATTTTTTTTGAAAATATTTACAGAGTTTAAGAGCCTAATCTTAGGGTCGAGCTTCTCCCATTCCGATAAGCAGCGGGGATAGAAAGTTCATTTGAAACCTTTCGTTCTTGCACATATTTGCCCTGTTGTAGCTAGTCTGCGAAGATCGTAGTTGGATTCACGAAGATGAGGAATTGGATGTCTTGTGTAATCTGAAGTCAGATTGTTAATCATTTTATAGAAGAGGATAAGGCAAAAACCTCCCTCGTCGGAGGTTTAATGATTCCCATCCAAGTAAAAGGAGACAGTGCTGTAGGGTCAATGGAACACTTTCAGACTTGGGAAAAGTAACTTGTGGAGTTCCGCAGGGATCATGTTTAGGTCCTCTACTTTTTATTATTTATATAAATGATCTCCCACTGTCTATAAAGCACTCTCAGGCGTGATATAGACTTATTACGTTGAGTCCTAGTAATCGCTACCACCCACCCACCCTACTCGCTCATACTAGGACTCATGGCTTTCCAGCACAAAAGTTGGCCCTATTTAGGCCATTCACCACAACTTCTTGTGGTACCAATCACAGAGCTGCATTGTGGTCACATGATATTTTTCTTGCCAATGATTGGCTTATTTCAGTCAGTGCCAACTCGAGGCTAGAAATAGTATTTTGCGGACCACTGATTGGTTTTTTGCAATGGCGGCAAACGATTCGCAAAGCTGCGAGGACGAAGCACTTCAGGCTTTGAGGGGGCTTTGAAGACACATGTACCACAACAACAATCGTCTTTCGTTACAAAATGGCGAGCTTTGATTTTATATTGCCGCAGTGGTAGTCATTGATGAGGCACATTACCTTTCTAATTAGTAAGTGATTGAGTTTAGTCTCGACAGTGTACAAAAGTCTCGGTCGATCGGTCCGAAACGGCGTTGACACCCTGACCGATTTCTCTCTAACTCAGACCTCACATCAGACAGCTTTGGCGCGAAAATATTCGTCATTCTCGTTTTGTTTACTTGAAAAATTAATCGTCATTTGTCGTTCTGTTTAATGGAAAAATCAAGCAGTGTTTAGAATTGTCCGATGCAATCTGCAAGGTGATGTTATTGTGGACTGAACCAACAAAAATATAAGCTTACTGTTTAAACAACAGTTGAAAAGTTGGATGGTTGGATATTGGATAAAAGAATGTTCTGGCAACAGCAAAGGAAACTTGGCCTACAAACACAACACGACATCATTGTTGTGCAGTTTTTGTTGAAATTTTTGATTTCGGAAGAAACTTGGGATAACATGATACCTTGGAGAAATCAGTTAAGAAATTCAGAAGCTGCTTCGAGCAGGTAAGTCAACACAACAAATTCCTAAAATCTTTTCAGAAAGGAATATGGTTTTTGGCATTTTGAAATACGTATAGGTAGGCCGACTTCAAACATCAGTATTTAGCTGATTTATGTTGTCTCCATGAAGGTAGGCTGTAAATAAAGTTTTTGCTGCATATTGATTGACAGGCTAACAATTTGTTGGAATCTTAGAAGCATGGCTATAGAATTTTTGGATTTGGCTGAATATTTTTTTTTTGTAATGCCTGCCAAAATTATTAAGTTAGTTTTGAAATACTTTGATTTGCTAATGTTGGGAGTAGATTCTTTGTATCATAGTGGTCATATTTTCACATGTTGTATACTTCACAATCTCATGAGCCCCTTTGCTTGACACAGCACTTGATGCCAGCTTGCCAAACATACAAAGTGAAGTGTTGGTAAATCACATTTAAAAAAACCCATACAGCAGAAACAGGAAGCAGTTATTGCAAAAAAACCCATAAGATTAGATGATAGCAGAAATATGCTGTCAAAGAAACACAAGGAAACTTGCAAGGAGGACAATATCTTCTAAAATTCAACAGGTGGTGATTCCTCTGACAAGAAAATCAAGTATATATTGAAAACACTCTAAATCATAGATTACTCAGAAAGTGATACTTTTGATGTCTCAGTGTCTGCCTACGCTTAATTCTTCAGCTGAGGCAAAGAGTTATCCGCAATAATATTGTTAAGATAATAAATGTTCTTCTTCTTCCATGGACCAAAACTTCAGGATCAATTGTTTGGTTTCTATCACAGGAACAATTTTGTTTTTTGTCAAGTGCCAGGATTTTCATCTGTTGATAAAAGATATGTAATAAAAGGAAAGTTCATATGATAACATAATCATTTGCTACTAAAAATTCTGTTTCTTCAGTTTCTTTGAACCTTCGTCAAACAAATGAAAAATCAAAGGTTTCCTAATTGGAAGCTCAATTTTTCTGCTCTGAGTCTTCTCTGATTTTTTCACAGCTACTGTGTTATTCTGCTGCAATCTTATAGTAATGATATGTTGACCCAAATTTATTGAGACGAGCTGTAATAGTAGTTTTGCTGCGTTTTCCATTTTCTATTTTGTTTCCTATGACCAAAGGAGTTTCACAGCAACAACAAACATTTATTGAAAACCCTTGAAAACATTTCGACTAAGAGTAGTAGCTAGAGTAACAGAACAGTTGGTTAATTAGGCCTATTATGATGCCAAAAGTTTAATTAAATCATGCCAGAAGGATATCAACCAGCTGTCTTATTACCATTTGATACATTTCTAAACAAACTGTACGGGAAAGAACATTTAACTTACCTTTATTTGTTCAAGATCGTCCGTTAAAAATGTGAATCAAAGCCAAGCGGTCAACACGAGCAAGTCTGTCGCCACCTCTCGGTTGAAACCATAGAAACGATGGCAGTTGGCGGGCTGTTGTTGTTGCTGTTGTTGCTCTGCGCTGTTCCGTAATTTAGCAAATTTAGCGCTACTCAATTTTGAAAACGAGGCACGTGCTTCACAGGGCCAACTTTTGTGCTGGAAAGCCATGAGTCCTAGTATGAGCGAGTAGGGTGGGTGGGTGGTAGCGATTACTAGGACTCAACGTAATAAGTCTAAGGTTAATATGCATGCCGACGACACTAGTTTGTCTTTTTCCTCAAATAGCATTTCCACGATCAATGAACGGGTTAATGAGGACCTTGACTGTCTAAACACATTGCTTGCAGGAAATAAGTTATCTCTAAACGTTGCAAAAACAAATAGCCTTGTGATTGGAAGTAGGAAAAAGTTTAAGGATATTCATAGAATTGTGATAAATAGCTCTTACATGATATCAGCACCACCTATCATCAAGCAATTGGGATGGCAAACGATCAATGATCTCATAGAAACAGAAACATTGAAAACGGTCTATAGATCCATAAACCATGAAGCTCCTGAGTATCTTACAAGTCTGTTTCGAAGGTTATCTGAAACCAGCGTTAGACAGCTTCGTAATACAAACACTGACCTTTATGTTCCGTTTCTAAAAACTTTTAAGTGGCCAAAAATTCTTCTCGTATAGAGGAGCAAATCTGTGGAACGATCAAAATACAGCAATTACCCAGTTCAAAATTTCCCTGCAAAATGCCAGATCCTGAAAATTCTCAAACTTTTACTTTTACTTTGATACATACTTATTATACTTGGATCTTATATCAGAATATTGTAAATTTTAGCTTTTATTTATTTAACAGGGCAGTTTGTAAAGCAATTATGTATTTTAGTTGAATACTCACCCTGTATAAAATTATAAAATGAAAATGAAATAAAAATGAAGGTCATCATGTAGCTTCTCGCAAGAAGTACCCATCAAAGCGCCAGTTATTGCTAATGCGGCGAAGTATTGAACAGATTCAAGTTTTCCCAGTTGATTAGTTGACTCCAGATGCGGTTGAGCATAGGATGGATGAGTCTGTGACTGGTTGCCTATCAAAGAATTGATAAGATACGATAGGTTAGTTATGACATACAAGATCCTTCATGGAAACTGTCCAGACAATTTGCAAAATAAATTTACACTGAGGTCCCAGACTTCAAGCTATTCTACAAGGAATAGCCAAAATCTGCATCTGCCTAAACCTCGATTGGAATTTACTAAAAAGAGTTTCCAATTTACAGGAGCCTCAGCATGGAACGAGATCCCGCAACAGCACAGAGACTTGCCCTCTCTAAACTGCTTCAAAAAAGAAGTCAGACAACTCCTCAGAAGCTGAGGTGGATGGGTGCGTTTTAGTCCCTGGAGCCTTGCGATGTTTTAGGGGTGGTGCTCTTGAGGTCCTGATTTGGTATGTTTTGGACCGAGCTGGGGCTTGTGGAGTGCCGTCTTTCGGGATGTTGTGGGATTTTGGGGGTTTTGACGTATGCATCTACCTTAGTGAAGATTAAAGCACGACCCCTAGGAAGAGCATCCTTTTAGGTTTTTGATTAATATATTTATAATTTAAGCACATTGTAGTAGCTGATAGGGCATCGTGCCTAAATATTTATTTGATATGATATGATAGGGTTTCTACATTTCGTTTAAGGTATGTCGTGGTAAATATTTGGAGAGAAATCTCAACATTCCTATTCTTGCCTGGGTTTGGAAATAAAGGATTGGATGTTGACTAGCAAAGGACAATCTAGAATCTAGTATAATTCCAAGGTGTGTTTGTTCCTGGACCTTCTTTACTGGAACATCATTGTTGTACAACATGCATTTTTTTATCTCCTTGTTTCACTAGGTCAATTCTTAGAAGCAAGCATTCATCCAGTAAACTATGAGTGGATCACAGAATCTATAATAAATTACAAGTATGTTTTTCCTTATTGAGCCACTTATACTTTTTCCGCAGGTATTTTCTTTATTTTGCTTTTAATTATCAAACTTCCGGCATGTCATCCAAACCAATTTGAATAACAATTGACGTAAAATAGTTTTGTTTTCCTGGGCTATCTCAAGAGACCAGGTACTTTTATTTTGAAATTCCTTGCAGCTTGCACTTCAATGAACTCCGAGATTTTTAATGAAACGAGAGTCCCATAAATAAAGCAAAAGATTTGGTACTTATCTATTTTTAAGAAGATGCAAAATTTTGCATTTCTGCCTGAACCGTACTCTCCAAATATATCACGCGACAAACTTCCAATGCCTTTCAACGCTACAGATGTAGCAGATTTTGGTGAATAGTAGTGGCACATAAAGCTATGGAAGTCTATCAATTCGATCTGAATTATAACAGCCCTTTCTGATGAAAGCGATGAGCTGAAAGCTGCTTAATTTGCGATTGTGTTCATCCATTTGTATCGTTGTTGATATCTTGCCAAACTTCGCTTCCTTTCAAAGTGACACATTGTCATCCACACACACCAGAGGCTCTTTGCTTACCGATAGAACGTAGCGAAATGTTCAGAGAATAAACTTTGATACGGCTCGAAGTTGTAGGTTCGAAGTTGTAGGTGGGGATAGCATAGGTTCCAAATCTTTAAAAAGGTCGGGTAAAATTCTGTGATCTATCTTTTTGAATGGAATGGCCTGAAAGAAACTTTAGCTACTATGTTATAACTCTACCATTAGACTTTTCAGAAATTCTTAATATTTTCAGAATTAGAGTGTTTTTCTTCTTCTTTAAGAATTCAAGAAAAGTTTTGGAAAAAACTTAAAATCGTCGTAATTTCTAAAATCTTTGAGGAAACTTAGAATAATTTTCAAGAAAAACATAGTTTATGAATGTCTATAATATGGTATCAAGCAAAAGTCGTTCACTCGTATGGTTTAGGATTTAGAATTTGATAACGTCACATCCTCAAATGAGTTGAAATATAAAATACGCCGTAATTCCGAAAATATTCAAGAGTTTTTAAAAGTCCAACGGTAGAATTATAGCAAAGTAGCTAAATTTTCTTTTAAGCTATTCAATTCATAGAAATAGGACACAGAATTTTACACCGACCTTTTTACGTCAATTTAAAGATTTGAAACCTATGTGGGTGGGGATGGGCTTATTTTTAAAAATGTCCTGCAATTAGGAGTTTCAAAACGTAACCGTATCTTTATTAGTTCTCGATAATGAAAAATTATCTTTGAAATTTGGCCACCCTTTTGGTTTGTTTCTCATTTTCACTTCACTACTTTGATTAGTCTTTGAAATGGAAGGCCCATAAAGGCGTTTAGGTGTCAAAGGATAAGGCTCCTCTTCATTTAAATTCTTGCACCAAGAATAGTTTCGCCTTGAATTAAAAAGAACTAGAGTACCGGCCACTTTACTACTGAACGATCCGGGAGAGTTTTTAGTTATCTGAACGTTGACGTAGCTGCAACTATAAGATACCATTTAGTAGGCATGAGAATATTGCATAATTGAGCAAAAGATTTGACAGAAATTGAAATCGATTTCATAGCAAGTTCTAATTTGCCCATTTTCCAAACGCCAAACCTTTTGTACCTTACCCCAAAGATATGTATGCTGTACTTGGGAGGGTTTCAGTACTGTGGAGGGATACCTTCATTACTGTGGGGGATACCATCAGTACTGTGGGTGGCGTTCAGTTAGATCAACACTCTTCACAGTACTGATGGTATCCCTTCACAGTACTGTTGGTACCCCCTCCACATAGTATCCCTCTTCAATACTGAGTATCCTCCAAGGAACTGTGTAGACGTTCCTTTGGATGGGAAGGCTCCTATTCCTCATTCTGGCATCAATCATTACTGTATCTTACTTTGCAGGGTAAAAGATCCCATGGATTTCCTGTTTCGCTTGGAGACCTAGAGACCAAACATTTGTCAGTCTTTGGATGATGATGTTAAGAAAGAACCTGTAAGCAACTAGGTAATTTTCGATAAATTTATAATCTGCTGGTGTATCTGTGTCAATAGGCTGTTTTCAAAGTATGAAGGAAAGGAATACCCTCAAATCCTTATTTAACCGAGGTCGCGGGTTGCTTTGGGTTGCTGCTCAATGCTGATGCTGACGCGGAGCCAATCTCAACGAAAGGACTCATCAGGTTTTCGGAGATGGGAATCAAGAGACAGAGTTCCTTCAAATATCATTTCAGTTGATTTATCCTCAGATCAGCTCCTTTAAGATATGTTTTTAACCTTCTGAGATCACAATGTAGCTCAAGATAAATCCAAGCCGCCTCAGTCATTTATTTTGTTCACATTTGAAATCTAAATGCTCAGTTTTTTATTGCTTTGGTGAGCCTGTGTATTCGCTCGTTAGAAGGCGTGTTGTAGTAAGTCCCCGCATATAAGAACCTGCAAATTTTAAATCGGGCTGTCTAATTTCTTATATGTAAGAACATATCTTTAAATGAGGCTGGCGGATTTCGTATATGTCCAACAAGAAACTTCCTTTCACATGGGATGCTCTCCTCTTTCAAATAGTATTTTTTTTAAATCCTAGGACCACGCTGAAAATGGCAAATTCAATAAATCTAGAATATTCCAACCTTACAAAGATCTAAATGTGTTAAAGACCTAAATCACAATATGTCATTTCATGTGTTAAAATATCAAATATGAAAGATTGGAAAACAATGTTATATTATAATAGAAACTATTTCATTATTCCAACCATTTATAAGAAATTGAAAAAAAATCAGGCTGTAGGCTTGTCTAGTTTCTTATTGATACAGACGGCATGACGTCACAGCAGCATTGAAAACACGAAGCCATCTTGTTTTGGAGTAAATGTTCAGAAAATTTCTCTAGGAATCTACCGGGTGTCCCAAAAAAAGTATACAGATTTGGTCGACCCTAGCAATGAGAATTTAGCGTTAATCAATTTAAAAACATTTTTAAAACATACCTCGATAGTCAACTTGAACATAGATACCTTGTTTGTGGATATTGGTGCTTTGAGAGTTGAAATATTAATCTTCAAAGGACAAATTTGCCTCCACCTCCAAACCAGAGCTTTGGCGTTTTGGTCTAAGCAAATTCTTGAAGCACAGCGAATAAGTCAATAATAGGCTTGAACAAATTTGAAGCAAGAGGAGAAAAATTGAAAACTGCACAACAGCTGCGTTTTGCAAAATTCAGTTTACGTGACACTTATCATCAAGGGAGCTCCAAAGTAAACGTCTTGAAATAAATTGTTGATATTAAAATGAAAGAAGTCTACTTCGGAGCTCCCTTGATGATAAGTGTCACGCAAATCATCACTTTTAAAACGTATCAGCTGTGCAGTTTTAAATTTTTCTCCTCCTGTTTCAAAATTTTCGAGTCTATTGTTAACTTATTCACTGTGCTTCAAGAATTTGCTTAGGCCAAAACGCCAAAGCTCTGGTTTGGAGGTCGAGTCAAATTTGTCCNATATTTTGAATTCCTTTAAAATGCCTTTTAATTTCTTTTAATTTTGAAATTTCGAAGATATCCTGACACAACGACTAATCTTCTGCTTAATCCCTTGTCAGGATAGGAATTAAATGCTTTGCACTTTGCTGAGGTACGAGCCCCCGTCAAGGCTCATCTTTACGGACCAATCCAATTTCGTAGATTTTGATCGGAGCAGCAGCGATGGCTAAAGTTTTCCACTCTTCATAATGTGTTTACTGTTGGCGCTGTTAGCCGTATATCTATATGTGATCAAAGTTTTATGACAGGTTCGATCTATCATTGGTAGGATGGAAAGCGATAATAATGAAATCGCAAATTGTATACCAAAAAATGATGCACACATACCTATCATAAATATTGGAGCCCCCCCCACCCAAGGGGGTCTCTTGAACCCTTGTTCTTGTCGCAGTCAGCTGCTGTTCTTTTCCACAGTCAAAACGCAATATATACCATCCCGTGTGCTTGACTTGAGTCCACCTTTGTTCCCTGTTCGCCTCTCCCCTCCTGTTCTTCACTCTTGGTTGTGATTTCCTTTGTATTTTCTATTCCCCTCACCACCATACCCTTTAGCTGTATCCTTATTCTTTATATTTCCTGTATTGCTTCTCTTTTACTATTTTAATGCCAAGAACTCCCTTAGGACAGTTTATGTTATTCCATAATTTACTTATCCTCCATATTCCCTTTTTCTAAGTTGTTTTCTGCCTTTCTTCTCGCTCTCTCTCTCTCTCTCTCTCTCTCTCTCTCTCTCTCTCTCTCTCTCTCTTCCATCCTAAGGACTCTATTTTAACCCATTTTTATGGTAGCTAATTGTTGCAGCATCCGTACATTCTAGTCCACTTATTCCACTCCAAGATGTTTTTGTTTACTAAGCCGAGTTAATTATCATTCTCTTAGTTTCGACACTGTATGAAAAAATCTTGCTTGAAATCATTTCCCTGCTGTGCGTTCTCCATTTTCGAAACTTAACTTATTACGTACTCTTTATGCCACTTCTTTCCATTGCTTTCCTCTCCTTCATTTTACTTTCCTCTTTCCAGTATTTATAAATTATATCGCATTTCAAACTTTTGCTACAACCTTACTCTTTGGGAATTGTACAACCTTAACCCGATTTGCAAATTAATAGTCGAAAAGGGGCAATTTAACAATAGAGCAATAGATCTGCGGGAAAATATAGTTTTCACCTTCGTGCAATACACTAAATAAAGATCCATTGCAGTATATCTATTTCTGCTGTTTGCATGCATCTTCCTGCTGTATTTTCTCTATATTCGAAACTCATTACAAACGCTTTATGCCAACCTTTCCAGTTCTCTTCTCTCGTTTTATTTTCTACTTTCTTTATATTTCATACCTTATTTTGTCGACTATTTTTCATTCTCTGTTATCTTTATGATATTGGCACAATAACTCTCTTCACTCAATTTCAGTTATCTAAACCATAGTTGTGATTATTCTCTAAGTCATGCATATTCTCTCTTTGTCTTAAAAGTGCTACTTCTTTTAATCTGTTTTCATTGTAGCTACCCTTTGCAAAAGCCTTTCATAAATTCAAAAAGTCCAATGAACTCCGTCTCCTCTGTCTACTCTGAGATCTCTTTTTATTGTTAGCCGATTCACCTACTTGTAGTATTTGCGCCCTCAGTTCTCAAACTACCTTGTACTCAGCTGTCTCTATTCTTGTCCTTCCCTTGATGTAGCCATAGCTATTTCCTCTACTCCCTTTAGCAATGGGAACGCCCACTTTTTAGGTACCGTCTAACCCGTGTTCACTTCTTTTCCTGACTGCTAGAGTTCTTTTCCAATTTCTAAAGCTACTTCATCCTGTTCTTTCTAGCGGCTTTATTTCTTCTCCTCTCTCCGGGGGGGGGGGGGTACACGACTTGTGGATGGACGGGGGTCTGCCGCCCAGTTTTCAGAAAGCCACCCACTTCTAATTGCCAAAAATTTGTCCTTCGTACCCACTTTTATGAAGAATTTTGGCGGAAAACTACTCGTTTTTAACAATTTTTTGCTGATTTCAGCCAAAACGACCCATGTTTTAAGGAAAATCTGCCGAAAAAATGACCCTTGTTTAGAGAATTTTGGGCGAAAAACCCACCCATATGGGCCCACATTCCCTCAACATGTTATGTACCCCCCCCCCGCAATCCTTCACAAAATATATTGGGACCAATAAATAAAATCCCAACATTTCAGTACTCCCTTGTCTCTACTGCAGAAAAATCATGTTTTCTTGCCCCTGTAACATCCCCTCCCCCCTCAGTCAATGTTGTGATTTTAAGCAATGTTTCCAGCACAAATTAACATCCAGTCACACCATAATCACACCAAATAACATTGACTGAGGGGGGAGGGGATGCAGTCTCACAATTTTTGTGAAGGATTGTCTGAAAATTAACAACAATTGTGAAGGGGTTTTTGACTTAAGCTTGACAAAAAAATAGATTTTATTGAAACTCTAGAGTCTACTAACTTCCAATAACAGTCCAAGCTGGAAATAAATTTCAACTGCCTAATTTTGGGGGCCTGGCCAACAGAGTTTCATTTGATTTTATCCATGGGGGAAAAACCATATGCATTACATGGCAAGTGGAATGTACAAGCTTAAAACTCCAGAAAGCCTAGAATCTTTAGGACAGAACTTAAAACATGACTAATAATCTGTATGTAAGAATCTGAGAATCTGAGAATCTGTATATCTATTTAGGCCTAACATAGATGGTGATGAAGTGTGCAGCCATCATTAAACAGTTTCGTTTTCGAGACCTCAGAAATGTGCTGAGGTCACGTGATGCCAACGTGTTACCATGAGTTACCAACGAGTTTCCAATGAGTTTCCAACGAGTTACCATAAAATGTATAGTGATTATAGTAGACTTCAATGTGTTACCACGTGTTACCATCATAAATAAAAAAATATATAGATCTATATTTTTTTATTTGTGATGGTAACACGTGGTAACTCGTTGAATTCTACTATAATCCCTATACATTTTATGGATCTATATTTTTTTTATTTGTGATGGTAACACGTGGTAACTCGTTGAATTCTACTATAATCCCTATACATTTTATGGTAACTCGTTGGAAACACGTGGTAGCAAGTTGAAAAATTCTCATTAATATGATGAACTTAATGTTTAACTTTGAAATATCTTGAAGGATAAAACAAAAAGCAGCCTAACTAGCAAAACTGGAGCGCAATTCACACTTGGACGCGTCATTCTTGGCACATTTGAGAAAAGAATGAAGTGCGGCAATGCAACAGATGTTGATCAATTCAACTTTGCCGCACGCACCGTATTGCACTACAAAATCGCCTCAAGTGTGAATCCCTGGCTTTTCTCTGCCCCTCCCATACACTCTTTTCATGACTTAAAGAATATGTTTCACATATTAGTTAATTTCTTCATCTAAAATGACATAAAAACTGAATTTGGTAGAAAAAGAAAAATTTCAGAAACTTTTCTAAGTCTAACATTTCTTAAGACAATCCTTCACAAAATATATGGAGACCAATAAATAAGATCCCAACAGTTCAGTACTCCCTTGTCTCTACTGCAGCAAAATCATGTTTTCTTGCCCCTGTAACATCCCCTCCTCCCTCAGTCAATGTTGTGATTTTAAGCAATGTTTCCAACACAAATTAACATCCAGTCACACCATAATCACACCAAATAACATTGACTGAGGAGGAAGGGGATGCAGTCTCACAATTTTTGTGAAGGATTGCGGGTCCTCTCTATCCTTCTATTCATCATCTATTTCTCTCCGTACTAACTTTCTTTGTTTATGCATCGGGAAGTCTCTCAAGATCTACTCAAATTTATGGCTTCGGCAAAAATATGATTTGCGTCACAATGAAGTACATGCTTTGTCTTGCATTTAAAAGCGGCTTTTCAACATGAAACAAAGAGATAGTCCATTTCAATTAGATGAGGCTCCTTCGTAATTCAAGTTGTAACATCCAGACCAGTGGCGCTAAGGAGCCTTTGAGTTTAGCACTGTGCAGCTGAGAATAAACGTCCCTCCTCATTCGAGACCCCCTTTAAGGCCCTCCTGTGTCCTCCTCTAGGACCTATGATATCTTAGCTGGGAAAAGAAACCAATTCTATGTCAACCTACCCTCTCATTTTAGCCCCCTCTTTAAAAAAGGAAACTGGGAGAAAAAAAATTACCCATTCCACACAACCTACAATAGTGCAGGGCTTCCGTTCCACGTTATGTCAGCATAGGTTCCAAATCTTCAAAAAGGTCTGTGTAAAATTCTGTGACCTATTTCTTTGAATGGAATGGCTTGAAAGAAACTTTAGCTACTTTGTAATAATTCTACCGTTGGACTTTTTAGAAATCTTCAATATTTTCAGAATTAGAGTGCTTTCTTCTTTTTTAAGAATTCAAGAAAAATTTTGAAAAAAANCTTGTTTATCTTCTATTTTAATAAATTCGAGGTCGCTGATCACGAATATCTCGACGAAATCTTCGAGAAATTGCTGTGCGCGATGTTATAAGCTCTCAAAAGTCCGATTCTGGCTCCAAAAAGTGGTTCCGAGGTAACATAGGTTCCAAATCTTTAAAAAGGTCGGTGTAAAATTATGTGACCTATTTCTTTGAATGGAATGGCTTGAAAGAAACTTTAGCTACTTTGTAATACTTCTACTGTTGGACTTTTCAGAAATCTTCAATATTTTCAGAATTAGGGTGCTTTTCTTCTTTTTTAAGAATTCAAGAAAAATTTTGAAAAAAACTTCAAACCATCGTAATTTCTAAACTTTTTGAGTAAACATCGAATAATTTTCCAGAAAAACATAGTTTATGAACGTCTACAATATGGTATCAAGCAAAAGTCTTTCACTCTTCTGGTTTGCGATTTAGAAATCTGATGACGTCACATCCTCAAATGAGTTGAAATATAAAAAAACGCTGTAATTTCGAAAATATTCAAGATTTCTGAAAAGTCCAGTGGTAGAGTTATAGCAAAGTAGCTAAAGTTTCTCTCAAGCCATTCGATTCAAAGAAATAGGTCACTGAATTTTACACCGACCTTTTTACGCCAATTTAAAGATTTGGAACCTATGCTCGTTATGTCTACCCACGATCCTTGTGATTGATTCTCTGAAAGCAAAGAAACATATTTAGCCCTTCAATTGTCACCGCTAACACGTTAATTAGCCCCCTTCCTCATTCGTATCATAAGCCAGTTGCTATCGCCATCCCTTAGTTTTATACTGAGCCTCCCCTCTTTAATAAGTTTCCCAGTGAAGATTTAATTACAGGGCTACCTGTGACATCAATCATGAACTGCCCTTTTTAATGGGAGGAATTAGCCCCCTCCCCCATTCGTATCATAAGCCAGTGGCTATTACCATCCCTTAGTTTTACACTAAGCCTCCCCTCTTTTGTCTCAGGATTCCTCGCTGTGTTGATTGCGGAAATGAAAGGTCGCGCATGACTAACATGAGTGACGCACATAGCAGGATAGGGGGATTCCATCGATCTTTCAGATGTTGCCGCCTTTGCCCCTTTCCCCTCCTTACGGGGCAAATATGAGAAAAATGATTCTTTATTGCACCAGCTACAGGGAAGACGCAGATATTTGGAAAGTTTCGCAAGGATTGGTTCAGCGGTGTTCAAGTTATAGGCTGAACAAATTTAGCTTCAGAAAATATTAATATAGAATGGTTTATTTTGTTCGTTGATCTATTGATTGAAGGATTGAATGGTGGGCTTGATAATCGATTGTCGATTAATGATTGATTGGACCTGGTTTCCAGACAATTACATGAAACTAAATGAAGAAAATGCCATTTAATGACATTCAACTCTTGACAAACACCTTACTTTCAAACCTCATGTGAGATGTGAGTACTCTTTGTAGGAAGGCCAATCAGAAAATTCATGCGCTAGCTAGGATCTCAAAATACATGGAAACTGCAAAAACAGTTTTACCAATGAGAACGTTTCTCGTGTCCCAGTTTAACTATTGCCCTCGAGTGTGGATGTTTCACGATAGGATTTTGAATAATAAAATAAAAAAAATGCATTTAAGGGCACTTCGAAATGCATATAGAGATTACGAATCTTATTTTGAAACGTTGCTGAAAAGGGACAACTCAGTGACAGTCCATAAACGAAACCTACAGTTGCTCATGGTCGAAATTTAGAAGACGAAAGTAAATCTAAACCTGAAGGACGTATTTGTAACCAGTGATTATTACCTAAGAAGTGGCAATAATCTCTTACAACCAAATGCAAGGACCACAAACTTTGGCATCGAAACCACACCTTTTATTAATTGGACATAAACTTTGGCAGCTGCTACCAAATGAGATAAAAATTGCTAGCTCCCTGGCAGCTATAAATAACATTTTCGACAGGGGAGAAATGCAACTGTAGGCTTTGTCGAATTTTTATTCCAAATTTAGGTTTTTTATTCTGAATATGTAAATAGTACTTTTTCATTGTAAATTTATTTTTTCCAAATTATTTTTTGTTAGCAGGCCTTAATTAGCTGTAAAGGAGCTATTGTAATTTGCCTACTTTAAATAAAGAATTAATAATAAAAAATAATAACAATTGTTTCGTTGACTGATTAAACTGATTGGAAAGTTGAATGTGCAAAGTTGCACTCAAGTTTTTAAGCATCTGCGGGTTGTACAAAAACTCCATATTTCGCCGAATAACGGAATCATTTGCTGAAAATTCTTGTCTGATACTGGATACACTCATTCTTTTATAAGTAACCTCTTATAAGAGACTGTAGTAGCCTCTTCCAGAAAATTAAGAAACTCTACCGGGTGAGTCAATAGAAACAATCCCCATTTGAAAGGCCACAGTTCCCTGGATATCAAGGCAATAATATTGGCAAATATATTATTTAATTATGGACATGTTCAAATATATTTTAAAATTTACCTGACTGAAATCGGCACTCCTTTCTGAAATTATAAGGGATTTTCTCGAGAAAGCCCCTCCAAAAAACCTTCAAAAACGGCATAAAATCATGAGCAAATTTCCCTAATATTTCTGCCTTACAGCGGCGAATGGACGATTCCGGAAAAGATCGCGCCAAGGGGCATTTGACCGAGATGCGTTGCGTTTGATGATCGAATTTATATAGAATCACCGTTGATTCCCACCCCATGGAACGTGTGTGCAGTACCGTGGGGGATGTTCAGTACCGTGGGGGATATTCAGTACGTGTGGGGAGGCATCTTTGAGTACCGTGGGGGATATTCAGTACCGTGGGGAGGCATCCGAAGTACCGTGGGGGATGTTCAGTACCGTGGGGTTTATTCAGTACGTGTGGGGAGGCATCTGTGAGTACCGTGGGGGATGTGCAGTACCGTGGGGGGATACCATGATGTGTGTGGGGAGGCATCCGGAGTACCGTGGGGGATGTTCAGTACGTGTGGGGAGGCATCCGAAGTACCGTGGGGG
>REGM01000237.1:152219-162332 GCA_004194415.1 Aurelia aurita | reverse complement strand
AAATATATCAAGGCTAATTACATGAGGATAAAAACATAAAAGTCTATCCTGTTAGGAACCCAACCTGTGGTATATATGCTTTGCAAAGCCTGCAGTTGCACTTATCACCTTTCCAGCACCTTATTTGCTTTTTAAAAATTGGAAGGGTGCTAGAATCTTTTATCTCATGTGGTAATACCTGCCACAATCTATTTCCAAGGAATGCTATAGTCTCGATTCCAAAGGAAGTAGTGCGTACCTTTGGAAGCTGCGCGTCGTTACCATGTCTTAGGTTGTAACCAATGTTTCGCTGCATGAAAATTTCCTTCATGAAAGTTGGATTGAGATCGAATTTTGTTTTAAAAATTTCAGTCATAAGCAGCTGCAGATTTCTTATATGGATGGGCACCGAATTAGTTGGTCCCAAGAGAAAACCAAAATCATGTTTGTAATCTTTCTGTGCGATGCGCAGTGCCCTTTCGTGGACATGATTGATTCTTTGATTCAAGGTTCTATCGCAGAACATCCAAACAAGTGGACAGTTGCTAAAATGAGAAAGTACAAATGCACGCATTAATTGCTGCAATTTTTCTGTGCCCGTGTAACAGGATATCCGGGCAAGAGCATGAAGCTTTTGGCTGGCTTTCTTACAAAGAGTTTTGACATGTTTTTTGAAAGATAAAGATCGATCAAAGGTAATACCAAGGAGATTCTCCCCTGTAGTTTCTTTCAGACAAGCCGCTCCTATTCTGATAGATACTTCGTTTTCTTTTGCACCAAATATCATTAAATGGCATTTATCTTCATTTAGCTTCATTAGATTTTTTGGAAACCAGTCAGTTAACTTAAGGGCATCATTCTCTAGATGCGCAATCACATTTTCGATTTTTGGACCATACGCATAAATTGTTGTTTAGAAGTGCTGACATGGTTTCTAAGAGGCCCTTTACATGAGAAATTTCAGCCCGGGCAGAGTTCAACACGGGCTGAGTTTTAACAGCATTGCTTATGTTGCTTTGCGTTTACATGATATCTCAACACGGGCTGAGATAAGGTCACATGATATGAATGCGGTCGCAACCAATAGAAGCAGAAATGCGAACCCCATTCAAAAAGTTGAGTGATTGCGGAAATAGATTCGATTTCCTTTCTTCACACTCTAATCTTTGATTTCAACGCGCCCGAGCTGACATTATTTGCGTTTACATGGATATTTTCACTAATCTCAACCCGTGCTGAAATTTCAGCATGGGCTGAGTAGGCGAGTTGAGTTCAGCCCGTGTTGAGTTTCAACTCGCCCTCCTTCATGTAAACGCGATGAAGGCTTACACCACGTCAACCGAGTTGAAACTCAGCACGGGCTGCAATTTCTCATTTGAAGGGCCTCTAAAACGTATGCGCTGCATCATGAACAATAGAAGATGCTGGCTGAGATAACAATGGAAAGAATAATAGGAAACGCCCATTTTGTTCTTACCTCGTTTCTACCACTCTTCACAAAATATGAAGCTACGGAAGGGAAATCAAGATTTTCGATTAATTTTATCATCGACTTGTCCCTTATGCTTTGGTACATTCTCAATGAAAGGGGCTAAGGATTATCGCAAGATTTGGAGAGATGGCTTAGACTGATCAGTCTAAGATTTTGCCAGGTGTTATAGTATATGCCTGACTTTGGGGATTTTTAAAGAATTTATCCTTGATCTTACGTTTGAGATTGTTTATGTTCTTAATAGATTTGAGGTTTTAGGGTAGATTATTCCATATTTTAGGTCCCAGATACAGTACCTCAATGATCTTTGTTATTCATACTGTGGCCAGTTAAGTTGTTTGTAGTATATCGTCTGGCCGAAGGACCCACGAGGAGTCCATTACCGAAGCTGACCAGATCACCCCTACTGGCAACTCATCCCAAGGACTTCCGAGGAGAGTAGCATGCAGAACTTTGAGGATGAGCGGTTGTACTACCCCAGGTGGCAAGCCAAGGGCTCGAACTCGCAACCCTCCTCGCAGAAGGCGAGAGCGCTAACCACTAGGCCAACCTACCACCTTATAAGTTGTGGCCTTTTCACATAACTATACAATAATCTATCTGCTTCACATAGCTGCTGCTCAATAGATACAAAGAGTCCAAGATCCTAGAGGAGAATGTTGGCAAAATGGTTGCTTTGGCTGAGGGGGCAGTAGACGTTGCAACTCAAACAAAGGCCCTCATAGATGGCAAAGCTGCTATCGATGCTGAACTAACAAGCCTTCTTAGCCAAGCCAGTGCTAGTAATCTTGTGGAAATCTCATCACTTTCAGTGGACGATGAAATCAATGATCTTTTACCTCCTTGTTTACCGTTCCAACTTGGCTTTACTCTAAACACACAGCCTTCGATTACCAGAAATGGTCAACATGATATTTGCTTCAATGGTGAATTCTACATGAATGTAGCTGTACAGATACTCAGATCTTCATACCCAAGCATCGATGAATTATATAAAGCACTCGAGGAAGCAGAGATGCGTTATATTCGTATTGAAGTGATCAAGAAGAGTCTTACCCGTGTCAATGAAGATATCAATAAGGAGACGTCATCTAAGAGAGGTCACATCTCCCATCCGGAACATGGTATTGTCGAAAGGAGACTGCTAAAGACCGCTGAAAGGAAGATGCCAGCATTTACAACCAAGGGCGATCACACTGTCATGGCTTTCACTCATTACTCACCGTGGGCGGCTGCTCGTAGATCAAATCCTTTTGCTGCTGTTGGTGGATCCGGACAGAAGAAATTCAACTTTGCATCGTTGAAAGGTAGGTTTATACAAACGATAATTGTATATAAAAATACAATATATAAATAATTGTAGAACCATAAAATAGCGTAGATGTATAAAACACGACGTTTCGAGCATGTACTCGTTATCAAGTGAATCGAAATTAATCGAGTCGAGCAAAGAGAAGGCAAGATTCGACAAATAGGAAAGAACGTGAGATACGATGTGACGTAACCTCAGTAAGAAATAGGAGGAAGGTAAGAACAGAGTAAGAAAAGACAGAACCTATTGTAGATATGTAAATTGCTTATTAAGTCCATTAGGATAAAGAGTTTTTAGGCTAAAAATTAAACGTTTCTCCAAAGTCTTGCGTTTGGTGCTGTCCTGAGGTGCATACAATAAACCAAGGATGGACATGTCGGCAGTTGAATGGTCGGCTGAATTGAAGTGTTTTGATATATTGCTGTCAGGATCGTTTTCGTGGTCTTCTTTATGATGGATTTTGTTTCGAACATTTCTCATATGTTCTCCAAAACGGTTGTTGATTTGTCGGGAGGTTTCGCCGATGTAGAAGGATTGACATTTGATGCAGATGATGCAATAGATGACACAGGATGAAGAGCAGGTAAAGTTACATCTGATGTTGAAGGAGCGGTTTTGATTGGCGATAGTGGTTGATTGGTTGACGTGGGTGCAAGTCAGACAAAGGCGATGTTGGCAAGGGGAAGTACCAGGCTGTTGCGTAGTTTTTAAGTTTGTTCTGACCAAGGAGTCCTTTAGATTTTTGTCTCTACGAAAAGCCATCAGAGGAGGTGCATTGAAGATGTTCTTTGTTTCTGTGTCATCAGTGAGGATGTTGAAGTTGTTATAGATGATGTTCTTTATGTTGCTGTTAAAAGGGTGATAGGTTAGGGTGAAAGGAATGCGGTTGTTGCTGTTTTCGTTGTTGGATGGTAGAAGGGCATCGTCTTGAGAAAGATCTTTAACTTTATTGAATGCTGCTTGGGTGATGTGATCTGGATAGTTGTTGCGTTTGAAGAAAGAAGACATCTCGGATGCTTTTGAATTGAAATCGTCATCATCCGAACAAACACGGCGGAGACGGCGCATTTGGGAGTAGGGGATGGAGTCTTTGCATTTCTTCGGATGTGATGATTCGTAGTTAAGAAGGCAATGGGCATCTGTAGGTTTGTAGTAGATGGATGTGGAAATCTGGTTGTTGGAGATGCTAAGGAGGATGTCCAGAAATGGCAGGCTTTCTTCGGTGATAGAATGAGTGAATTGCAGGGCTGGATGAAAATTGTTAGTGTAGTTGATGAAATTCTGGAGATCGGCCAATGAAAGAGAGGTTGCTCCAACGATGTCGTCGATGTACCTTTTGATGAGGCAAGGCAAAGGACCGTCATAGGATTCGTAGATAAGCTGTTCTTGGTGGCCAACGAAGAGGCAGGCATAACTTGGGCCAAGTTTACTACCCATGGCAACACCAGATGTCTGAAGATAATATTGATTGTTGAATGAAAAGGCATTAGTGGTAAGGACCAATTCAGCAAGGCGAAGAAGAGTGGTAGTTGGTGGGCTTTGAAGACGTCGTTTGTCAAGGAAAAACTTGAGTGCTTGTAGACCATCGTTGTGGGGAATGCATGTGTAAAGTGATTTAACATCCATGGTAAAAATATATTTGCTGGGTCCTGTAAATCTGAATTCTTTGAAGATGCGAAGGGCGTGTGAAGAATCTTTGACATACGTGGGAAGATCTTGGACGATTGGTGTGAAGATGGAGTCCAGATAGGCTGCTATTTGAGATGTGGGGCAGGAAACTGCTGATACGATGGGGCGACCAGGATTATCAGGTTTATGAATCTTGGGCAGCATATAAAAAACAGAAGTCCTAGGATGTTGAAAATAAAGTGTAGAAGCGTTGGATGGAAGATTTTCGTTGTTAATCTCTTCTTTGACAAAGTTGATGATGGTTTTGTTGAAAGATTTGGTTGGGTTTTTGTCTAGTGCTTGGTAGGACGTGGTTTGCAGTTGAGAGTGGCCTTCCTGTAGATACAAATCTTTACTCCAAACAACTATTCGTCCACCTTTGTCAGCTGGTTTGATTACAATGTCGTCCCTATCTTTGAGTTGTTTTAACGCAGTCCATTCTTGTGATGTGAAGTTGGATCGTGTTTGCCTAGATTTAAAATTAAGTTTAGAAATTTTCATACCTGCACTTTTCGATGTAAAGGTCCAAGGATGCATACTTTCCTGTTTTGGGGGTCCATGTAGATTTGGTAGGGAACAGCTTGGCTATTTTCTTTGCCTGGAGATCGTTAGGAGATTCTTCTGCATCAGAATCTTGGGTGTCTTGATCAGAATTATTGTTGTGGAAATGGGATTTCAGGCGAAGACGGCGAAAAAAGGATTCAGTATCATGTTTTGATTGAAATTCATCAACTGTCTTTTTAATTGGAATAAATTTGAGTCCTTTACTTAAAAGATTTCTTTCTTCTTGGGACAATGGTAATTCTGGCGGGATGGTTTGCACAATGTTTTGCGGGATGTTTGATTTTTGTTTGTTATTATTGCCGTACTTAGTTGATACAAGTTCTTTGAATTTAGTTTTTTTGAATCTTTTAAGTAAAGGACTCAAATTTGTTCCAATTAAAAAGACAGTTGATGAATTTCAATCAAAACATGATACTAAATCCTTTTTTCGCCGTCTTCGCCTGAAATCCCATTTCCACAACAATAATTCTGATCAAGACACCCACGATTCTGATGCAGAAGAATCTCCTAACGATCTCCAGGCAAAGAAAATAGCCAAGCTGTTCCCTACCAAATCTACATGGACCCCCAAAACAGGAAAGTATGCATCCTTGGACCTTTACATCGAAAAGTGCAGGTATGAAAATTTCTAAACTTAATTTTAAATCTAGGCAAACACGATCCAACTTCACATCACAAGAATGGACTGCGTTAAAACAACTCAAAGATAGGGACGACATTGTAATCAAACCAGCTGACAAAGGTGGACGAATAGTTGTTTGGAGTAAAGATTTGTATCTACAGGAAGGCCACTCTCAACTGCAAACCACGTCCTACCAAGCACTAGACAAAAACCCAACCAAATCTTTCAACAAAACCATCATCAACTTTGTCAAAGAAGAGATTAACAACGAAAATCTTCCATCCAACGCTTCTACACTTTATTTTCAACATCCTAGGACTTCTGTTTTTTATATGCTGCCCAAGATTCATAAACCTGATAATCCTGGTCGCCCCATCGTATCAGCAGTTTCCTGCCCCACATCTCAAATAGCAGCCTATCTGGACTCCATCTTCACACCAATCGTCCAAGATCTTCCCACGTATGTCAAAGATTCTTCACACGCCCTTCGCATATTCAAAGAATTCAGATTTACAGGACCCAGCAAATATATTTTTACCATGGATGTTAAATCACTTTACACATGCATTCCCCACAACGATGGTCTACAAGCACTCAAGTTTTTCCTTGACAAACGACGTCTTCAAAGCCCACCAACTACCACTCTTCTTCGCCTTGCTGAATTGGTCCTTACCACTAATGCCTTTTCATTCAACAATCAATATTATCTTCAGACATCTGGTGTTGCCATGGGTAGTAAACTTGGCCCAAGTTATGCCTGCCTCTTCGTTGGCCACCAAGAACAGCTTATCTACGAATCCTATGACGGTCCTTTGCCTTGCCTCATCAAAAGGTACATCGACGACATCGTTGGAGCAACCTCTCTTTCATTGGCCGATCTCCAGAATTTCATCAACTACACTAACAATTTTCATCCAGCCCTGCAATTCACTCATTCTATCACCGAAGAAAGCCTGCCATTTCTGGACATCCTCCTTAGCATCTCCAACAACCAGATTTCCACATCCATCTACTACAAACCTACAGATGCCCATTGCCTTCTTAACTACGAATCATCACATCCGAAGAAATGCAAAGACTCCATCCCCTACTCCCAAATGCGCCGTCTCCGCCGTGTTTGTTCGGATGATGACGATTTCAATTCAAAAGCATCCGAGATGTCTTCTTTCTTCAAACGCAACAACTATCCAGATCACATCACCCAAGCAGCATTCAATAAAGTTAAAGATCTTTCTCAAGACGATGCCCTTCTACCATCCAACAACGAAAACAGCAACAACCGCATTCCTTTCACCCTAANCTTTCACCCTGACCTATCACCCTTTTAACAGCAACATAAAGAACATCATCTATAACAACTTCAACATCCTCACTGATGACACAAAAACAAAGAACATCTTCAATGCACCTCCTCTGATGGCTTTTCGTAGAGACAAAAATCTAAAGGACTCCCTGGTCAGAACAAACTTTAAAACTATGCAACAGCCTGGTACTTCCCCTTGCCAACATCGCCTTTGTCTGACTTGCACCCACGTCAACCAATCGACCACTATCACCAATCAAAACCGCTCCTTCAACATCAGATGTAACTTTACCTGCTCTTCATCCTGTGTCATCTATTGCATCATCTGCACCAAATGTCAATCCTTCTACATCGGCGAAACCTCCCGACAAATCAACAACCGTTTTGGAGAACATATGAGAAATGTTCGAAACAAAATCCATCTTAAAGAAGACCACGAAAACGATCCTGACAGCAATATATCAAAACACTTCAATTCAGCCGACCATTCAACTGCCGACATGTCCATCCTTGGTTTATTGTATGCACCTCAGGACAGCACCAAACGCAAGACTTTGGAGAAACGTTTAATTTTTAGCCTAAAAACTCTTTATCCTAATGGACTTAATAAGCAATTTAAATATCTACAATAGGTTCTGTCTTTTCTTACTCTGTTCTTACCTTCCTCCTATTTCTTACTGAGGTTACGTCACATCGTATCTCACGTTCTTTCCTATTTGTCGAATCTTGCCTTCTCTTTGCTCGACTCAATTAATTTCGATTCACTTGATAACGAGTACATGCTCGAAACGTCGTGTTTTATACATCTACGCTATTTTATGGTACTACAATTATTTATATATTGTATTTTTGTTTCATTGTTAATGGTACCACACGCAACAAACACATTTTTATTGATAATTGTATATGTTGGTATATTTTAAATGATGCCAAAAATAAACGATTTACATTTTGTCTAAGAGAGAGAGAGAGATTGGTGTAGGAAGAATTTATGTAAAAATCAATGACTGTTTCGACAAGTTTTGCACGGTTACAGTATTCTTATTTAATAGCAGCTAAAAACTCTCTATCTGTTTAATTTTTCATTGCATTTATTTGTTTTCAAACAGATGAAACTCATTGTCAGCAAGCAAGAAAGATCATTTCAGAATACAAAGACATCACTCATGGCCTAAACAAAATCTCACAGAATTATGAACGTGGCAAAATAATATATGATACAAAGAGGGGATCCATTGAGAAGGATTTGGAGGTGTCATATCATGACATAACTAGAATGAGTATGTTTCTCAACACAACAAGGGCAAATTTTGTAACAATAGCACCCGCTTCCTTTGATTTACACGCCAGACGGCCGATTAGTCGAGCTGCAAATGTAAACAAATTCTTTTTTTTAAGTTGGCTTGTGCATAGCTACATATAGTCAAATAATGGGATTAAAATACTATAATTGCTAATTAACGCCAACTACTTAAAAATATACAGGTTGTAAAAATAATTTGATAAAATGACTCGATAATACATACAGTACAATTGATACAAATTCTAAGAAAAAAATGCCGTATCATAAAAATCCGAGGTTTTCAATAAAAGGACAACAAAGTTTGTATGTGCATTCTTCACCACGCCAAGTTTTTATCTTTGATTTAAACAGTAGGCCCTTTGTATCTGATTAAGCCGCATATGATGCCTTGAAACCTGTGTGGCTAACTCACTCAAGTTTCATGCGAAGGAGGGCTTTTAAAGAGCAGTCATGAGGATATATCGAAAGAAGAAGATTGTACTGGCGTGTCAATGAAAAGAAACAGATGCTTTTTCTTTCAAAATCTGGCTTTGTTACCCAGCACTTTCAGTATAAATCGTAAATCGTTTTTAGATTTATTGCATGAGTTTAATGATTGTAGGCGTTGTTTTATTTTGAACTGTTATAATTTCGCTAATCTGACCCTCATAACAATACGCTCTAAAACATAAGTTTATTTGGGATCGCGACGTAGTTTTCGTAGTGCTATCCCTGGCATAAATACTTGTTGATGAAATGTTGAAAATGCCTATATTTAGAAATTTGCTTAAATAATTTACCAACATTTTTCTCATCTTGTACATTCCTGTGCATTCACAGCAAAAGATGCCCTGCTATTATCTAAATTGAAACTTTGTATGTCATTGGGTTTTTAAAACATTGAAAATAAAATGCCCCCAAGCAATTCTTAGATGCAATATTTTACATGCTTTTTTATTATTTCTTTGATGCTTCCGGCCTTTGGTGCACACTGCTCTAAACACAAGATGCTTGAATATACAAGGTTTTCTCCTCTAAAAACGAGTTTGCTTTCTGCTTTTATTTCAGTTAACAAGACAAAAGCTTCTCCATATGAACAGCGTGATATGCTGTTCTGGTACCAGTACACAATTACAAGAGAAGGTAAATTCAATCAATTCATTAATTCTGTCTTTGCTTCTATCCTTCTTTCTTTCCTTCTTTCTTTCTTCATTTTACCTCTCCTTCTACAGTACTACTTAACAATTTCCCTCGATTGAAAAATTGTAGCAGCAAAAGCATTTGCTATATATTTTTATCAAAAATGTCTAAACAACTGAAATAGTCTCTCAAAAACGTTTGTTACCAAGGATCAAACCAAGGGTGTCAGGACACCGATTAAGTAATTAATAAATAAATATTTACTTACCATGTTTTGTTTGTTGTTGTCTTCTTTGTTTGTCTCTCCCTCCTGCCTTGTGAGCTCATGAGCAACATTTCAACCGCCTAAATTAAATTAAGTCAACCGCTTTTTCGAATCTAACTCACTTGTATTCCTGTGTGTATGTGCGCCTTCGCAGAAGAAAGGATTTTAAACCGCAAGCCAACAAAGAAAACTTATGGGAGAGCAATCACCGCAAACTCTCACTAAGCTCTTTCGTGGAATGCGCGACACGTTTTGATGACATCTGCCCGGGCAGGCGTCATCAATCACGTGATAAGTTGTGGCTTTTGAATTTGGGTTTCAGGAGGTTTCAACTTGAAAACCTTTTTTTTTCCTTTTCCTTCATTAGAACTTATTAACATACCGTTCATATCGCTTTAATAAATCATGTATTTTTGTATTAGATTTGTTTAGCTCTTTAGTTTTAGTTAGATTAGTCAGGGGCGAAAATCGTGGGGGGGTGTGGAG
>REGM01000237.1:128177-147960 GCA_004194415.1 Aurelia aurita | reverse complement strand
AAATGTCATATATCTAAAGACATGGATTGCTAAACTCAAAGCCGTGATTATGTTTTTTATGTTTTTTCTCACTCAAAGCCGTGATTATGTTTTTTCGCGTTTTCTGGGTGATTTCTAGTAAATAAAGTTTGTTGGCGGATGGCCCCACACCAAGACAATATCTGCGCATATGATTCATTCGCTGCTATCAAATTTTGCGCGGATCAGCATCTAACCAGTGGAATTGCGCGGATACTCACAGAAACGTTGGAGATTGCGCGGAGAATATATTCTCCGCGAACGACAAAGAATGCAGTCTGGTCTAACATTAAATCAAGGTTATGGATGCTTAGAGGAATCCTGTTCTGTACAATTGGAAATTACCCAGTCTCTCGTCGTTTAAGGTTTCATTCAATGTTTTCAGATACTTCCATTCTTAAGTAAATTTTGGCAATGGTTACAAGAATTGAATTACTTCAAATTCCTATTTGGTTCGCTCTGATATCAATGAGAGGTACAATATGACATTGGATAGTCTTCTTTTACCTCAACTTTGGGAGGTCTTTTTGCAAAACAAGTCGGTTAGGCGCGTCTGGTTTCAGCTTTCGCACAAACGTGAACTTCAAAAGCTTGTAACTCCGTGAATTTTTAGCGGATTTGCAAAATTCTGATGTCAAAATTAATTTAAGATCTTAGGAACAGTGTTTTCTAACCAGGAGCCCGTTGATTTTATCGTTATTTGTTAATATTTAATCCGAACAATTTTTTTGGGACACCCTGTAGTAATACCAAAGCTTCCCAAGAGTATGGTCACATGTCTTGAAATGGGTATAAAAGAAACCTTAGCCGATTAGGTCTATTAATTCGAAATGTTTCCTTTTAGAATCCAATTTCATTTTCAAATTGTGAAAACTGTGGAGAAGTTGTAGAGCACATAGAAATGCACTTGGAGGTTTGTAATGGAGGGTCTAGCAGCAGAAACTCTGATCATCAAGGCAACCCCATATTGAATGTGCAAAATGCAAGTGTTATTAGCAGTGTTTCTGACATGTTCCCAAACATGGCAAATTCAAGAATCAATGCAGTCCTTGCAACATCTGCAACGATAAATGAAGCCATTGACCGCCTATCCGAAAAGGTTGATAGTGAAGAAGACAACACTGCTTCTTGTGTAGAAATAATGGCACAGTACAGAAGCAAAATGCATGAAAACTCTGTGCAATTTCTGGTGGTGAGACGAGAATCAATCTGGAAGGATGCACTAAGGTTTTATAAGATGGCATCTGCTGATAAAGAGCTTCTCATGAAGAAACTTGTTGTTGAATTTCAAGGTGAAGATGGGGTCGATGGTGGTGCACTAAAGAATGAGTTCTTTACAAAAGTTATTGAGCTAGCAAAAAGAGAGCTTTTTGAGGAGACACCAAACAGAGCATTGATCCCAAAACGCTTGGGAGGGAATATGCAGCTATTAAAATTTTTGGCATTTCTGCTGCACATAGTTTACTGCAGAATGGTCCTCCTATTCCCTTTCTCAGTCCTTGGTGTGTTGCATCTTTATTTGGGAAAAGTGATGATGAGGTTGCAGCAATGGTAGCAGCAGAATCATACAAGGATTCTATTCCTTTGAATGCTGCATCAGCTACAGTGATAGGGCTGTTGAATGCACTGAACAATGTGGAGAAGGAAGAAGATATTGATAAAATATTTGAAGAATCAGCTGATGGACCAGCATATGAGCAAGTAATAAGTTCATCCCAATGGCCAATTGACTGCAAATTGAACTTGGAAAACCTAGAGGCGCTCAGGTCACTGCTGGTTTGGGAGGAATTGGTTGTAAGAAGGGAAAAGCAAATCAAAGCCATCCGAGAAGGACTTGATTTTGCTAACCTTTATCAGTACATCGACAAGTATCCTACAACCCTGGCCCCATTGTTTGAAGTGAATGAGGTAGAGCTCACTTCAGAAAAAATGCATTCTTTGATAATATGGGGAAATCTAGATTTGCTTGATCCAAATGAGAAGATGGCAGTTGAATGGTTCACACAGTATATCCAGGAAAGTAGCAAAGCAATGCTACAAAATCTGTTAAAAAATTTTGCACAGGATGTGATTCTCTAAATTCCCTGTTCAGTGCTCAAATTTCTTTGTCGTTCAAAAGTTGTGACAAGGTGCTTCCGGAATCTTCTGCATGCACAGCTACAATATTTGTTCCACTTGGAAACAAAGCAAAGGAAGATTTCACACGTAGCATAAATGCTGCACTAAATTTTGGTTGTGAGGGATACGGAAACCTCTGAACAATTTAACTACAAAATACGATATCTCTTGTTTGTTACTTTACTACCGGATATCCTATAAAAATTTGTATACAGCATTGAAAAATTGCCAAAAATGGTCCAGCATATACCTACATTTTCTTTTTGATCAGATTACTTTCAGCAATACGGTTTTCCAATGGGTGAACAAATGTGTAAAATGTTATTGCCCCATTCTTTCAACTGACTTGCTCGAATGGAACTTTAGGTAATTTGCCATAATTCCAGAGCGAACATTTTTGATATCATCATTATTTGTGGAATCACGGTGTTTTAGGTTTTATGAGAGGATGTACATGAGAAAGTATCAAAAGCTTTTGACAAACATTAAAAGCAACATAAATTCTAAACTGATCGAGGAAAATCAATATGACCAATACAAGAAATACGCAGCTTTTGAAGCTCTACAAGGTGGTAGCAAGTAAACATCCATAGGTTTTATGGTTTACGATTTAGCAATTTGATGACATCACAACTTCAAAACTAGCAGAAATCTAAAAACACTGTAATTCTGAAAATAATGATGATATTGAAAATGCTCTCTCTGGGATTATGAGAAATTCCCTAAAGTTTCCTTCGAGCATTTCATTTGAAAGAAAAGGAGAATAGCATTTTACATGATTAGTTTTAAAGTTTTGCAAAGATTTGACGCCTATGCTTGACAGTACCTACTTTCAGATTGTTTTGTCAAATTTCAACAGTATTCATTTGTATGGGACACCTGGTATGACACACTGTTATGTTTGATAGACTAATCACTCGTTTCTTTGGGTATTGCTCATTATTGCCAAACATTGACATTGGGCAATTATTTACTTACATCTAAATACATATTACTTGATGCTAATATTCAATGTTCCTTTTGCGACTATACAGTATCAGTGTAGCTTTGTTTAATGTACTTTTAAAATTTGTAAAATGAAGGCTCTTTTTTATCCTTCTTTGTATGATGCTGTTTTTAACGATGCAAGAATAGAGAAGCAGAATTTTTCAACATCCAGTTGCTCATAACATTGCTAAATTTCAAGAATTAATCCGCCTCTACTTTCATGGGATCTGAGCTTTGTATTAGTCAAATTATCTCTTTGTAACAAGCCAGTTTTAATGCAACTTTATGTTAGGATATTCACAATTATGTAGACCAACACATCTTTATGAGCAACTTGGGTCAGCCCATAGTGTTAAAACTTTCTTAATACCTTTGCTAACATTTTAGAATTCGAAAGTTACTGGTGGTGCTGCTGAAATGCTGTTCTAGCGTATCTTAACCCTATCTTATTCACCCCATTTTAGTCCTACCGTTCAAAGTCAACATTTTATTGAGGTCATTCTCTGGTGAGTCCCCCACTTCCAAATTACCAGAAGATCGTTGATCTATTTCCCTCTGTTCCAAGTCCCCCTTCTTTCTATGCTTATCCTATAACAAACTTGGGTCTGGGCGTTGCAGTAGGGTTTCTTGATTTTGCACCCAATTCTTATAGCAAAATCTTCTTATAGAGTTTGATAGTTTCTAAATTTGAATAAACTAGCATAATTCAAAGAGAACTGCTTTCGCTCTTGAAGCCAGAGAATTAAAAGAAAGAACAAATCATAAGCAAAACCTATATTTCGTACAATTATTTGGGTTGGTAATAACCATATTTGTTTAAAAATATTTGTTGAATAGCAGGCCGCTCGCCTCTAGCCACAGCCCCTCAACCTGAAGCCTGCGTTTTACCAACTAGAAGCCTGCGTTTTACCAACGTGCACAAAAATATTTCTAGTTTTCTCGTAAAAAATACTAAACTTTCTTCAAATATGAAAAGCAAAAACTTCCTCCGGCTCACAAAACGCTCACAGCGGAGCCGTGACTCTTTCTGGACGGACTCTGCTACATCATCTCATCTATTTACGAAACACGATAAAAAATCAGGAATGTTCTACCGCTAACAAATACCATGCAGTGGCTTGGTGGCTATAGTTTTGAGTTTTCTTGGGGTGACCAAGTCAATTTTGGCGCCCCTCTTGTGTAATGTGTGTCTTTTGAATGTTACACAAGTTGGTGAACCAGATAATGATTAACATTAAGTACAGAACTTAAATCATTCATTTCCTAGCATTGAGAACATTCATTTCTCTTTTAAAAATCCCTAAATTTTCATTCAATATTCTCCGTCTGCTATTTATAATATGATTTGAATCTGCGAAATATATTCAAGCTCCTCGAAGGTTACACATTGCAACTCGAACGGCTCGTGTAAAACGCAGGCTTGCAGGTTGGTAAAACGCAGGCTTGTAGGTTGGTAAAACGCAGGCTTAAGGTTGAGGGGCTGTGGGTAGAGGCGACCGGCCTGCTACTCAAAACCAATCAAATAAATGAGTCTTCTAGAACAAAACCAATCATTTAAATGAGTTTTCTAGAACAACGGATGAGTGGATGAGTTGCTTAACTGGTATTTATGGCGAGCGATTACCGCCAAAATTGCCGAACACATAATTTAGGTCAAGCGCACAGTTTTCATCATGTCTTGGTTTTAGTTTTAACATGTAAACCAAAGTCTCAACCGCTTTTTTATGTTATTTACCAAATTTGATGTCAGTTTACCAAATCGAAGTCTTGACTTCATTTTGATGTTAGGTTACCAAATCGAAGTCTTGACCTCGTTTTGATGTCAGGTTGCCAAATCGAAGTCTCGACCTCGTTTTGATGTCAGGTTACCAAATCGAAATATCAACCTCGTTTTGATGTCAGTTTACCAAATCGAACTCTCGACCTCGTGTTGATGTCAGTTTACCAAATCGAACTCTCAGCCTCGTTTTGAAGTCAGGTTACTAAATCGAAGTCTCAGCCTCGTTTGATGTCAAACGTAAGTCTGAAACTCGAGTCTATTTCAGCCTCCTTTTTAAACTATGATCTTCAATATTTAGGCCCATCGTTTCCACAAAATGTATGATCCGTTTGAGGAGCGTTTGAGAGAAGAAATTAGCCAATTAATAGGGCGAATGATTCGGGATTGCCAACATGGAACGTTTGATGAAAATCTTCTTGACTCCGTGCAATTTCAAATTGATTTTCTCTGTAATTCTCTTGTACGGTTTCAACATCAGGATGGATCAACGAATAACCAGCTTGAGCAGTTATTGGAATTTCTTGCAGAGGATGCCGTAGTAGCTGCTGCTAGTAGCCCTACTTCACCAATAGAACACAACACTCTATAACCTGGTTTAACTAATACCGCATTCACACTGACACAGTTAAACCAGCTTTACTTAAGCCAGGTTAGATTTCAACCAATCAAATTCATTCGATTTTTTGATTGACCAATTAGAAGGCCCCATTCGATAACCTGGTTTAGTTTAAGCTGGTTTAACTTCAAGTGTGAATGGGGTATTATACCCCATTCACACTTGAAGTTAAACCATCTTGAATTAAACTAGGTTATAGAGTGTTGTGTTCTATTGGTGGAATAGGGCTACTAGCAGCAGCTACTGCGGCAGCCTCTGCAAGAAATTCCAATAACTGCTCAAGCTGGTTATTCGTTGTTTCATCCTGATGTTGAAACCGTACAAGAGAATTACAGAGAAAATCAATTTGAAATTGCACGGAGTCAAGAAGATTTTTTTCAAACGTTCCATGTTGGCAATCCCGAATCATTCGCCCTATTAATTGGCTAATTTCTTCTCTCAAACGCTCCTCAAACGAATCATACATTTTGTGGAAACGATGGGCCTAAATATTGAAGATCATAGTTTAAAAAAGAGGCTGAAATAGACTCGAGTTTCAGACTTACGTTTGACATCAAACGAGGCTGAGATTTCGATTTGGTAAACTGACATCAACACGAGGTCGAGAGTTCGATTTGGTAAACTGACATCAAAACGAGGTTGATACTTCGATTTGGTAACCTGACATCAAAACGAGGTCGGGACTTCGATTTGGCAACCTGACATCAAAACGAGGTCAAGACTTCGATTTGGTAAACTGACATCAAATTTGGTAAACAACATAAAAAAGCGGTTGAGACTTTGGTTTACATGTTAATACTAAAACCAAGACATGATAAAAACTGTGCGCTTGACCTAAATTATGTGTTCGGCAATTTTGGCGGTAATCGCTCGCCATAGGTATTGGATACTTGATTATATACTGTAGCAGCAGCTAAAAATATCCCAGTGTGTTTTTTTGCGGAATTTTTGGACGCAGGGATGACTAACGTTTTCTTGGGAACGAGAACTATAATTTCCATACCTTTTTGTTTCTCCTTGAAAGATCAGCACTTTCTTTGTATAGTTTAGACCATGCTGAAATTGCACTTTCGAAATTCTGTGGCAATGTGTCATTTTCTACTCCAAAAATAAAGAATGTGAAAGCATGCATAACTTGACTCTGATAATGACACTTGCAGTATTGATGGCACAGTCATTAAACCATGACTGATCCTTGTTTGTACAGAAGCATTTTGGAATAATGCGGACATTCTCCTGATGGGCGTGTCAAACAAATTTCGACAAACAAGCAACACTATTTTCCCAACAACATCCTACATGATTACTTTACTGTTTAATGCTTCTGTATGAACATAGATCTCTTGAAGCTGTTTCAAATGATATATAATTTGTTTTAATAGAAGAAAGGGTTGAACTGATAGCCTTGTTAAACGATTGACCAATCACGTCATAAAAATCATAGTTACCATGACAACCAGCTATTTTAGAACAACAAGTGAAATTTTTGTAATTGTATCTATGCAACCTCTCAATTGGTACATGAAACAATGCTCTAAAGTGATTATCCTGCAATTTAGTTTTTAAGTAGATATCTCCTTAAGCTGCAATCATCAAAATCTAAGAGGCCCTCACAAGGCTTCTCATAAAATAAAGCCGTTGTAAGAAAAAAATTATTAGCTAGTAGCAAACTTTACCTCTCTGTCTTGCTTGGCGATACCATCAATGTCGTGTTCCATCTCCACAATTTCAATTTCAGCACTTGATGCTGGCCCCTCCATGCTCTTTGCAAGTTGGGACTGCAAAATTATTTAGCATGGAGCCTTTTCGTAGCATATCTGTTTCCAATTTTTATTGTAACAGTAGTAATTGCCAGATGTGGGGCAATCTCAAAAGTCATTAAAGACATAGAAATAACTTTGGGGATGTTAATGGCACCCATTCACAAACACAACGGATTAGGAAAGAAGCACGAATATGAAAGCATTGTAGTTGAAATTCCTGCCTCTTTGCAAACGAAAATCCTCAGATTCTGTCATTCCAGGAGATCAATTGAAATTTGTTTTCTTGTACCATAGAAGTTCTATTTAGTCTAGTCCCCCTCTCTAATAAACCCCTCCCTTCTGAGTTACAAATTTAAACAAACCACCTCTCTATTATGAATTATATAAACCCCCCACTTATATCAAATGCGAGAGGATATAAATTATTTTCCATTTATTAGCTAAAACAAGTTTGGATGTTAATTTTGATATGGTTTGGGATTAAAAGACGTAAGACTAAGTAAGACATGGGAAATCTAATCCATCATACAGTATATATAACCTGCATATAACAATTGTTTAGAAAGATGACCAGTGACCCCCCCCCCCCCCCTATTATTACCTAATAAATGAAATGTCCCTAAGTATTACGTATGTGCCTAATCATTTTGGAAGTTTAAGCCCTGAGATGAACTTGCAGCCTAGCCTGTGCCCAGTCTAAAATCTTTCAGATGAATTCGGTGTTTCACACATCGTTCTCTTCGTACGATTGCTTTGCTGGCTGCTGAATTCCTATGCAAAGTCAAAGGGAGGCTAAGGGCATTCCCCTCGGGTCCGGTCTGTTGGGGTCTTGGTCCTACTGGTCCTGGGTCTGGTTATTCCGTTATGCCGTACGAAAGTGCATACTTTTGCCTTCTGTGTTTGTATGCTTTCCGAACTGTTAATGGTGCCGTGTTAATATTTGTGTGTGTTGTGTTTTTTGAGGAAGGAGGCATGTTATAAAGAAATTTACTCAGATCTTGGCTTGGCAATGTTCTGGCGGCTCCTATGCAACATTGAGAGGAATGTCGGTAAAATCATTGCTTTGATGGAAATAGTTTTTTATCTAAATGTGACTCATTTTGGAAAAAGTTATGCCATAACATTTTTAAAGATTTGTATGGAAATAGTTTTTTATGTCAATGTGACTCACTTTGGAAAAAGTTATGGCATAACGTCTTTAAAGATTTTTATGTTAAAATGTAGTTGCAGATATTCGACTGCCTCGGTGCAAAAAGAAAAGAAAAATGCCATTTCTTCCCCGTGTGGAACTTTTCTGTTACAAAAGGTGCTACTGCGGCGAAAGTCAGGGCTTAGGGAGACAGTTAGATTTGGGTTTAAAAAATTTGCTTGATTTTCTTTGAAATGACCAAAGTCTACCGTTCACCATATTTAATAAGAAACAAGCAAAACATCTGGCTTCCTTATTAAGGAGTTTTAATTTTGGGGTTATCAATGCTTTGCTAAATACGTCCAAATCAAAGTTATGGTGGACACAACAACAGCAACTGCTCTGAAGACCTAAGCTTTTCAAAATCTCGTGGCAATTTTCCCCAGTTTTCTGTTTCTCCTTTAAGATTTGCGAAGCTTTTTCAATGTTTATACATTACTTACGTACCTTCCGAGTAATATGATACAGGAAACAAGTGAAAATAAAGTAAAAACATAACACTAACGATTTCCTAGACCAAAATAAATAGTTCCTCAAATAATTTTTCCCAGCACTAGAGTCTCTTGTTTCTAGCGATCAGAAAATACGTGTTGCCCATACAAACATTTCACAACGAAGTTTTATGAGCCCATGCCACTATTTGGACACCACTCAATAAATGCAAGGAAGACAATAAAAGAAAGACGAAATAATTGTTAACATTGCCTTCTTTGAATAAAGCAAGAAGTCCCATGTTACGTTATTTTCATTAAAATAGAACAATATATGATCAGCAGAACCGGTTCTTTCGTAGCCACGATTCCAATCCAATATTAGCCATTTGCATGAATAAGGATTAAGTGATGATATCATTGGTTTTGAGTAGCAGGCCGCTCCCCTATAGCCACTGACCCTCAACCTGAAGCCTGCGTTTTACCAACCTGGAAGCCTGCGTTTTACCAACTTGCAGGCTTCGCTCGCAGTTCCCCCCCCCAAAAAGCAGCACACTGCCTACACCACTGACGGCGGTCAAGACAAAGATCCAAAATATGATGAACGAAGAGTTGCCGAATGCCCTTGTGCGTATCCACTGTAAGCTTCATTTTGATGGGAAATGCTGTCGGGATTTCATTGTCACAAACCAAATGCTGGAGCTGTTCAACTCTGAGCAGATGCACGGAGCATCAACAGAGCCTCGACCTCTACAATGTACCCAACCAAGAGTTCCAAGCATTGCAGCATTGAAAACGAAGAAAGAGACTCATTGATTCTGACAATGATGATGACATTGTCTTGCAGATCTAACTAAACTTTGACTAGATGTCTTTACATGATGTACCCAAGGGGGAATGTACTATTGGTAGGTGACGGGAGAGTCGGACTGAGCACCTTTACCGAAAATTAAAAAATATACCTAATATACTAACTATTGCAAAATTAAGGCCCCAATAATATACTAGCCAACTTTTTTGAGACCTAAAAAGCGTCTGCCCCTACACCCATCATTTATCAATAGCAAGTCCCCCTGGGGGTGATGTATCACTTATACTACTGGATGTTTTTATTATGAATCTGATGGGGTTTTTTTTATATCAAATAAAAATGTGTAAATTTGGCTTTTTCTTGGCTTTTTATTTGCAACTTTAGAAAAATTTGGCTTTATATGGCTTTGTTTATTACAAAATTGTTTGGCTTTTTTTCAATGGGGTGCCAAACACATAAAAAATACTTCATTGGATATAGTATGTACTTCCTTCCAAAAAAAATATATCATGCACTTCTTTGATATGTAAAATAAATTAATGAGGTATACTTACTTTCAAATTTGCAAAATATATGCATGCATTTCCTTCTAAATAAATACATATATCATGCAGTTAAGATGAAAATTTTCATGCATACTTGCTTCCAAATTTGCAAAAATTATGGCCTCGATAATCGATTTGCATAATAAATTCGTAGCATATACTTGCTCCCAAAATTTATGCACAAGGTGTACTTTGTCGATCGGAGAATAAATCTATAGTATTTACTTTCATTCGTCCAAACTATATACACTGTGGACACCAGTCAATTAGAAATATTATATACTTGCTAGCTTCACATACAAAGCATGTTTGCTACAGGTGGTAAACTTTTTCAGCAGCAAGTACAAAGTTTTAATTTGTTATCAACGCGAGTGAAGTATTTGTGGTGCAACCGTCAATCAATCAATCAATGCCAAACTGTCAAGAAGACGAGGGGATCACCTTCAAACAGACCAGCCTCAATAGCATTTTATTCGATTGACGTCACATATTTTGACGCAATCCGTGCTGGGATCGGAAATCGGACAAACATTCATGCCAGCTCATGGAGTTCGCATGTGGGACTATATCTCAGTGAGTACTTCGTCCCGAAAGTTTTGAAGTATTGTTTTTCTTCGGATTATTTGAGCTATGGAAGATGTAGTTTTAGTTGAAGAAGATGTTCCTTGTGCTTTCTATTCTAAAGATCCAGGAGAGTATTTGGTGGCAGAGCTAAAACGATGGCTTGAACGTCACGGTGTAAAGCGAACAGGGAAGAAACAAGATTTGATAGACAGGGTTAGGGGTTCAATTTCGATCAAGAAAGGAATAGATCCTAAATTTGATGGTGGAAAATGGTACGAAATTAAAAGGTCCAGCTTGAAAGGTGAAGATGCTCCAAAAGTTTCGAAAATACCTAGTGACGGTTGGAAGATGTTTCCTTCGTTTGACATACCGAGTATTTTCAACTATGGCCACGTTTACCACTACATAGTAGAGTCCATCTCACAGTTTGCCACTGGAAACGATGATGATGATGATAGTAACGACGAAAACGATGGTGAAACTGGTTATGCAACCACTGCAAAACCACTGAAAAAGGGATGAAGTTGATGAAAAGTGATTTCATCAGCGACATGCAAGACAACCAGGTCGAGGATCCCCATTTTGTACGTGCCCATGTTCCCCCACTCCATGAAAATGATGTGCCGTTAAATGTTGTCATTGGGTTGTCAAGCATCAGTGGATCAGTCCAGCTTGCTGAATGTAACTGCAAAGCCTCAGCACTGGTGAGATGTGCCCATATTTCTGCTCTTCTTTTAAAAGTCATTGGCTACATCCAGACTGGAAAGTTTGTAGTGCGCGCGCAAAACGTCCCGCGGTTAGGACCATTACTGCGCAACTGACGGTTTGTGTCAGTTTGAAATGCGATTCGCATGCGCAACATCCGGGCGCACCAAAATCGTATATGGTTTGCTCTCAAACCGCGCAGTTGGCAGCCCTCAAAATATAACTTGTGCGCGCAAAACGCAAAGTTTCCAGTCTGGGACTACATAAAACATAATTGCTACAATCTGAATTCTCCTTCCACTTCTAATTCCTGTGCATGGAACACTGGGAAAAAGAGAAAGAAATATCCAAAGGCCATTCATGAGGAAGACTATTCATCAAAGAAATTTCCCAAGAGCAGGATTATCAACTGGGATCCTAGGCCTGTAAAGTTCAGAGGAAGGCCAAACAATGGTGACACCAATGAATTTGTAAAGGATCTTCAGGTAATAAGCAGAAAATCAAATCACCCATCCATGTGGCAAATGATGCTGAAAATTACCTATGATGATTATGATATAACAGACGAGAGAAGGGATTTATTGGCAGCTTATGTGAATATTTTCAAAGAATGCCTGATGGAAAAAAATAAGGGAGTCACTCTATGTAAAACCTTTTTACAAGAGTTGGACACAACTTGATTGCTCACATTTTCGTACAAAGAGCACAAAAATCACATGTTTGTATGCTGATTTATGACATTTGAAAGTTAGCTGGAAATGATCTTTGCACCGGAAATTATAAAGTAAACAACGACTTGAAATGTTGATAAACTTCAAAATTCCATTTCTCATCAGCAGGTTGTCCAATTTTGGAAATGTTTGCGTTCTGTAAGCCCAAGGATACCCTCTTTAAAGGTAATGTGTCCATATATAAGGCCAGCGTATATCCAACCTGTCAAAATCCATCAAATTCTCGGCAAATGATTGGTTGCTATTCAAACTGATCACATGAATAGAGAACATTGCTGTAATGCGTGATTGAAAAGAAATTTTAATTGATCACATGCCTTGCTCTGGGAGGCCTACTTGTATGGACACATTACCTTTAAGGTGAATGTAAAAATTGGCATATTTTCGAAAATTCATTTTGTCTTATTTATTCTATAATTTCGTCAATCTGGATCACTTTGTGATACATCTACTGTAGCCAACAAACCTCAAAAGGAAAGCGATTGTCAAAACGCCTAATGATGCAGCTGTTTTTAAGAAATAAAGTTTCCATATATACAAATACAAGGATTCGTCAGTCTACATATAATATTCAATTTTTTAGCGAGTTTACGTCAAAAAAGAAGGAAGCAAGTTGATATTCTTAAAATGCAAAAGGATGTTTAAGATCCAACCCCAAAGGATAAATGATGAATTAATACTGCATTCACAGTGACTCAGTTAAACCAGCTTTATCTAACCCAGGTTAAATTTCAACCAATCAAATGCATTCGATTCGTTGGGTTGACCAATTAGAACGCAGCATTCAATAACCAGGTTTATTTTAAGCTGGTTTAACTTGCCAGTGTGAATGGGGTATAAGAAGATTAAGAGCAAAATAGTTTTTAGTTTATCTGGAAAGACCTCACAAAATAAAACCTGCCATAGGGGGATTGTGACAATTATAACAATAATAATAGTTTAATAGTCATTATAGTTCTCATTCTTACATGTCATTTCTCGCCTTAGGGTGCAAGGTTAAAAGCTTCATCAAGAATATTTTTAACTTCATCTTTGCTTTTTCTTATTTTCTTCAGGTTTGCTTCAAGTGACTTAACTCTTTTGCGAAGTGTGCTCTCATTTGCAAGTTTGTAATCAGATGGCACTAAATGTGTTATGATTTCATGAACTTCACGAAACGAGAATCTTTTAGGCAAGTGGAAGATTGTTCCATTTTTCAATGAAATAAAATCATCTATCCTTGAAATAATTGAAAAGTCTCTTAAACAGACCTCAGATAAACTAATTTCTTCAAAATAAGGGTTTGCCATGGTGCCTGCGCGTTGATCATCCGTCCTTCATCATGACCGCACAAAAATTTAGGCCACGCCACGGCGGAACGAAGGCGCAAAGAATAAATCGGGAAGTCCATCAACTAAAAATTGCTCTGCCAACGATGCTGTTAACATAAACGCCAAACAAATGCAATAAAACTGTAATTGATAACCTAAAATTATATAAATTCACGGTGCAAACAAAATCTCATCGAGAAAACATCTAAATTTGAGTCGCGAAAGTTTTTACTGTGATTTCTCATGACCTTGGCAACCGCGCATAAATTATGCACCCTCCCCTGGGTGTAGCCTCGTTTTCATGGACAATTATGCAAAAATCCAACTTTCAATCAACCGTGTCGTTTTGATGGCAGAGCGAAAATAATGAGTAGGCCTAGATGTGGAAAAGTAACTTTTGCATGCGAAATTATGGATATAGCGAAGATTTAAATACATTTTTACAGTAAAAGCGATGGGGGAAACATGTAATAGGTAGGATATTTCAGTTCTTTATTCGTTTCCGAAAGATAAACAGTTTATTTGAGAGTAATTGACTTTCCAGCCTTTGAGATATTACAGAAAAAAAACTTCCAAATTTTTCGAAATTCGTCGCGGCATTGTGTTGTTTGCGGAAAATTCGGAGACTTGATTATGAGTTTAGCAGTGGGCTGTAACAGCTGTGTAGGGTTAACATTTTCCTATCCTAGTGCTACAGTACTTCATTATAAACCATTAGATTCTTAAATGAAAATACTGTATGTGCAAGTTAACATCTAAATGTTTTGGATGGCAAATTTTCAGATAAAAAACTTAGGACAAAATATTTTTGACACTCTTCAATAATTGGAAACACTTCCCTTATGTTAATGGCTTATTGAGAAACACTTCCTTTATGTTAATGGCTTATTAATAAAATCTTACACTTGAAATGGCTTATATATGGATTAACTTACATTTAGTTTCGACCAACAATTGGCATCATACTTCAAATATAAGCAAAAACAGTCAAACAGAATTTTTGTCCGAGACTTTGGATGTAAGCATAACAGTTCTTTAGTGCAGAGATTGCTTTCTTTTGCATAACAAAACGAATTGTATCCTTATTCAAGCCAAGCTTCAACTTGCCCAACAGCTCTCGCATATGCATTTATATTTTCATCATCATTGTCTTGTACATTGATTCCAGATTCTATTTGCCTGTGCTGTTCTTGGGTTATTTGCACATTTATTTCGGGCACAATAACAACTTCAGGATCATCTTCGTTTTCTGGAAGTGGACCTTCCTCATCCACTCCAAATCTTGACCAATCATAACTTGATAATTCTTCAAAATTTTCTGGACTGCTTTCCCGATAATCTGAAAGCCCAAGAGTCCACAGTTGATGGGGTGAATAGTTACGAACTGACCTCATTGGGTGATGATGAATATTGATGAAAGTCAACTGAAAAATTAAGAAACTCTTCTAAAAGCAAAATTGAGAACTCTCAAATTTCTTTCGTCAAAATCGTCGCTTTAACTTGTTTATTGGAGGAACTATTAACGTGCTATAGACGAAATAGCTGTTTCCGTTCATCTATCTCACCGAAGTTAAGCATGGTTGGGCCAGGTCATTACCAGGATGGGTGACCTCCTGGAAACACCCGGTATCGTAGGTACAACACCTCACCAAGATATAAAATTGGTACCTCAGTGATGAAGGCAATAAAAACATCAGAAGCGCCAACTGTAAGGCTGGACGCTATGTAAAAAAGTAGTCCCCAAGGGAGAAAAAATTGCCTGAGCTGAGGGGGTAAAAATTGTAAAGTGCCTTTGAATATTGAATTATAGTAAAGGCGCTATATAAAGACAATAACTTTACTTTATTTTACTTTATCTAGCGATTAATTTTAGGCCATAAGGAATAGAAACTTTAGGCCTATTACGGGAAAGATTGAACATTGACAACGGGCTATTTCGTTTCGATATGTTTCGTCTTTGGTCACAGCCATTTAAGAAAAGATTTTTCACAAGGTATTTGAGCTTTTTTCAACAGAAAATACCTGAAAAATAAAGATCCGCGTATCCCAAACTCGAAGGTCCGCGTTTTAGGTTTTCACATAGGCNCTATTACGGGAAAGATTGAACATTGACAACGGGCTATTTCGTTTCGATATGTTTCGTCTTTGGTCACAGCCATTTAAGAAAAGATTTTTCACAAGGTATTTGAGCTTTTTTCAACAGAAAATACCTGAAAAATAAAGATCCGCGTATCCCAAACTCGAAGGTCCGCGTTTTAGGTTTTCACATAGGCCAAAACCAAAAACGCGGACTTTTTAATCCGCGGACCATAAGTCCGCGGTTTAGGTTTTGGCCTATGTGAAAACCTAAAGCGCGGACGCGGACCATTGTTGTGGAGGTCCGCGTGATCCGCGTGATCCGCGAGGTCCGCGTTATAGACCTGGCCCAAATCTGAGTCAACTGAAAGTCATGAAATTTCACAAATTTGTGCTAGGGCTACGTTGACCATAACCCTGCTAATTTTTTCACCAACCTCAATTCCTAGGCTAGCAATACCTTCCACCTCCTTTTGGTGCACAAGATACAACTGGCTGCCCTGTTACCCTGGGTTTGAGGTTGTACTTTCAGACAGAAGACTGAAAATACACCAGTTAGAAGAAATATCTGCACTCGCAACTCATAGTTAAAGGTAATGTGTCCATACAAGTAGGCCTCTCAGAGGTAGGCATGTGATGAACTAAAATTTCTTTTCAATCACGCATAAAGGTTGCTTTACGACAGCTATTGAAATCTAGCAAACAGACATTCCACAAAACAAGGGACGTTCCCACTGCCTGTGACATTTCATGATTGTGTGATCACAAAAGGTTGTTTATTAGACATTTTCTCTATTCATGTGATCACTTTGAATATCAACCAATCACTTACTGAGAATCTGATGGATGTTGACAGGTTGGGTATGCGCTGTCCTTAGATGTGGACACATTACCGTTAATACTATCTTGATTTCAGGAAGGAATAGAAGCTTTGTATTGCAACGATTGTTTACAGCCTTTCTCTTCCCAAAATGTTTGTGCATCCAACTTTGTATTAACTACTGGTTGCACATGCAGACATTTCTTGGAACTGTGATGTGTATTGTAGATAGACTGTACTAATCGCATCAATCAAACTCCCTTCACAGTCATTTTAAAAAACTTTAGCCTTAACCTGGTGAGAATTTACTATGATGGCCTTCCCTCCTTCCTTGTATTCATGGCTAAAAGCAAATACTAAACAAGGACAGCATACTGTATAATGAAACTATGATTTTTTAGAAGAATTGCACCAGGGCATACTTACCACAATGAATTTGGACTTGGAACACTGTATTCTCTCCTGATGATTGCTGTTGTGCGCCTTAGAGCTCTACTCATAGGATCAACCTCCATAATAGCATCACGGACTCTTCGTTGTTGAACATTCAGACCTCTAGCACGCAAAGCTCCCATGACAAGGGTTTCGCCAATGTCTGGAAGTGTAAATAGAATGTTTCTGACAACATCACACAAATGGTCTTGGCTGATTGTCGAAAAAGTGATCCTCGGACCATAGTTTGAAGAAACTTGTAGGCCATACTCAGCCCGTCTGCGACGCAAAGTCTTCACAGAAATCCCTAACAGATTTGACACTAACTTCCAACTTCTGAAAACTTCGAAATATCTTTCAATATCCTCCTTGGAAATTTCTTTTCTTGGACGACCACCACTTTGCACCTGCGGTGCATCATCTGCGCTAAGCCTACTTTCTTCACTATATAATAGAATAGAACGTCCTCCTTCCGATAAAGAATCGTCAACATTCCAGTAAGTAGACATTGCTTCGTTGATAAGATTTGTAATAGTGTTGATGAAAAATGTATTTTGTCCTCTTTCAACATCTTCTTGGTCTTGGATACGCGATCTTACTGCCGACAGTAAATTAATCACAATCTGCAACCTTATATGACATTCTTCCAGCAAATATCCATTTGCAGATAATAAACTTCTGCGAGCTTGCTCAATATGCGACGGAACATCCTCAATAAACGATAGAACATGTCCCACCTCCACCTGCTCCGCCATTTTGTGTGCTGTCCAGCCTCGTTCCCATTCATGTAAAATTCATGCAATGAAAAAATTTACATGGCATGAATTTCATGATTTCGTGGTATATTTTCTAATTTTTCATGGTATATTTTTTATTTTTACATGTCATAAATGTTATGATATATTTTCAAATTTTTTCATGAAAAAATATGCATGGTATACTCTTTATTTCATGGTATACTTCTTATTTTTACATGTTATAAATTTTGATGGTATATTTTTTTCATATTATTTTTTTCATGGCATACTTTTAATTTTGTATGGTATAGATTTCATGGTATACTTTTACCTTTTTATGGTACAGTTATTGTTTTATAGGTTGAAATAAAATTATATAGTGTAAAGAACTTTAAAAAGCAATTAATTATGACAAAAAAATTGTAGAAAAAATTATGTATTTTTGTCCCCTTTGGCGCCTCATACAGTTTTTAAAGCAACAAATGAGTATGCAAAAGCTGTTGGGGGAATATACTCAGAATTAAGAAGTACATGCTGGCAGCAGATATGTGAGATAAAGGACTTATGCCTGAAGTTTGACCCTGAAGACCGCACAACAAGCAGTGAATTATTAGCCCTGATTGAGGTCCTTTCGGATAGCGGAAAGTTTGGAAGCCCTGACACAGCAGCTTCTTCAAAAAAAAGATGCTGCAACAATGACTGGGAGATCACAACATGACGTTATTACTGAAAGCAATGCAATTGCACCAGAATTGAGAATGAGCTATGTAAAAACTTTTGATTTTGAAGAAGGGACACTATCAGAATTGCAGTCGGACCTTGATGATCAACAGTCTCGTGCAAGAACGGATGACTGGAGAACACATATAACAACTGAAACCAATAAACACACAGTTCAGAATGCAACCATATCCTCAGCAGGCATCCAGCAGGAAGTAAGCAGTTTTGATGAAAGTCCATCACTCTGCAAAAACCCAGTTGAATACTACCATGAGTTTCCTGTTTTGGAGGTTGGGAGAAAAACCATCTACACTCCAGAAGAAGCTGCAAATATCCTCTTCAATCCAAATATTAATCCTAAAGTTATCTGTGAGGCTGTACCGCCAAGAGTGCAAAAATATCTTGCCTTCATTGTCAACGTACATGCACTTAGCAGCCAAGGAGATGTAACAACTGAGGACAATGGGTCCTACAAGTCTGGACAGGGAAGACCGAATTACGGCATAACGGAATAACCAGACCTAGGACCCGTAGGACCAAGACCCCAACGGACCGGACCCCAGGGGAATGCCCTTAGCCTCGCTTTGACTTTGCACAGGAATTCAGCAGCACAGCAGCCAACAAAGCAATCGTACGAAGAGAACGACAGACTGATTACTTCAGTCCCAGTTTTGCTTCGTTTATTGAATTGGATGAAGGCACTCCGATGCAACTGGGGAACTTCAGGGGTACATTTCCTTCCAGTTTTGCTTTGTTTTGCGTTGCTATTGCTACGTGGTTGCTAGGGTTAATTGGGACCTAGTTCCTTACAAAAATTGGTATTTATGCTATTTAGCGTCCTTGCAACCAAAAATCAGACTAAATTTTCAAAATCTACAGTAGTTAATTGATCAAAATGGTAATTCTTCAAACATTGAAAATTTTTACAACCTAGTGCCATAATACAGAATAGAGAGGGGGTTTGTTTAAAATTGTGACTCAGAAGGGAGGGGTTTATTAGAGAGGGGGACTAAACTAAATAGAGCTTTTACGGTACACGAAAACAAATGTCAAATGATCTCCTGGAATGACAAAATCTGAGGCTTTTCATTTGCAAAGAGGCAGGAATTTCCACTACAATGCTTGCACCAAAGCAATTCGTGCTTCTTTCCTAATCCGTTGTGTTTTGGTAATGGGTGCCATTAATATTCCCAAAGTTATTTCTATGTCTATAATGACTTTTGAGATTTCCCCACATCTGGCAATTACTACTGTTACAATAAACATTGGAAACAGATATGTTATGAAAAGGTTCCGTGCTAAATAATTTTGCAGTCCCAACTTGCAAAGAGCATGGAGGGGCTAGCTTCAAGTTCTGAAATCGAAGAGATGAAACACGACATTGATGGTATCACTACATCATTGCTACTTCTTGAATCGCCAAGCAAGGC
>REGM01000237.1:107854-118892 GCA_004194415.1 Aurelia aurita | reverse complement strand
ACCACAAAGAAAAGTACACTAAGGGAACAAAACAGAAAAGAACGTACATCACATTGATAAACAACACAAGGTAGAAATAAACAATAAGGAATACTTCGGTATCTCCTGTCGTTGTGGTGGGTTTTGCTAGTGGGAATTCAAAGTGGCATTATTTAAAGAAACGTTGGAATGCTCCTGAAACATGTAATTCTACGGTAAAGCCCTAGAGATTAATAGAACTATTTTTTTAATGGAAAAGGAACGCTTTTTACAGATATCAATTTAGTTTTTGTTTGTCAAGAAAAGGAACTATGCAGACATTATCAGATTCATGATTTTTGTCATCACTTCGGGAGGCATCAAGGGACTTGGCAGTTGCAATAAGATGTTTTTTACTTAAATAATGAAACCTAAGAGTACCTGCCAGCAAACACAAAAGCCTGAGTTTTGCTACAAAATATAAACAACAAGACTGTTTACCCAAGTCACTGACTACAATGAATTTGCAAACGCAAATCCATCCAAACCCATACCCTGCCCTGTACATTGCATTAATAACGACAAAAATATATCCTCTGCTAGTGATTTTTCAAATGTGGCAGAATTTTACTTTTACGCACTAATTCTCAAGCAGAACAGGTCAACCTCAACTCAAGTTGCTCTAGTCTTTCATTTACTGCGTCAATATCGATGTTATTTGCAGTTGCTTTTTTCTCTAGACTCTCGATCCGCTGCTCGTACTTCTCCATCAAAACGATTTTAGCCTCCAGCATTTCAATCTTCAATCTCTGTTGATCAATAATATTCTTTAAATCATTTATATCATCTTTAGTTGCTAAACTTGCCAATTTGCTGTCGAGAATTTTTGAAATGGCCTCAAGCATTTGGTGGTGGGAGAACTCTTCCGGTTCCTCTGACTCCTCGGAAGGGCATGGGCTTTGATCGGCATGGCCTAGTCGTTCCTTGTTAGACTGCATTTTCTCTGCTTGTCGCGTTAACATTTCTGATTAATCATTCAAACATCACAAGTAAACTATTAATATGACATTCCTATTCATTTTGTAAAGGAATTCAAGCACCACTGCCCCCACAGCAATCAAAGTTTGTTCACAGCTGCATGTGGCACGTCATCCTTCCGCCATGACAGCTTAAAAAGTTGCACACATGGTTCCACTGCAGCTTTTTAACTTTAAAAGGTCCCACTTACATAGTACGAACAAACTACTAACACAACTCTCTACAACTAACATAGACATTATATTATTCACTGTAGATCATAAGCCAACCCCTCCAATTATCAGTGAGTATAATATTTTTTCACCATAAGCATCCCAAGGTGATGGTTCAGTGGTATGTGGTTGATCAACTATCTATGACGGGCAAGAAGGGGATGAATTTTTGAACATCCCTTCTATTCACAAAAGCGTGGATTGACCCACCTCATGCCTTTCATTTCCAACAGTTGGAAAACACGACACGTAATGATCACAGGAATACCGCTTAACATTAACGAGTTAAAGTTTGGCAGTAACACCCTAACCTAAGGAAATCATAAACAGCAACACACATCAGCTGACGGGCACAGGAATGCTGCTAAATATTACCATGTTAATGTTTAGCAACAAAGCCCTAACCTAAGTAAATCATCTCAATGCTCATACGATACCTGGATGGCGCAACAAGTGACGGGCACGGGAATACTGATAAACATTAATGTGTTAATGTTTCGCAGTTACGCCCTAACCTAAGGAAATCATCACAACGCCTAAACAGCAACACATATCAGCTGACGGGCACGTGAATACTGCTAAACATTATCATGTTAAGGTTTAGCAGTAACGCCCTAACCTAGTGGGGTATCATCTCAACGCCCGGACACCACACATTCAGCAGTCAGTGGAGACAATTGGACATCTGGCAAAGTCATATTTCGCAATGACGGGTCACACAGCCCAGAAAACACAAAATACCGAATCGTTGCTTTGTATAATCTATTCTATCTTATTACCAACTAAATATCTCCTATATTGTTCACCATTGTATCAAATCGTTATTGCCTTAAACTGTTTCATGTCATAGCTACTATTTTACTTGATACATTCTGAATCAGATTTTAAAATTGGACATGATCTTTTGAAATGATAACAGAAGGTATATGGATAATGATCATCAGAAGTGAAGAGATGCAACAGTAGTATGTTACTTAGAAAATCGTTTTTCTAAATTTCAAGCTCTTCTATAAAGTAGTTTTCATCTTAGAAATATGGCTGAGGGTAAAATTATGGATGTGTATTTTGGTGGCTACGTTAAAGTAAGTTTACTTCTTCCATTTATGCTTCACTGCACTTCTTACTTAGCTGTTACATTGTGATAATACTATTATTCTCAATTCAACATTTGGCAGACATGATCCCTTGCCTTGCAATTCCATATCAAGTTTACCTCTTGCAATGTTGGTATCAAGTATTTTCTTGTGAACAAAAAGTTATGTGAGACATCTGTTTTACATTTGTTATTGATTTCTTTTACAGAGGATTTACTGGCCCAAAGATATGAGCTTAAAGAAGTTTAACTATGCGGCCTCAAAGAAACATGGAGCGGGGGAGCACAGGGAGCTCTTTTTCGGCGACGTGAAGGACGATTACAAGCTGGACAATGTCAGGTTAGAATTTTGTTATATTAACGTATAATTCTTTTGTTATATTAACGTATAATGATCTTTCAACTAACATCATGTTTTACATCTGTGAATTTCCTAATTGTTTATGTGGCATCTGATGTGGCATTCGCCAATCCAATGGGTCTTTCTCCAACTCAATTCAACAAATGAGCAACTCCATGTTGCAAGTTGCTTAATGCCTCGCCAAGTCCGTTGCAATGATGACCAAAACCATGGTTGCAGCTCCACAGCAGGCACCTACACCTGCACCTTTTAATATACACCCACAATATGGGCATTTTCAGCATGTAAATAACTATACAGGATCATCAGGCTTCCCATTCGATACGCAGCACAATTCAGGTCATCCGTTTCATAATGGTTCTGAGACCAGTAATTCCCATAACAGTGAACATGGACAAGAAAGATATCATCAACTTTGTAAGCAATGCTAAAATGGGATTTGCCAAGAGCCAAACTTAGATTTATTTGTGCTGGTCAAACACCACAAAGAACCTGAATCGCTAACAATTTTATAAAGTTTTGAACAAAAAGCTTATTATCACTTACTTTTATGTTTTCTTAATTTCCTGAAGTTATTTTGGAATTTCTTCCACAAATTTGCAAGTGAGAAATTTTTGCGAAATTCATTTTGAGAATTAAATGTTACCCATTCAGTTATTCCCTCCTATTCTGGTTGATTTTCTCAAAATGAGCTTAGGTCTATTAAATAACAGTTTGAAATGTCAAAACCATCAAATAACAATAATATTATCAAACAAACTGTTTTATTTATTGTCCACAAAAGGTTTTGAAAAGGAAGATTTTATAAATTCATTTATGTCAATCCTTCAATTTCAATTTTGTTGCAACATTCATTTTTTGGAAAAATCCATAAAATTCGTCAGAAATGTTGGACGTGATGATAAAATATTAATATTTACCGCCAATAGATGATTATCCTAAAGATGGTGGCGAGGAACTTCTTACCAGAAGATGCATTGCATTCCAATTACAACTATTTAACAATTCTACAGAGATTCGAATAATGAATGCAATGCATCTTAGTAAGAAGTTCCTGGTCTCCATCTTCAGTGTAATCTTCAATTTTTGTGGTTTGCCGTCCATTTAAAAACAAAAAAAGTACATAATAACAGGCTACTTTTGTCTTTTAATAGTTATCTGGTAAATGCTGTTGTATGTATTCTGCAAGAACTGTTCGCACATATTCACCCTCCTCATTATTACATGAGTAAACTGGATCAGGAGTATTCAAATAGAATTCCTCGTCTGCATGGTGCTTCATTATTTGTGCTTGAACCTTCTCTTCATCTAAACCGCAATTTTTTCTAGCTTTGCAGTAGTTGTAAAGAACAAAACAACTATAAGCAACTTTTGGAACAATTTCAAATTTCAGGTCAACTTTTCTGTTCATGAATCCCCAGCGAGTCTTGAGACAACCAAAAGCACATTCTACTTGGTTTCTTGCAGATCGCTGCATGTTGTTAAAAATGACTTGCTTATTATCGTTGCATGTTTGGTATTCTTTCATGCAAAATGGTGTCAAGGGGTATGCTGGATCTGCAATCAAGTAAGTAGGTATCGCTTCATAGCCCGGCTTGGCTGTGAAGAAAGTCTTTGGAAGTTCGCCTTCTAGCAATTTTGAATTAAGAGGGTGGTAAAGGGGGGATCAGGATCACAAATCACGGGAAAAAATGTGTTGCTTTTCACGTTTCACGTAAATAAATATTGGCCATTCACGTTTCACGAGAAAAAAATATAGCCAATCGCGTTTCACAAAATACTTTTTACCACCCTCTCACGTTTCAGGAAAGAAAAATATGGCCGATCACGTTTCACAAAATACCCTTTACCACCCTCAATTAACTGCAGAATTTGCAAATATTTTTGCATCATGAACCGAGCCTGGCCATCTGCAATCAATGCCCATAAACAGGCCTTTACTGTCACATATTGCTTTGATATTGAGGGAATAAAACTGCTTATAGTTGAAATAATCTTGTGCATTTGACTGGGGGCTCTTAATTCTAACATGGGTGCCATCTATGCACCCAAATGCTTGTATCATTCCAAATTTCAACTCAAATTCAGAAGCCTTTTTCCTCATCTCTTCTTCATTTTAAGGCAAATAAATGTATCTTGGGCCTAGCTCATTACTTATTGCATGACAGACTTCTGCAATGGTTTTTGTGACAGTGCACTGGTGGATACTAAAGGTGTTTGCTGTCATCCACAATGACCCAGTGTCCTTCAAATAGTATAGTGTGACAGCCAGTTTTTTCTCTGTACTAAGGAAGCGATAATTAGGGGTATTGGTTTTCGGTGCTATCAATGGTTCTAGCTCTGCAACTAAATTAATAAAAGATTGCCTGCTCATTCGAAAATTATTTTTCCATGCACTTTCAGGCACATTAGCTCCCAGCATGTTTTGCCACCACTGGTCAGTTCTCCCATTCACCACCCATGTTGACCTTGGTTTTCGACGCAAACACTGCTGTTGTAAATATCTTCTTTTCCTTCCACTTTTTGTGCTCTTTGAACATACATATGCTGCCAAAATCAAGTTCCTTTTGGCTTCCAACAGCTTATATGTTATCACTATCCCATTCAGTTGAAAAAGAAGAGCAAGAAGCAAACTGAACTGCGAAAAAGCGAAGAGAGCCATTTTCTTCTTGCTACGTGGCGCCATTTTTTAATGATTTCCTGCGCAAATTATGGATTTCAGCCTTGGTTGAACCAGCCATATAATCGATTCAAATTTCAGCCCGGTTAAAGTTTCATACCATATAATCGGTTCAACTTTCAGCCCGGGTAAAGTTACAAACGGGCTGAAAACTCTCATATAATCAGCCCCTTAGTACGGATATACAGCGGAAAAGCTGCTAGGGGGGCTGATTCACCCCCCTAGGCTTGATAGGGTTAACCCTATCTGACCTGGGGGGCGGATTCCGCCCCCCTGGTTCCGCCCCCCTGGTATATTTTTGTTTCTGCTATGTTCGATATATGTAGAAGGCCGCTGAGATTTAGTAAGTTTAACTTTGTATCATACAGCAATGAAATTGTAACAATTTTGACATTCTATATTTAGCATTGTCTCCATGCAACCTCGTCCCCAGGGCCTTTTGTTATATTTGGATGGAGACGAAAAGGCCCTAGAATCGGCTGGTCGCATGACCATCATTTGGTTATATTTGTTCATATAACTTTTCCTTTTCAATTTGACTAAATTTGTTTGTCATTCACTTTGTTTTCGTCACATTTCCACATAGTTTACAAATTGCATTTCAAATATGCCACTTGTAAACTTTGGTAGGAGGAAATTTGCGAGTTGAGAGTTGTTTGTTGTTTGAGTTGTTAGCACAAAATATTATTTTCGGTGGTCATTCAGTTCTGACGTGATGGAATTAATTTAATTCAATCCTATGAAATTTTCCTGATCAAAACAAAGGTACTACAAGATCGAAAATAAGTTTTGCCAGCCTAGGAATCATAACGTGTTCAATTTCTGCAAATGCTAGCATAAACTATGCATAAGCCGTTCATATTCTGCGCCTCTTCGCAAGCTAAAACGGTTAGGTACTTTTCAAGGCTCTACACATTCGCATGGCCTAAACAGAGCACATGACCTATGGAACGGAGGGTTATTCAGACACGCAATAACGATTCAAAATAAGACGTTGAATCGAATTGAATATAATTTATGTGAAAAGCAACAGCTAATCAGATCACTCATGTGGTAACACGTTGAAGTGAATTTAACTTAATTTATGGGAAAAGCAAGAGCCAATCAGATCGCTTAAGTGACCAGCCGATCCCAGGGCCTTTTCGTCTCTATCCAACTCTCTTCGTGAAGTTTTCTTCTTGTTCCTGTAATAGAGTAACATCTTCATTTTTTTTATAATTCTTTAAACGGAGAATACTTGGGGTAGTGGCATGAATCAAATTTTGCTTGATTGGATTTATGAAAATTCCTTTTCTTGGAAATGAATGACCTACTCACTTAGAGCAACATGCAGATACATTTCATTTTCCACAAGTCTGAAACGTAATTTTGCAACAGTAGCATATGTTATAAATATTGATAATTGAAGGAAATGAAAATTGCTTGAGTGAGGAGATTGTTAACTTTGATGGAAGGTTTTTGGCCTTTTTTGATGTATTTCGTAAGTACAGGTTATTGACTTGGCGAAATATAAAGTGGACTTACTGTGGCGCTGCTTTGTTGCCACTGCATGTGATTGCGACCGGCTGGAAAACCTGTAGAACTAGCCGTTAACAAAGTTAAGTGAGTGCAGCTCAGGCTTCTTCCAACACAACTGTCCGCAAATGCTTTGAGGAACAAATGGTCCGAGTTTGAAACATTAAAAAATGACAATTGTTTGCAAATGACGAGACAACTTGGCATGACTACAACTTTGATCATACTCAATAAAATATTAGACTAGAAGTAACTAACAGTTAATAAGTGTGCGCATCCTAATTCTAAATGTGAATAGCCAGAAATCCAGAAATCATGTATGAAGGAATTGAAGGTGACCACACAGTTGCTTTGTATTTGAAATGAGTGCCCTAGAGGTTGCCATATTTCTTGCATTGGCCTATCGGTGATAAAGTGAGTAATGTATTAGGTTCAAATTTGAGGTGCATCAAGTATGTTATCGATAAAGTGCCAAGTTACGCGAAAGGGAAGTTTCTTATTTGTTGATGGTAGTACGTCAGATAACACGATGACGAAACTGAATTAGTGATTGAAGGAAGGTAGAAATGAGAAAAGAAGAAACACTTTCATTTCAACGTTTTCATGTTAAAATGAACACCAACATAACAAAACATTATTATAAACTCTGCATAACATAACAAAACATTATTATAAACTCTGCATAACATAACAAAACATTATTATAAACTCTGCATAATATGAAGTTGTCTTTAAGCAAGTTATAGTGAATGGAGCGAGTTAAAAGATGGGATGTCATGTTTTATAAATAGTGTAATAGGTTTTATGCGATAATGCAATGCGTGCCCAAAGTTAAAGAAACAACTCAGCTGATCCACTTTAAATAAGAGAAAACCCACAAAAGGTGCAATCTACTTTGTCGAAGTTGGGCATGTGCAATCAATGACGATCCAGACCAAGGCCTGTCTTGCATGAGATGTTGGGTGGCATTTGCAACTAATCAAAATTAGTGACGCAAACTGTGATTATTTTACTCCTAGTGATATTCTATTGACATCTCATGTGAGACAGACATTAGTAAGTATCACAATAAAAACAAATTATACTGGTGAATTATTATACAATAACATTAACTGCTAACTCAGGTCTGCAAAACATTCAGCAGTAAAGAGGCTTTTTTCCTCAAAAAGAGGCAACGCAGTTCTTGAAATAAGAGTGTCTCGTGTCACTACATTTACAATCATGTGAGGACAAGAAGGGGGTGGACCTTGAATATATCTTTCTCATCTTTGTTTGGTAAAGGCAGTTATTTAGTTTTTTTTGGGTTCCTTTGTTTGGTGAATGAAATTGAACGCTTTGATGAAGGCTGGCAAACCATGAATATTTAATAAACTGAAATTCCATCTGTTTCAATTGTTTATTTCTACCAGTGAAAAGTCAATGAATTATCAAAAGACAGCAAATGAACACAAAGGGACAGCAACATCATATCAAGTGTATCAGAAAAATGGGTAACCCAGAGCAATAAATCTATCAAATGTATGCAAGTTGAAATTAAAGGTTAGGATTACTAAAATGAATAAACCATAAAGGTGTATAATTCAAGTTACCATCACAGAAGGCTGTTATAAATGGCTTCTGTTTTTTTTTTCTGATACACCTGGTATAATATTGAAATGTCACTCACATGCGAGTTCATGAATGGCTTCAACAGCTCTGCTTCTTTCATTGAATCTGTATGTCACAGAGGGTAATTGAAAGAACAGGTCTGAAACGAGTTCCTCATCTTGCGTTTCTAGACTTTCTGGGGCGATCATTTGCAAAGCCTTGGCCACCATTTCATTGTAGAAGTTCAATGTCAACTTTTTGGTTCCATCACTGATAACAGCATTGACATACCATTGCTTTTTGCAATGTTTTGATTTTTGCCTCATATTGCAATTGTTGCAGGTAACAATTGGAGTACCACTGTACTCAATAGCTTTGCTGCACTTGAATTTTTGCACACCAGCTAGGCTGGATTTTTGCACACCAACAACCTCGCCAGTGAACGTTGATGTTATCAGCTCTGCAGGAATCGATTGTGGTGGTTGGAGCGTGTCCTCCGGAAACTCATCTGCAGGTGAAAAAGCTGAGCAGCCTTTCGCAGGGTTTACGTAAATGTCGCCAGTTAATTTGTTTTTTTTCAGACGCAAGTTTTTGAACAAGTATGTGCCTCCATCTGTAATGGCGTTGACATCATCCTCCCAAAGAACGATCTTAACTGTCCCCTGTTGATCAATAAGGAGGCCTTCTCTCTTCGTCAAAGTTGTGCCAGCATGTGTATTAACTGTCACTGGATTCTGCAAACTGATGACTTTTGCTGTTAATGTTATGAGCTGCTCAGGTGCCATATCCTTGAGTTTACTAATATCAAGGTCTTTTGGAACAATTTGGCGGTGTTCAAAATCCACTTCTGAAAGCTCTTCAATTAGAACTTTTTCATTCATGAGGATGTCGGTAGAATCTGGTTTCTTATCACTCATGAATCTCTTCAATTTGATTGGAGACTTTTTCAGGGCAGCTTCGTCAAAAGATCGTTTCTTGCCTGGAGAAAAGCAAACTCCTCTAATGACATTGGATTCGGTTTGCAAACGAAAGTCAAAGTAGTTCTTTGTTTCGCCTTTGCCAACGTGAGACACATCATGAACATATCCAACGATTTCCTTTCTGTCATCCATACCTAAAAAAAAGGAATAACAATCATGGGTAATGTTATGTGAAATTATGAAAAAATGGTTTCAGTAGGTTGGAAGAAAATTCTCGCGTTTAAGAGGCAAGAGTTTCCGAACGTGTGTGCCCTAGCAGAAATTTTGATTTCCATGAGTGGGTCGAATTCTACCGTTGAAAGAGGATTCAGCGTGCTGACGAACATTTTGTCAGACAAACGGCTGTCCATGAAACATAGAAGAATGGAGTCAGTTCTGATGATTTCAGTAAACGACAAGAATTGGTCGCAAAAGGAGCGGGATGATATCCTTGAAAGAGCGGTTGAAATTTACCTTGAAAAACGACGGAAGAATAAAGTGAGCGAGCCACCAAGCAAAAGGCTGCATTTAGATGGACACGTGCAAGAGAAAGATAACATTATTTCAGTTGATAACGAATCTGATTACGAATTGTCCAACAATTCAGAATTTTCAGACAGTGAAAGCGAGTGAACTATGAACAAATATGTATAAACGTTTCTGTACGATTTAAGCTAATGTTGTACTTTTATGTTAGGATATTCATCCATTGCTCAAGTGCTTTTAGGATTATCATAATGGTTAAGTTAATTTGATGTTACCTTAATATCCAAGTACTTTAATTATGAACGCTTTTAAGTATATTTGGTTGAGTTTTATGACAGGCCTGACAGTTCTTTGTGCTACTTCTAAAATCAACATGTTTTTGTATATTGGTTATCTTCACCTGAGCGATCGCTCGCGCAAGAGCAATCACGCGAGCATTTGTCCACTCGCGTAAGCTATTTCTTATGAAAAGGCCTGCTTACCTGATCAATCTGATCAATCAATTCGTTGAAAACGCCTATTAGTCTCGCTTATTGTGTATTCTCCTGCTTGTCTTGTTCTCGCTTCAATCGATAATAATTGTTATCTATTCTCACTGGGACAGTCTCTCTCTATGCCAAAACTACTAAGACAGGGTGAGTGCGAAGGAGGCTTCGCTGTATGGCAAAGAGAGGGTCTGTCCCAATGAGCTGCCATGGAGGGAGGAGGGCGGGTCGATTTTGCTATGCGGGGTAATTTGTTTCATCTAAGACGCCAATCTAGGCCGTAGCATGGCTTAAATATGGAGTAGGGGACTGGCACTAGTCTCGTGCAAGCCTACTTCGTCGAATTCCCTCGTGTATCTTATTATTTTTGTCATTCGTGAAACTTTACCAGTGAGAATAGTTATCTATTCTCACTGGGACAGTCTCTCTCTATGCCAAAACTACTAAGACAGGGTGAGTGCTTTGGAGACTTCTTGTATTCTCCATTTGTATAAAATGACACATTCGTAAAAAATAGAGGTGGAAAACAGAAAAGAAACAAAGCTATCCTCTCCATATCTCAAAAGAAACCCAAACCCTCTTTAATACATTTAAGAAAATACCCGGGGGGGGGGGGGGCCTTCCAACGCTTTTCTTTAGTTCCTTTCCTTAACAAAGGGCAAAA
>REGM01000237.1:52275-63923 GCA_004194415.1 Aurelia aurita | reverse complement strand
GGTTTTGCTTTTCAATTCTCGACTTTAGTGATTCTATGCATTCTTTTGTTGCCATATCTTTTTTCAGCTCATCAATTTTTTCGTCAAAGTATCTTTGATAGCTCTCGGCCTTGCGTGTTTTTCCTGTCATGGCGGCGGTGTTCGAAGGCGTGGCAGCAATTTTTTTCAAAAAGTATCAAAGGAACATTCAATTAACTTCAAGAACACTGCTCATCCCTCAAACCAGTTGTTATTCATTCATTTCTTGCTAAACCATCAATTTATCTTTTAATTCATCACCACAAATGGGCACTAAACTTCAGACAGTATGACACCCCTCTCTTCTGCCAGGCGGCCATGACCAAAAGGAGTTTGGGGATGATTCTAAGCTGCGAAGTGCTCATGTCAAAGCTATTCGTGACATACAGCCAGTATCAAATGCTTATCATCTTTTCAAGCTAAGGAGATTCTATGAAGAAATTTCAGCCAATTATGCATCATTGGAATCAATGAACTACGAATAACAAGTTATGTGTCTAGTCGAGGAAACTGTGATGAAGGATATTCAGTATAATAACAATATAATATAATTAATAACAATATGATATTCGGAGGACATTCAGTAAGCAATACCCAACGATAACGACAAAAAATGATTGAAAACAAAATATAAACAGCATGGCCTACCTTAGAAAACATGGATGTGCAAATTCAACCAGTTTCCAAGCTGGGAGAGCTCGTAATCTCTGCCTCGGTAACGAACGAAAACCTTGTGCATGCTTCCTTCGAATTACATGGAACTTGAGCACTCCACTTTGAGGCAATGTATTTATACAAGCAGCAGCCCTGGAAATGTTTTCAGGCTGAATGTCGAAGAAAAAGAGCTGAAATATGCTATGCCAATGTTTGTTTCATCCCCAGACCTGCGCGTGCTGCGCAGATTAATCCCATTTGGCGGGAATTTTCAAGGGTCCGGAAAAATCCTCAGGCCACAAGCTTCCTTTTATTTCCTCAGTCGCTCTTCAATCGGGAAACAAAATGTAAAAAATCAATAGGTTTAGGCATTATGAAATCTCAGCTTTCACCTAGGCTAATTAAAAAAAAATATGGGTACTCCAAGTATGTGATCCTCGTGCCAGAAGAAGGTGCGCCCGAAGCTTTGCAGCTCGTGTCCGCCATTATGGACTCAATTTGCCACTCACTCGCAAGCGATGACGTCAATATGCATATCATGTATAGGTTGCATTTGCATTTTTCTCCTGTGTTGCCTGCTTATTTATGAGCCACCACTGCCACTGGCAAGTAGTATCCTGCATGGCTGACCTCCTATGTTTGCCTTCACTGTCTGATAAGCGACTGTCCCATTTCTGATATGCATTCCTAGATCAATGCTGCTAGGTGTCCTTCATTCACTGCTGTCTCCCTCTTGTTACAGATTGATGAGTGGTGTTTTCCCTTGCAATCAAAACATCTGCTTCGGCTTCTTCAGCTCGATCTTTTCTGCTCACAACCTGCTTACATTAAAAAGACTTCTGAGATTTATCATTACAAAAAACGCAACTGATAACTGTCTGTCTAAAATCGTTTCTGAAATCGTCACCACTGGTCGTTGTTGCAAGTAAAACCAATTTCTCACTCTTCGTGCATGGCTCGATTTCTTCACATGTTTTCGGGTGGTTCCACAACTTTTCCAAGAATTCCTTGAAACCCCATCTCGTCCAGCGTCGATCGTCCTTCGTGATTTCGTATTTGATGGTTCTTGGTAGCTTCAACATGGTTTCTTCCGCCAGATAAAGCACATGTGTCTCAAAACCCATTGATTCCAGAGCTGCATAATTTGTTGCAATGTCTTCGTAGAAACGCCTTAGCTTGATCAAGTTGGCTGCATTGATGATGGGCTAAATTTCCCTGATTGCCTTGATATGTGCACTTCTGAGCTGCTTGTGATCACCAAACTCCATTTCCAGTCTCTTGATCGCAATGTCGTAGTTCTCGTCTGACAATGGAAGGCCTCGAATGACAGCAGCTGCTTGTCCCACCAAGAACTCTCGTAGCTGCACCAACTTTGCAGAAAGTTGCATCGGAGGATCATGAATAGCATACCTGTACCNTTTGGCCTATACTGCAAACGCGCTGTTTAGGGGAATCTCCTCGATCATAGACATAGCATAGTAGTTGTGAACAAGGACCCATGATATGGCACACATTTGAATAGAAATTTGAAAGCTGAGAATTGACAAACATGTCAATGCATACAGTCACCTAGGAATACCTTTCTTCAATCAAAATGCACCTACAAAAAGCTAATCCAAAAATGAGTGCATGATCTTTTTTAAAGATCTTATCCGTGGACATTAGTTCCCTTGGGCGTATACGATTGCTTGTTTCGTAATAATTCCAAGATAGATGATGCAAAATGCATTTCATTCAGGCAGTGAAGATTGCACAAAATAATTTATTTTCACACCCAAGGGAACCATTCTGATGATGGCTATCTTTTATTAGACAGAAGTAATTTTAACTTTTTGTAGAATGAAGAAAGTTATCTCTTCGGGACTAAATTAGTGAATCTCTTCTGGTTGCCAAGTTAAGTTTTGGATTTCTATTCAAATACGTTCCTAAGCAGAAGCACAAGTCTTCTTGTTCCTATTTCGCTATGATTCAAGAGATTCCCGAAACAGAGCGTTTGCAGTATGAGCCAAAACCTAAAAGCTCTGGTTTGGAGGTGGAGGCAAATTTGGACTTTCAAGATTAATGTTTCAGCTCTCAATGCACCAATATCAACAAACAAGGTATTTATCTTCAAGTTAACTATCGAGGATTACTTCAAAAATTATTAGGGATTTCTTCGACCTAAATTCATGTCGCTAGCCCCGATCTAATCTGTTGCGTTTTTTTTGGGACACCCGGTACTGCTCCCAAATTTCGGTCCATCTGAAAGGTGCCACCACCGTACTTCCTCAGCTGCAGCTTTGGAGTTTTGAAATCAACTACCATGCTCTTCTTCGCTGCTCCTGATTTCTCCACGTCATCTGGTTTTCCGCATGTTTTCAGCTTCGCTGCTAATTCATCCATCGTGTCTTGATACCTGTCCATCGTGAACTAAATTCTATAGTTCATTGTCGCAACTTCATCAACGTCATATCCTGCTTCAATCATGTGCTGTATGATCTGTTGATTCTGCTTTTCTAGCTTCTTGATGTGCTGCTTGACTCATGTGCTTGTTCGCTCCAACTCGACTCTTCTTCCTCTTTTTAAAATTTCACCAATGTTCACTTCAATGACCGCTAAGGTATTCTCTGTTACTTCTTTCATTTGTTTCGCTTCTTGCAGTTGTATTGTTGGCTTCTTTATACCCCACATTTGTGCCTGGGCTTGATGATCGATAAATGGCTTATTGAATTCTTCACGACACTCACCACCGTGTTCCGTCTAATCTAGCTGCTCTAATGAATCAGTTAAAGACATGTCTCAGGAAGCTGAAAACTCAAGTAAATACTGATTAGCTCTGGCTCGTTGGGCCAAATGTTGAGAAACCTCCTTTTTGGCAGGCTCCCGACGTTGTAGAATTGTATATTCACTGATACAACAACTTTGATAATATGTAACAGGACTGTATCAACATAAACAATATGTAACGTGAATAAATGCGAATATGATTGCTATTCTAAGATTTAGAGACTTAAAACCTTGTAAGTTTCATGCAAAGGACAACGACTAAGCATAAAATAGATTCGGATGTGTGATAAGGTCTCACTTACACTTCAAGCATATATCTGACATAGAATTATGTGCCTCTTCTGGCCCGTGGGCCTATTGTCTGCCCTACCCTAAGTTTGCGACCTCTATTTATACAGGTTCCTAATTGAAAGGGGCTATCTTAGCTACCAAAATAGATCTAACTTAGGTGCACATCGTAAAGGGAATGTTCACTAAGAAGTCCGTAAACATACCTAAGATACAGCCTAATGGAATAAAATTCGCCCACATACATCCTGCAGTAGGAAAAAGTATACAAATTTCTACTCTAATGACCTTGACTATACCTCAACAAAGCAATGATTTACGCAATGAAAGTAATAAACTTGAAACCTATGGAATATAAAAACGTTGATTACTAGAATGTTTTGGCAACCTAATTTCAAACACAGGTCATAAAAAGTGAAACAATGTCAATAGGAAATACGGTTAATTTCATTAATACCACTCGAATCTTTGTCACATAGTTTACTTGAAATTTTCTATATAAAATCAACTCTAAACACTAATTTTCTAATGTGACTGATGTGTCGTGACTCGGGTGACCAAACTTGAGGGCGATTTTTTCACAAAAAACTACTAGGGTCATCAGTTTCAATTTAAGGGTCAGCATCTTAAGGGTCATTGATATGAAGACCAAACTATACTCTAATGATGAAAAAACAATGAAAGGGTTACGAATGAGAATATTTTTATTGTGAAAAATGGGACTTGTTTGACCTTTCTGAGAGGTTGTTTTCAGTGTGGCATTAGATAGTTATTTGTTTCTTGAATAAAGGGGAACGATATTGAACTGGTTAACATTACCTTCTCCTTAGCCTGCGTGCAGACTTTGGTCACTGGGGAGGAGGTGAAAGAGAGGAACTACAAAGTCTGCGCAACGGCGTGCATTTTCTTGTTTTGAAACTTTCAATGTGATTGCGCAAGCGAGATGCCCTTTGTTTTCTATTGTTAGGATAGCCAATCAGTATGGAGTCCTCAAAAACCCGGACCCAATAGATTTAACGGAAGACAGTGAGTATTGTCTTTTTTACAAAGAGAGAAAAAGTTCATTGTAATCAAAGTACTACTCGTTGTGGAACGTTGTGGAAGAAAATGGCGGATCGCGAAGGGAAGCNATGTGCTCTATCTACAGAGTCTATTGCAATGCCACAGTCCAAATCCTTCAGAACCTTCCCAATTTTTGCCATGCAATCTTCTTTTGTACCTTTTTCAGGTAAATCAATATTTTCAAACCTAAGACAAGTGCGTCTGCTGTACTGTTCTGTTTCCTCAAGCTTGGATTCGAGCTTTTCAAGTAGCACGCACTTGCTCTCTAGGATTTCAATACGCGTTTCTAATGACTGAATCTTTGCTCGTTCCTCTTCCAGTTTCTCTTCAAATTTCTCCTCAATTTTCCTCGTGGCTCTCTCCAAGGTCTCTTCTATGAATGCCTTGTTTGGTAAATTTGCAATTTCAGCTTGCAACGGAGCCAGCGCCTGGGAAAGGATATCCTTGAACTCCTCCTGTCTGTCTGGCATGCTCGACTGCGCGTAGTAGGCCCTTCGCTCTGACTTTTTAAGTTGGTAAATTTCGCTTCGTCCGACGTTGTAAACACAAGATAAACACAAAATATCAATCACAATCCTTGTTACAATACCATCTTCATCTCATGACTCTTCACAGTACCTTGAATTCCTACAAATAAATGCTTGGTAGGCCATGCTTCGAGCGGCTAAAAAATGCGTCCGCCTTCCACACGTGTTCAATATACAACATTTTCAACACATTTGGAAAGGGAAAATTTATAAGTTTACCTGTTTTCCTAATGGTCTTGCACTTTGTCCTAGAAAGTTTACTAAGCTTCTGAAACCTGCATATTGCTATTTGAGACAACAGGGTCACCTGTCTGTGTCATACATAGACGATTCATACCTTTAATGTGATGACTATGATGACTGCTTATCAAATATTATTCATACTATGAAGTTGTTTGATAAGCTTTGGTTTGTTATTCACCCTTCTAAATCTGTTATTGAACCCAAGCAAAAAAATTACATTTCTTGGATTCATTTTAGATTCTGTTAGCACGAGAATTACTCTTACTCCAGATAGAAATAATGCTATCAAGCAGGTATGTTGTGCATTGTTAGCAAAACAGATGCCAGTTATTCGAGAGGTTGCCAGAGTAATAGGTTTAATGGTATCTAGTTTCCCAGGGGTTATGTATGGTCCTCTACATTATCATTCGCTAGAGATGGATAAGACAGAATGTCTAAGGAGAACGAAAGGTAATTTTGATAAGAAAATGTCTCTCTCGCTAGAGGCTGGAGGTGAACTACAATGGTGGATTGAAACATTACCATCTAGTTACAATGAAATAAGCCATGGAAACCCAAATATTACAATTAGCAGTGATGCGTCACTCATAGGTTGGGGAAGTACATGCATGGGTCAAGAAACTGGAGGAAACTGGACCCCTGATGAAGCTGCACATCATATCAATTATTTAGAAATGCTTGCAGCATATTTTTCATTAAAAACTTTTACCAGTTCTATTGCAGATAAACATGTTAAACTCATGGTAGATAATACCACTGTTGTGGCATGCATGAATAAAATGGGTACTTGCCATTCTAAGATTATTAATAACCTTGTTAAAGCTATTTGGAAATTATGCTTTGAACACAATGTTTGGGTTACTACCATTCATATCCCAGGAAAAATGAATGTTGTAACTGACTTACAATCTAGAATTAAACCTGGAGAAACTGAATGGTCTCTGAATACCCAGATGTATTGCCAGGCTATTGCTATTATTGGAATATCACCATCTATAGATTTGTTTGCATCAAGGCTAAATCATAAGGTTGAAACATATGTTTAATGTAAACCTGATCCTGGATCAATAGCAGTTAATGCATTTCACATGTCCTGGACTCCGTACTTATTTTATGCATTTCCCCCTTTTTGCATAATTCAAAAAACACTGACAAAAATACAACAAGATAAGGCAACAGGCTTGTTAGTAGTACCATTCTGGCCAATGCAAACCTGGTGGCCTTTCTTTACAACTATGTTAATTGCTTCACCAATTCTATTACCTAGGAAAAAGAAACACTGTATCTGCCAGCAGATCCAACAGCAGTCCATCCATTTCAAAAGCAATTGCAGCGCCTGTTATGCCATATATCAAGGGAGTGTTGGAAACAAAAGGAATATCGAAAACTGCTGCCCATATTGTCGAACAGTCATGGCGATGTGGCACTCAAAAACAATACAGAGTGTACCTCCAAAAATGGGAAAGGTATTGCAGTGAGAGGAAAATGGATCCACTTTCAAGTAATGTGAATGAAGGTATACATTTTTTAGCAGAATTGTATGATAATGGACTGACATGCAGTTCAATCAATACTGCAAGATCTGCACTTTCAAACCTTATGCAACTTCAGGATGGAGAGAATTTTGGTAGTAATACATTACTAGCAAGATTTATGCAAAGAGTGTTTGTGCAAAGACCTGCACTTCCAAGACAAAGAAATCTGGGATGTCTCTATTGTACTTAGATATGTAGAAAAATGGCATCCATTGAAAGAATTGGACCTGAAATGTCTAACATTGAAAACTGTCATGCTCATGGCCCTTATTTCTGGTCAAAGATTTCAAACAATGCACTGAATATTAATAACATGCATTTGACAGAAAAAAGGTGCATATTTGAAATTAAAGAACTCCTAAAAACTACCNAAATTATTAGGAATTGATTCGACCTAAACTCTTGTCACTAGCCCGGATCAAATCTGTTGCGTTTTTTCTGGGCCACCCGGTATATCAAGGGAGTGTTGGAAACAAAAGGAATATCAAAAACTGCTGCCCATATTGTCGAACAGTCATGTCGATGTGGCACTCAAATATAATACAGAGTGTACCTCCAAAAATGGGAAAGGTATTGCAGTGAGAGGAAAATGGATCCACTTTCAAGTAATGTGAATGAAGGTATACATTTGTTAGCAGAATTGTATGATAATGGACTGTCATGCAGTTCAATCAATACTGCAAGATCTGCACTTTCCAACCTTATGCAACTTCAGGATGGAGAGAATTTTGGTAGTAACACATTACTAGCAAGATTTATGAAAGGAGTGTTTGTGCAAAGACCTGCACTTCCAAGGTACAAAGAAATCTGGGATGTCTCTATTGTACTTCGATATGTAGAAAAATGGCATCCATTGAAAGAATTGGACCTGAAATGTCTAACATTGAAAACTGTCATGCTCATGGCCCTTATTTCTGGTCAAAGATTTCAAACAATGCACTGAATATTAATAACATGCATTTGACAGAAAAAAGGTGCATATTTGAAATTAAAGAACTCCTAAAAACTACCCGGAGTTATACCAACTATATATATACAAAATATTCCGGAGTTATACCAACATCTTTTGCTAATTGCCTTGCCATAGTAATCCCTTCCTCCCATAACTTTACTTCTCCCCCTTCTTCTGGATATTCTTTGTGCATCAACTTGGAACTGCTTATCCCATACCTCCTCCTGCTTGATATGTGGTTTCATAAAGGATGGTGCATTGGATCTGCTTGGATCTCACTTAGACGAATCATATGCTTAACATTTCGAACCATCTGTCCAAATGAGTAGACTGGATGGTTGCCAATAAATTGGTCATTTTTGCTGAAGAAATCTTCACAGCAATCTGACCCAAGTCGATCCAAAGGACATGATATTGGTCTCTGAAGAAGCATATCACAAAAACAGCAGTGTGAACAGACAGTAGGATGTCAATATATGTCTGGTTGGAAACAAAATTTGTGTTTGTCTCTAAAGACGGTTCCCAGTGTATGAAATTCCTCCATGTCCCCAAGAAATGGGCAACAAATCCTGCATATTTTATTCTTTCTTTCAATGGGAGAACAGGACTGAAAAGTATCTCCACATAATTCCATATCACATTTAAAAATGCAATTGTACCCCTTACTGATGGATCTGGTGGCAATTTATCAGCTGTGCCATCTTTGATGTCACTGAGACAGCTCTGCACTTTGATTGAGCAGAGCTCCTGTGCAGTTTTCCAGTTCTGCCTTTCCCTTTCCCTTCTTACATGCTCCTTGTTCAGTCCATGCTTCAAAACAGATATTTTCTCTATAACCATTTCAATATGGTTCATCAATACCACAAGCCCTGGGCCAATATAGATCATTCTGCTCACATGGTCCAAATGGTTTATATATTTCTTATGATTATGAATGGGATCTTGATCCCCAACGTCCCTGATTGAATAGGATGACCCCAACAACCCTTCTTTGGATGAAACCTTTCTTCCGGAAAAAAATGACTCCCTTTTCCTCTTCAATGGGGCGAAACCGTTCTCCTTTCTCAGTGATCATCAACTGCACCATCAACTTCCTCCTCCTGCTGTCCCCATCAGAGCTGTGACCTATTANCTTCCTCCCATAACTTTACTTCTCCCCCTTCTTCTGGATATTCTTTGTGCATCAACTTGGAACTGCTTATCCCATACCTCCTCCTGCTTGATATGTGGTTTCATAAAGGATGGTGCATTGGATCTGCTTGGATCTCACTTAGACGAATCATATGCTTAACATTTCGAACCATCTGTCCAAATGAGTAGACTGGATGGTTGCCAATAAATTGGTCATTTTTGCTGAAGAAATCTTCACAGCAATCTGACCCAAGTCGATCCAAAGGACATGATATTGGTCTCTGAAGAAGCATATCACAAAAACAGCAGTGTGAACAGACAGTAGGATGTCAATATATGTCTGGTTGGAAACAAAATTTTTGTTTGTCTCTAAAGACGGTTCCCAGTGTATGAAATTCCTCCATATCCCCAAGAAATGGGCAACAAACCCTGCATATTTTATTCTTTCTTTCAATGGGAGAACAGGACTGAAAAGTATCTCCACATAATTCCATATCACATTTAAAAATGCAATTGTACCCCTTACTGATGGATCTGGTGGCAATTTATCAGCTGTGCCATCTTTGATGTCACTGAGACAGCTCTGCACTTTGATTGAGCAGAGCTCCTGTGCAGTTTTCCAGTTCTGCCTATCCCTTTCCCTTCTTACATGCTCCTTGTTCAGTCCATGCTTCAAAACAAATATTTTCTCTATAACCATTTCAATATGGTTCATCAATACCACAAGCCCTGGGCCAATATAGATCATTCTGCTCACATGGTCCAAATGGTTTATATATTTCTTATGATTATGAATGGGATCTTGATCCCCGACATCCCTGATTGAATAGGATGACCCCAACAACCCTTCTTTGGATGAAACCTTTCTTCCAGAAAAAAATGATTCCCTTTTCCTCTTTAATGGGGCGAAACCGTTCTCCTTCCTCAGTGATCATCAACTGCACCATCAACTTCCCCCGCCTACTGTCCCCATCAGAGCTGTGACCTATTAAAGGACCACCCACTTCTTCAAGATGCTTCTCAAAATAGGTTTGAATCTCTTTCCATTGGTTATAGACATTAAAATGACTGAAACAGTTGCACGTTGCCACAAGGCAAATAACTAGCCTGGGCAGCCTTCTGTGCAATGGGGTTCAGCAAAATTACTCTTGCATAATTTCCTTTCCTATAGCTCTTAAATGCATGGACCATCTTCTGATAAGATTCATCATCATCCCCAATGATGGCATGGAAATCAGAGAGGCACACATGATCTTTCGAATTTTCTGTTTCTTTTCCACAGAAGCCAAACAATTCATCATTTTCTCTTGAAGGTATGTGAGGTTCTTTTCAATTGCTGTTTCATCTTCAAATGTCAGCTATGGCACTTTTGGTATGGCATTTATGTCCATCAAACCTTTCAATAACTGGAAAAGTTGCCTGAAATTTTCCTCTGTTAGTCCTGGCTTGAAATCAATCAGGTTGAACTTTCTCCATTTATACACAGCATCTAAAGAGGGCCCTTCCAAATTGACTGCAACAAAGTTGCAGATCCTTGGACCACCCATAATCATGAGACTCTCGTAAAATCTCTTCACATCATCCTTATACCTTCTCCCTTGGTTTCCTCTCACATGAAAGTTTCGAGAAACTGAGTCCAGAGTGTCCATTAGCACCCTCTTTTCCTTAAACAATCCTTTCTCATCTGCCTTTACAAGTTGATGGCATATCGATTTCATATCACCTCGCTTACTAAATTCTCTTATTCGTTCCTTAAAAGATCGTACTCGCAATTTTAATCTAAGGTTCATCTGTCCTGCAAGAAATAGGCTGGAATCTTTCTTCTCAAGGTCATTATTCTTTTGCCTTAGGAGTTCTAGCCTCTCAATATTGTTCAGATATTCAAACCTAATACAGTTCAAACTTCTCTTTCCATCATCATCAACCTTATCTGCTCTAAGTAATATCCTTCTTTTAAAGGACTGTAAATTAGGGATTGTTTGACAGTTTGCGCAGATATGGTTTCCTTCAGAGGCAAATTTGAGGCATTGTATGTGCTTGTACAAATTACAAATTACAAATTAATCATTGCGCAGTTTTGATACAATCTTCAATTGCGCTTTACAGTTCCTAAAAGTCCCTAAGTAAAAACCTAAAATGTCCATTTAAAACTTATCAAAAAGAAATGTCTTTAGCTTTTTCTTGAATGTTTCAACATCAATGCATTGTTTTATTTCGTTTGGTATGTCATTCCACAACCGAGGTCCCATTACGCTGAATGACCTGTTGGCAAAAGATTCTCTCTTTACTCTGGGAATGTCCAGTTTCATGTATATATTGTTTGATCTCAATGGTCTTACACTTTTACTTTGGTTCAGCATATCCTTCAAATATAGAGGAGCTTTTGTTTTTAGTGCCTTAAATACCAGAGTGAGAATTTTATGTTCAATCCTAAGATGGATAGGCAGCCAATGAAGTTGTTTCAGACATCTC
>REGM01000237.1:38203-48762 GCA_004194415.1 Aurelia aurita | reverse complement strand
AAGCAATTTCAGGAGGACGGTGATGTCCACGAAAAAGCAAGGCCTGGACAACCGCCTCAATGTCTACGCGACAGTGTTTTGAACGTTGTCGAAACTTGGAAATTGGTAAAACCAAGCCTGCAAATAAGAGAAGTAAGGCAGAAGTTACTTAGTTATGAAATTTGTGACGAAGGTAACCTCCCTGCCCCTTCTACTATAAATGATGGCCTACATTTGAAACTTGGATTTACACACAAGAAACTTAAATCTATCCCAAGTGAGTATTACACAGATGCGAATCTTCAGAAAGTCGATGAATATTTTGCAACTGTTAGTAGAATAAATCCAGTACACCTACATTTTTTTGATGAGAGCTCAGTGATAAAAACAACGGGTAACAGAAAGTACGGTTCATCCTATCGTGGTAGGCCCGCTGTTGAAATCCAAAAATATGCCTCCAAGGCCAGCTGGACAATAAACCTGCTTCATGGCATCGGTGGACCGCAGCATTACAATGTTATTCCTGGTGCATCTAATGGAGAAGAGCTCGTAAACTTTTTCACTGATGTTGTACATGCAGAGTTACCAAATGGACTTCCAGTAATCATACCAGGTGATGTGGTCGTCATGGATAACTGTGGATTTCACCAATGGATTCCCTACAGAATTATTAGTAAGAAATGTCCTTGCGGATGCAGGAGCCTCATTGGTTTTTCAGCCACCTTATTCTCCCCATTTAAACACTTGTGAGTTCTGCTTTCGTGAAGTTAAAGAATTTTTAAGAAAGCACGAGACTGCAGCATTGGACGAGACAGAACTAATGGTACTTGCTGCAATCGAGTCCATATCAGCAACACATTCATATAACTATTTTTGTCATTGTGGCTATGTTTAGTTTTATTGTCAAGCAAGTTTAAATTGAAATTCTGTTGAAATTATTTGCCTTCTCAGCAAGCTCTTGATGACCAACAGTGGCAGACACTTTGCCAAGCTATTATTTAAGTTAAAAAGCATTGTTTATTTCTATTTTTCTTGAACACAAGATCTTCGTTCTAGCCAACATTGGGGGGGGGTGATTGCACCCCCTCACCCCCCCCAAGCGTCCACCACTGATGACCAAAACAAATTGATTACACTCATCTTGATGAGAAACCTCTTGTAAGAAACTGTATAGCCTCTTCTAGAAAATAAAAAACTCTAGGCACAGGCACTCTTTCCCAATCAGGCAACTGGAATACAGTTTCCCAATTGCATTAGCACAGAAAACCATCCATCAGAGAACCAATTTTTTACACAGGTGATTCACCATTTGAAAACACAAACCTGTAAGTATTGACCCCAAAAAAGTTAAGAAACAAAGTTCAAAGCTAAAAGTTTCTTGTAAAAAATGAGTGAATGTTTATTTCAAGTCTGGATTTGCTGCACATTTTGATATATGATCATGAAACAAAACAAAAGATTCAACACCACAAAGCAGTTGTACTGTACAATATCTTGCTCTCTTTGTTTATTGAGTGCACATAAAGGTGTGACATCTATTCTTCAAAATAGTAAATTGCCTTTTCATGTTCCAGACTTGAGCCTTAATTGTGTTACAAAATTCACCCACTTCAGGGAATACAACAAAATTCTAAAAGTTGATATCATATGCCAGAAGGGGGCCGCTATGTCTCCTCCCCTATATAATGTACACTGTTGTCAAGAAAACTACTAACTCTTTGCAGGCCCATGGCAAAAAACTTCTGCTAGCATATAGTAAAATGTGTTCCTCTAAAATCCTGTTTTTGATGGTACAAAGACATAATAAGGGAGGGGAAGGCCTAAACATTTGAGGGCACTGTCCTCTGCTCTACTCCTCTTTGAAAAAATGTAGTGCTCTTTATAATCAATCAAGCTTATTCAGTTTCTGAAGGTTTCGTATGTGTGTGCACACATTGTAATACACATATTGGTTGATAAGAAACTGTTTATAAGAAATTCAACTCTCAGATTGCCAAAAAATTTACTAACTCCAGTGCTGGGAAAATATAACTTAAGAAATTTTTTATTTTAACAATGGGAAATCCTTGGCATATTTGTACTTATTTTCTGTATTATATCACTTGGACTTTATTAATGTCTAAACGTTGGAAAGGCTTAAAAAAACATTGTTTTGAAATGTTCACAAGGCCACATTTAGTGAACATGAAGATCATTATGGAACCCCTAAGAAACAAGCAAGAAACTTTCAAAAATGATTTTAAGAAATTCTTAGTTTCTTTAAAAAAAATATGTGTAAGTCCTGGGCCTGAGAAATGTAAATAATAATCTAACTCCAGCAAAATACACAACCTTTCCATAAGAAACTCAAACTAGCCATCCCTGGACTGTGGTACTGGTGTGGTATAAACTTGATTTATATAATTTGTTTCTGTTGGAATAAGCATTTTTAGGTAGCTAGTTACTACCTGGAAAACAAAGAAAATACAAACAAGTTCTTGACCATTTTCTATCATTTCTTATTTCTTTTTTTGAGAAAATTATCTTTCTATTTATCAAGTTGATGTAAATGTATATGCAACTGGACCAAGCAGTTCCTGAATTCTTCTTCAGCAATCATTTCCCTGCAATCATGGTGATTTTTCTAATAGTCTGAGGGGCTAGTTTTACATGAGTTTCCAATGAAAATGTATTTCAACAAAACAATGTACTACAGTGTACTTACAGTCAAAACACAAAGAACAAAATTGTTGCAACTGCAAAACCCGAACGATAAAAAACTTAAGTGGAGTGGCGAAAATTGGTTTAGAGTGGGTCATTGCAAAATGGGCCACTTTGTTTTGTTTCAGTTTCAAAAGTTTGGCAGTAAACTTGCAGCTTTTTCAATGATTAAAATTTGTCTTTGTTCATGATAGAAACATGTTTTCCTCAGCTAAGGCACACTAACAGGACAATTCGTGAATTTACCTGGCCCATTTTCCCCATTCTGACCCCACCTTACCCTAAGTAGAACAACAAAACTAACAAAACAATCAAACTAACAATGTTTCAAAATGGGCACAAAAAGCAAGCTACTAACGTTTGGCTTACAAGTTAGTTGTTTTCTTGTTGTGAGCCTAAGCAAGACAAAGCCTCTACTGCATCTAGAGAGGTTCTAGAAAGGTCAAGTTCCAGTTCGGGTATGCATTTCTTGGAGGGAGTTGAGTGTAAAACTTGATTAGTAGACACATGACTTTGTAATGCTGCTGGTGAATACAGTGCTTCTCCAAAATATGTAGGATCTGAATCAGTGTCCATGCTGTCCCCATGAACCATGTATCCTCCTGGCCTAAGTGACTGCCTAAACTTGTACCGTAAACTTCCTGAGGTTAAATCAGAAGACCATAAGAGAGAGACAGTGTTGGGTCCAAGTTGTATTTCATTACAAAAGACAACTTACAGAATTACTCCCAATACAATTAAAATACCAATACAACAATTACGAACAATTACACTAGTAACAATAATTAAGATACCTAAATACTGTATGTTGAATTTGAATGAATATGAAATATTCTCCCCCCCCCCCCTTAGGTTGATAGTGCCAATGAAATAGGCTAGGAGGGAAGGGAGGGTGGGGAAATCGAAGTCTGCACTGTTACCATATATTTTCTGAACTGATTGGAGAGCATGAGGACAGACTTATATACAATCAGTAGGGCAAGCCAAATATGGAATGAGGAAATACTTCCTACCAAATGATTGGCTGAATGCTGCTTGCGTACGAGATTGCAACATATGAAACCAGGAACTTACGATGTCGAGTGCTACAAAGGATACCAATTATGACAGACGTTAAAGTGGGGGTGTGGTATCCTTGTGACCACCATGCAAGTATTGACTACGCACATGACGTATTCCTAGCTCAGCAATANATGTGAGTTGACTGTTTTGTTTGGATTTATGTTTAAATACGTTTGCTTATAGCATATTAAGAGCATTTCTTCATAGAATTGTTTGTGACATTAAGATCAATGACTTTTCACAAGATCAGAGGATAATAATGATAAAATCTTACTCATTTTCTGTGGTGTCTTTTTTCTTTCTGTAGCTTTTGCCATCTCTGCGCTTCAGCAGTGGTGCTACCTGTTTTAAAACTGTTGTGTTCGTTAGTGCTATGAAGTCATCATGCTCAGTGACGCATTTTATTCTTTCGATACTCCCATCAAAAGTGAGTTTCCCTTGAGCTGACATTATTTCCCAGCAACAGCGATACTCTCTGGATCCAGCCAATTGTCCCACAGAACACTTATTGCACATGCACCTGTGACACAAGGGATCAATATCAAATAAGAGATGGAACCTAATAGCACAGTCAGTCATCTAAGTGTTAACTATGGAAGCAAATAGAATGGCATCAAACAGTACTGGATCACCCTACATTTGATCACTGAGTTATTTGCAAAGGATCCATTTTGCAGACAATACCAAAGAAATTAAGTATATAGAAACTTGCCATCCTTGCATCGAAGGCCTATTCTTTCTTGCAAATAGACAAGGCCATGGCCTACAGACAACCATATGGCCAAAACACATGGGATGGGACAAATCACGCAATTGCACCACTTCGGCCTTTGATTCCTGCCCCCACTCCTCCTTTCCAATGTCTAAATGTCAGATTATTTCAATTGGAAAGTGAAACTATTTGTCTCTAGTCAGACAGGTAGCCGTAGGGCCTAAACAATCCAAATGTGTCTCAGACACACCCGCGTCTACTATTTATTGGCCTAGCACAAATATATTACAGCAGCACGACTTCTTAAAGTTGGTTCATTAAGCCAATAAACTTGCACTAAAGCTAAAAATATTTACCAGTTCTCCACAGGCTCTCTTCCAAGAAATCTCGCTTCTAAAGTTGCAAACGTTAGTCCATCTTCGTCGCCCTCTTGTTCAAGGCCCTGCCCTTCACCTTCCATCATATCCTCACCTTCATCAGATGCCAAAGGGTCGTCGATGTATGGCTCTATGTTGCTAGAAATTACGCCCAAGTCTTCATGATCTGACAAAGAAAGGCTTCCACTTGCCCTCGAAGAAGTTTCTTGCTCTTCCGACATAATTTTGTGCTTTTATTAGAGACTTTCCTCTGCCAAACCTGCTTGGAAACGCTTGTAAACAATCCTTGTTTGTCAGTATCAACCGCGTGACTCAACCCCTCGACGTCACACATTACCACTCGCCCCAGACCCTTGTCATCAGACCTCTCCCATTTCGAACGCGGAAAATAGCAACTTCCCGCCCCCCAAAAAAATTTAAACTGTCATATTATTTTCCAAGAAGATTAATTTCTTCAAATCACAAATAAAAACCGGGCCTATTTCTTCATTGCGTTGGCACTTTATAATCAATCAAGCTTATTCAGTTTCTGAAGGTTTCGTATGTGTGTGCACACATTGTAATACACATATTGGTTGATAAGAAACTGCTTATAAGAAATTCAACTCTCAGATTGCCAAAAAATTTACTAACTCCAGTGCTGGGAAAATATAACTTAAGAAACTTTTTATTTTAACAATGGGAAATCCTTGGCATATTTGTACTTATTTTCTGTATCAGATCACTTGGACTTTATTAATGTCTAAACGTTGGAAAGGCTTAAAAAACATTGTTTTGAAATGTTCACAAGGCCACAGTTAGTGAACATGAAGATCATTATGCAAGTTCTTGACCATTTTCTATCATTTCTTATTTCTTTTTTTGAGAAAATTATCTTTCTATTTATCAAGTTGATGTAAATGTATATGCAACTGGACCAAGCAGTTCCTGATTTCTTCTTCAGCAATCATTTCCCTGCAATCATGTTGATTTTTCTGATAGTTTGAGGGGCTAGTTTTACATGACTTTCCAATGAAAATGTATTTCAACAAAACAATGTACTACAGTGTACTTACAGTCAAAACACAAAGAACAAAATTGTTGCAACTGCAAAACCCCAACAATAAAAAACTTAAGTGGAGTGGGGAAAATTGGTTTAGAGTGGGTCATTGCAAAATGGGCCACTTTGTTTTGTTTCAGTTTCAAAAGTTTGGCAGTAAACTTGCAGCTTTTTCAATTATTAAAATTTGTCTTTGTTCATGATAGAAACATGTTTTCCTCAGCTAAGGCACACTAACAGGACAATTCGTGAATTTACCTGGCCCACTTTCCCCATTCTGACCCCACCTTATCCTAAGTAGAACAACAAAACTAACAAAACAATCAAACTAACAATGTTTCAAAATGGGCACAAAAAGCAAGCTACTAACGTTTGGCTTACAAGTTAGTTGTTTTCTTGTTGTGAGCCTAAGCAAGACAAAGCCTCTACTGCATCTAGAGAGGTTCTAGAAAGGTCAAGTTCCAGTTCGGGGGTGCATTTCTTGGAGGGAGTTGAGTGTAAAACTTGATTAGTAGACACATGACTTTGTAATGCTGCTGGTGAATACAGCACCTCTCCAAAATATGTAGGATCTGAATCAGTGTCCATGCTGTCCCCATGAACCATGTATCCTCCTTGCCTAAGTGACTGCCTAAACTTGTACCCTAAACTTCCTGAGGCTTTTGAGACAGTTTTGTTGTTTGGCTTCCAATCTTGTATGGGGGATGATAACCTCTTCCTGACAGAGCTTATATCACTTTCACTGTGCAAGGTGGAATAGCTACAGCCAAAGGTTGACTGTGTGACAGACTCCTTTGTGAACTGGAGATCTTCTTCTTCCTTTGGCTGATGCAAATAAGACAATGACTTTGCCTTAACTCCATTAATTAGAGCCTCGAGATTGACATCTTGGGAAGGAATCCTATGGTTACAAGCTGCCCCAAGGTAGCGCAAGTCCCTGTCTATGATGTGCCTTCTTGAATATTTGATCGAGTCAAGGTCCTTCAGTCGTGGACGCATAATGGCAAAGAAGCTCATCCTTGTTCTCTCTCCAACTGCTCGCACTGCTGATAGCTCGTCGTTCTTTTTCTTAAACTGCACACGCAGAGACTTGATGGTATGAGCTGCTTCATTTTGCATTTTGCGATGTTCTGGATGGTACAGTAACATTCCACATTGAAGGTAGCTTGTGCATGTTTGCATTCGACAGGAGGAATGCCGATGCCCTCGGAAATGGCAATTGGTACAAGTAGATTTTTGAAAGCCAACAGATGGCCTTTCTGATGGCTCTACAGTCATAGATTCCTTCTTCCCAACTGCAATTTCAATCTCTTCCTGAATTTCCTCAATCTCTCTTACTAAATGTGACTCGGACTGTTCGATTCCTCGATTCAAATGTGGTCTGGATGGTGCTGTCATCACTGAAATTGAACTTTCTTTTTCTTGCAGTTGCTTGTTGTCTTGCCTGTCTGTTATCATTATCCTTAAANAGCTTGTGCATGTTTGCATTCGACAGGAGGAGCGCCGACATGCCCTCGGAAATGGCAATTGCTACAAGTAGATTTTTGAGAGCCAACAGATGGCCTTTCTGATGGCTCTACAGTCATATATTCCTTCTTCCCAACTGCAATTTCAATCTCTTCCTGAATTTCCTCAATCTCTCTTACTAAATGTGACATGGACTGTTCGATTCCTCGATTCAAATGTGGTCTGGATGGTGCTGTCATCACTGAAATTGAACTTTCTTTTTCTTGCAGTTGCTTGTTGTCTTGCCTGTCTGTTATCATTCTCCTTGACTTTGTCGTTAAATCAACCTTTGTCGTTGTAGACTGCTCTCCTTCTTTAGTTTCCAACCTAACAGTTGCTTCAGCAACAACATGCTGTAGCTCTTTGAGTTCGATGATGTAACTCAAGTTTGGGTTTAAGTTGACACCGTCGGCTTCTGTACTAGGCCCTTCTGTCACATCGCGAACAGTGTAGGCCATCTCCTGCTTTCCGCTAACTGGTATCCCCTTCATAACAAATTTAAACTCTGTTGGGAGCAGTTCTCCGATTTTGTCTTCGATTTGTGAACGTAGGTATTCCAGTGAGAAATCCTGAAACTGGTCATCTCGCTTTACAAATCCCACCAATTTGCCATCAACCTTCACCTTGTACCTGCACGCCATTTTGCTGCAGCACATGCACATGTGTGTTCGTTCATGCATGTAAAATGAAAGCTCGAAAATTTATGCAAAATTGCTGCGCAATGGTTGGATATTCTTTCAAAGTTCATGTGCACACTACTTCCGTTTTGACTGTAACTATCATTTTGCTACCAGACTCTGTAAACACATGGTCAAGTGTGTGTCCCTTATTGTGTGTTGAGAATGTCACATGCTGCTCTAATCCAAGGGATTCCATAGCTCTAAGATAAATATTGGCATCTTTATTATTAATGTCATCAATCCAGATGTTGAAATCACCCATTATAATAATGTTCTTATGCTGTGATAAAATTTCATAGCTTCCTCTGTACACTTCGTTTTTTGACAATTCAACTTTGGCATGTGGTATCGGATACCATGTTTCTTGAAATTTATCAATTCCAACATGCTCATCATTCAACAGAATTTTGGCATCATAGGTGCCAGAATCATATCTTATGGTACTGTAGTAAAATCCCTCGCAAACATTCAATGAACTGCTGGGTCCATGTAGTCAGGATTGTTTGGATTTCCTGAAAAAACTTGAGATATCCTTAACTTTCTCATACGGAGCTTCATTGTGCTGTTTATGTTCTTTGCTAGAAATGTGGGCTTCCACTCTATGCATAAAAGAAGCCTTTCCAAACAATGAGATCTTTACATTTCTGCATGCCCTGCAGATCACATGCCCATCACAAAGAGCAAATATGTTCTTGCCAACCTTATCCCCTATGTCAGCAAACATTTTCCTTTCAATTGCATTACTTTCACCCATTTTGCCTGCCAAATTCGAAATGTTAAACATGTGCTGTTGTGTTTCACAGTGGTGCTTTATATTGGACTCTCTGTGGATATTTGCATGTTTCCAAGAATTGGAAAGATGATTTGTTGTTTTACAAGCAGAACAGAAGAAATATAGCTGTTCATCCTTCTCAGAAATCAGATAATTTGTCAACACATTGTAGGTATTTATGTCTGCCTCTTGCATCTGCTGGCATTTCTGTTCAAGCATGGTTTTAATTGCTGCTTTTTGGGGGGTCAAATTTGTGCTATTTGAAAAAGAAGGGGTGATCTGTTCTTCTTATCTTGAAAATATTTGTGGAAAAAGATGGAATAAACCAATAAACAAAGGATGGTAGCTTGGAAGGATAATTTGGAACTGTGAGTGGCAGCAAAATGAGTGCAACATGAGTCAGTCACCAGCAACATTGTAAAACAGAAATGATCTTTTAAAGGTGATTTTCACTTCATAATGAGTATATAATGTTGCTGGTGACTCATTTTGCTGCCACCCAAATTGAAAATCAACATGATCAAAGAATATATTTCAGTTGTGTTTAAATTCCAATTCACTGCATACACTGATAGGGGCATTTCACTCCCAAAAATCTTGTACACCTTTGGCAAAAATCCTTTGTTTTCAAGAAAATCCATCAAAAGTCCTTAGAAATCCTTTTGTTCTGAATAAATCTACGCTTTTTTGAATGAGTGAAATGCCCCTCGGCATACACTTTCTTATTTTGCATCAATCATTTGTAAAACCTACTCTGCTTTAAAAAGTAACTCTTGAAACCTTACCATCCACCAATAAAGTAAAACTAAAACGTAATGTTTCCCATTTTCATAATTCTGTGCCCACAAAAAGATTTTAGTATTTAATTCTAATTTAATTCCTTCATTTTTTTCCAAAATTTAACTTATTTCATTTTGATTCAAAATCGAGCTATAGATATGCCTAAAAGGACTGGTTTTCAAGTGGTTTTCAAAGGACCATCCTCTCATAGAGTATTCGTGAACACAGTCTGAACAATTTTTGTCACCCTGAATTAAAGCATGCATGTTTGTGTTTACCCGCTGCCCCGCTGCTTTTGTGCTGCAAGTAGCTTCACCTTTGAAATTTGATCCGAAGTTATTAATCGTAACGCAATGTAGCTTTACAAAGCGAATAATATGGAACGCCATGACTGCCTTATGTCATACACTAAAATTGCATTGTGCCATTTGATTATTGTTTTATGTCATAGTCTCATTAGACTATGAAAATTATTCATTCTATTCGGTCATCATGCAAGTTCCTTGTGTGCATTTGATGCTCCACCATGCGCTTTTCTTGTCATCTGCTGCTATTCTTAGCGATGATCATGTCTTTTTTACGTTGCATTATGCCATTGCAGCATTCAGTTGTGACCAATAACCATTGCTTTATGTTGTGGTATCATTCAATTGTACTATTTCATCATTACATTATACTATTTCATCATTACATTATACTATTTGACCATTATACTATTTCATCATTATACTATTTCATCATTATACTATTTCATCATTATACTATTTCATCATTATACTATTTCATCATTATACTATTTCATCATTATACTATTTCATCGTTATACTATTTGACCATTATACTATTTGACCATTATACTATCCAATTCAACTAACTTTTGACAAAATAAATTTTGGCGGTGCGCGTGTTTTCAGACAATCAAGATGGCGGAAAGTCAAATGAGTATCATCCT
>REGM01000237.1:0-12656 GCA_004194415.1 Aurelia aurita | reverse complement strand
GTGGAGACGTCTCAAGGGTCTCGAAGGTCTCAGTACTGACACACTTATAGAGATATGTTCGTGGAGACGTCTCAAGGGTCTCGAAGGTCTCAGTACTGACACACTTAGACTACGTTCACACGATGCCGGCTTATTTTGAAAACGGTGAAAAATGTGACGGTGGAAAACTTTTAATTAGCGTTCACAGGATACCGGCACAATTCGAAAACGGTACGAAATTTTACTGTAACAAACTTGTTGCAATCTCCCAAAGAATGTGATGCCAAAGAAATGTACCTACACCTTCAGAATCGATCATTCTCCTTTTGAAAGTTTCGAAAAATGTTCCGTTTTCATCGTTTTCGAGTGTTCAAACGATGCCGTTTTCAAAATGTGCCAGTTAGAGTTCCGTTTTCAAAATCTACCGTTTTCAAAATCTGCCGGCAAAAAATGTGCCGTTTTCGTGTGAACGGGAGGCCTATCCGTGACATTTTTCACCGTTTTCAAAATGTGCCGGCATCGTGTGAACGTAGTCTTATACACAGATGTTTGTGGAGACGTCTCAAAGGTCTCCAGGGTCTCAGTACTGACACACTTAAGGCTGATTTCCACTCGGTCGATTTTTTCCGAGTGGACTGGAAATTTTTTGTTTGCGAGAGAAAATGTCACTTTGAATTTCAATAGAAGGTTACGCATAACAAACATTTTATTGTATAAACTTCAGTCCGCTCGGAAAACTCTACTGTGTGGAAATCAGCCTTCATACAGAGATGTTCGTGGAGACTTTTCAAAGATCTCGTGCATCAGTTGGAAAACATCAATGGCCAAACTTTAATATAAGACCACGCTTGCACTGTACTGGTACAGTNCATTGAAGGTCTCAGTACTGACACACTTATACAGAGATGTTCATAGAGACGTCTCAAAGGTCTCCAGGGTCTCAGTACTGACACACTTATACAGAGATGTTCGTGGAGACGTCTCAAAGGGTCTCGAACATCTCAGTACTGACACACTTAAGGCTGATTTCCACTCGGTCGATTTTTCCGAGTGGACTGGAAATTTTTTGTTTGCGAGAGAAAATGTCACTTTGAATTTCAATAGAAGGTTACGCATAACAAACATTTTATTGTATAAACTTCAGTCCGCTCGGAAAACTCTACGGAGTGGAAATCAGCCTTCATACAGAGATGTTCGTGGAGACTTTTCAAAGATCTCATGCATCAGTTGGAAAACATCAATGGCCAAACTTTAATATAAGACCACGCTTGCACTGTACTGGTACAGTTGGGATCCCCAAAACGTTGTTACGAATCAAGAGCAATTACCCTGCTCTAAAACAAAAATTTTCTACAGAAAAAGGAGCAAACGTTTTACGGAGTGGAAAAACAGTGTAAAACAGGAGGCTGATCCGTTACAGCTTTGAATACATATCCAAAGTTGTACTAGTACAGTGCAAATGGGGTCTAGATGTCTTAAACTTGAACTGTGTCAGCTCTCAAACACAGAATGCTAAGTATGNTCTGCCGGCAAAAAATGTGCCGTTTTCGTGTGAACGGGAGGCCTATCCGTGACATTTTTCACCGTTTTCAAAATGTGCCGGCATCGTGTGAACGTAGTCTTATACACAGATGTTTGTGGAGACGTCTCAAAGGTCTCCAGGGTCTCAGTACTGACACACTTAAGGCTGATTTCCACTCGGTCGATTTTTTCCGAGTGGACTGGAAATTTTTTGTTTGCGAGAGAAAATGTCACTTTGAATTTCAATAGAAGGTTACGCATAACAAACATTTTATTGTATAAACTTCAGTCCGCTCGGAAAACTCTACTGTGTGGAAATCAGCCTTCATACAGAGATGTTCGTGGAGACTTTTCAAAGATCTCGTGCATCAGTTGGAAAACATCAATGGCCAAACTTTAATATAAGACCACGCTTGCACTGTACTGGTACAGTTGGGATCCCCAAAACGTTGTTACGAATCAAGAGCAATTACCCTGCTCTAAAACAAAAAATTTCTACAGAAAAAGGAGCAAACGTTTTACGGAGTGGAAAAACAGTGTAAAACAGGAGGCTGATCCGTTACAGCTTTGAATACATATCCAAAGTTGTACTAGTACAGTGCAAATGGGGTCTAGATGTCTTAAACTTGAACTGTGTCAGCTCTCAAACACAGAATGCTAAGTATGCAAATTTATCAAATAGACTTCTGGAGCAGTAAAGAAAATAGGTACCAGAAAAGAGACATTACATACATAGCAACTGTTCAATCTTTTTAAAGTGTTCTATGGCATTTGTTCCAAGCTAAAGATCTATGTTATAGAAAAGTTCTTCCTTTCGGCACCCGTTCGCATTCCTAAGTTCTCATGGGAAAGCTACCGTTCACATTGCCCCGTTTCATCTGAAAGAAAACGTTCCGAATAATAGTTGATAATTGATAATCGATTAACAGTGACACTTTTTGTATAGATGCAGACAAAAGATAAGGCGTAGCTGTTTGCATTTTTTGATGTTGTAGCTACACGTTTTTTCTTAGAAACTGGTTTATAAGAAAATAGTACTAAGATGGCCGAAATCTTGAGAAACTCTAGTACTATGTCTGAGAAGTATTGAGAAACTTTTATCAGTTAAAGTTAGTTGACGGAGATAAGTAGAGGCCATCTATAAATAGGACAAAGAAACGCCTAACGTCTTAAAAATGGTCTTTTTTGATTGCGCGCCAAAATAGCAAATGTTATCCGCTCGGTTATCCGTTTTTCATCTGAAATGGAGCAGTTCGTCCTGTGCTTAACCATGGGGGAGGGGGAATGTCTTTTATCTCAAAGCAATTTCTCTAATCCTTCTGGGTTTTTCTTGACCTTGGAGCTCTCTTCATTGTCGAGCAATGTTGGCATCTCCTGCAAGAAACAGAATAAGACCACTGAAAATGTGTACTGTTGATGATGTGCTTGTGAAGACTTTTGTAATTCCCTTTTTGGTATGTTCATATATTTTTTCCTACTCCTGTATTTGGAAAAATGATCAAGGAAGGTCATGTGGGAATAACAATTCAAAAAGCAACTAGGGATAGGCTTTGCTTACTTTAATTTCATGATACTTCATCATTCATCCATATTACTCGCATTTTCACTGTTAATGCCATATGATTGACAATTCGCAGTAAAAGCTGTACTGTGTCGGATAACTATTGTCTGATGAATGTAATCAGAACATTGCAGAAGCAATTCTTCTTGAAATTTGTATTGGACCATTTCACTGGTTATTTGGTTAGAGTTCTCGCTGACTACACTACAAATTCACTTACCACGGACTTTCTGGGGGAAGAGAATCCATCTTTAAACATGGCAAATGATAATAGCCTTTTCCTGGACACTGCAAGGATGAAAGGGAAGATTGAGAAAATAAATCCACATCGATGAGTTCATAGTTCACTTTATAAGTATTAATAAAATAGTATCAATAGACAACCATGAAATATCCAAAGAAATCAGCCGAAAGGTATTTGATGAACAAACTGTACATTTACCACATCAAGGAAATTTATGAAGTATTTTTCGTTAATTAGATCAAAATTGGTATTGCTGCCACTATTCTAGCAGCAGTTACAAGAGAGATCAGACTAATTTTTCGCTTTGTGATAAAACTCCGAAGAATGAACTGTTTCTTTTCGACAGTGCATCGTCAAATTTCTATTGGTTTTGAGATATTCATACAAGGAATTTTAGGTGTATTGTTCATGGAAAATCCGTAGCTTTCTGTCCAACTCTCAATAACAATTATTAGCCCTGATGAACTTTAATCCAATCATATTGATAAAAACCGAAATAGAGTACGAATAAAAACATACATCCTTTCGTTTTGACTCGCATTTGATCATGCCAAGCTCTTCTTCTCGTGACTTTTTCTAAGTAGAAGGAAAATACTGTGGTAAAAAGGCGCATCTGAGACGACGTTCACTAGCCTGCGCGCAGGCTAACGTTCACACGATGCCAGCACATTTTGAAAACGGTGAAAAATGTGACGATAGCAAAATTTGAGCTAGCGTTCACACGATACCGTTTTCATAGAGTTCCGTTCTCAAAATCTACCGTTGTCAAAATTTTCCGGCAAAAATTGTGCCGTTTTCACCATTTTAAAAATGTGCTTCATCGTGTGAACGCAGTCTGAGACAGAAGTGCTGCTGTAGGGTGATTCATGTTGGAAATGTGCACATTGCTTCCAATATATTGGCATCTAGTCAAGCGAAATTCAGTATCAAATAATATAACTACAATACATTAAAAACTTTTGGGGACCCCTTCAATTGTTCATGTTTTTTTCTGGAATATCCCCCCTCCCCCATGTCAGTGTTGTATGGTCTGGAAATGCATCCACCCTATAAATCTGCAGGAGATAGAAAATACTCCAACTGCAATTAACATCAACAAGCGGACGATGGATAAAAGCTTGTATTTTTCATGGGGTCTAAACGGGGTCCAACTATTTTGGAAGAGATTGATCAATATTTACACTTTTCAGCAATCAATAATTTACAAATGAGTGCAACCACCTATTAAGCCATTGCTGCCTGGTCGAGCCAAACGTTATCTTCTCATCATCGTAATGAAAGGTGGGAAAGGTCTGTTTCAGATTACCCCTTAAAATAAAGTAGGAAGCTTTACCTGTTTGCAGATGCAATAAGCTGATTTCCGTGGCGTCTCAGTGGGTGACAACTCAGCGAAAACAGCAGGTTCCTGATTTGATGATTTTGGTGTTGAAGCAACAACAACATCTATAAATGAGAGATAAGTCTAAATATTCCAGACACTTGACTCGACAGTAAAAGGGGTTAATAACTGCGTAAGGAAATTGGAGGGTGCACTTTATTTGCTCAGGGAAAACAAATGACAGATGACAAATGACATACGACAAATGACCGAAGAAAGCAGTCCATATGCAGCAAGGAGATAATTGTGTTTGTCGTGCATAGCATCAGCTCGCATAAATTATTACTGATTCTCTGTGAAGCAAATGAAAGAGTGGTACTGTTTGAAATGAGCAAGTGCTCTGAAGTTGAACATACCGGCAACCCTTTCTGGCTGTTCTCCTTGTGACACTGTCGGAGGTGTAGACGTTTCTGGAGAGAAAGAAATATATTGATTAAATTGATGTAACATATCAGCTTTCATAGTTTCATCGTTCATTGCAAAAAAGTATAAACATGGGGATATGTAGCTCAAAAACGCATGATTCACTTGTTTGACATCTTTTTCAATTTCTGCAACGTGCACCGCACGCCCCAGTCTTCTTTTGCATGAAGACGCTGCTTGTTTAGATAACTGATTGTACCAATAAAATACTTGTTAGTTTTGCCGTAGTTGATTTAAGTGATTCAGAGGAAAACAACGTATCCGATTTTTAGACCATCTAAATCAGACCATCTACATCACTATTTGGAATTTAGCGTTTTTATTTTGTTTTGCAGGCTAAAGGTTCAAATAGAATGCACAGCCACCTCAACTTACATCCACTAATGTCTTTATGGCAAACTTAGGTCGGCACCTTGTGGCTGGTTTCTTAAATTGTAAGACATTTTTGCTACCAAAAGTTTCTCGCGGGTTTCTTTTAAAGTTTAATTCTTATTTTTTGTTGACAAGGGCTTCCACAATACCTAGTACAAATTCTGATAGAAAGCGAACTCAAAACAATATCAAATTTTCATTAACACTTTGCAGTGTCAAAAACATCTTTGCGAATTGAGCTAGAAATCAACAAAAGTCATTTCACTTTTTTAATTCGGTATCGCGGTTTCTTAACTTGCAATGCAAGCAATAGAGCCTACATTTTCTTATTCGTGGTTTCTAACAAAAGATGGGTGGATGTTATGTTAATGATATCAGATGACCGTAAATGCTAATCAAAACACAGCTTTATATCAAACGAACATACCACATGGCAGCACACCAACTGTACCACTAGGAAAGAGATTTTTCCTGGAGTTGGGCTCTTGTTCTGTGCCATTGCATTCCATCTCATCCTCCGACGTGTGACTCTCCGCTTGCCTCAATTTTTTTAATGCATATTCAAATCCCTGTTGAAACAAAGCTCGTGTACAGAAACATCTTTGAAAAATTTGCTGATTCAATCCACCTTACAAGATTACGTTTATGAATGACAAAAGAAGAAACTTGTGTATGATTTAAAATACTACCGTATATGAATGCAACAATTTATAATTGTTTTAACAGGTTAAAAGAGGATGCTGGTTCCCTCCTAAATAGACTATACTAACAGGCTGATCCATAATCTTGCTCCTCTATTTTAAAGTGAAACTGTTTTAGTATTCCCACAATTTCTACACGATAAGAACACAAGGATGAAAGCGAATGTGACATACTTGGTTGAAGCTTTTCCTCCTTTTCGGTGTGAGGCTATCAAATCGAGCCTTTTTGTCAGGTGATATCATCTTCTAGGAGATCAAATGTAGCCAATATAGATTTACAAGACACCAACTTGCTAGATTCTAAAGTTGATGAAATGAAATTGAACTTAACTAATGTCCTTAATAGAAAATTTTAGGTTTTCCAGTAGGTAGTTGAAAGGAGAAGTATAACACAGTTAAACACAGTTATGTGCATTATCAAGATCATTATTAAGATGCATTACTTACATGCAGTGCTCTTGCACCTGCACCTGCACCTGCACCTGCACCTGCACCTGCACCTTCATCTCTATTGGCAGTTTGTTCCTCACCTGAAGAATTAAGGAATACATCAATTGCTGTAAGAAAAGCTGGAACAGCCTCATCTTCGTATGATTGGAGCTCAGAGTTGCATGTTGGAAATTTTAACTAAATATACCGTACAATTTTCCATAGCATATCTGTTACTACACCCTTACTACACCGTCTCTGGTCCCACCAAATTCCCCAAGAAGACCGAATCCAAAATCGCCTCTGAAGATCAAATTGTGATAAAGCTAACGGAGTTTTACTTTGGTTTTAAGTTTCTTAGATTTTTTAGCTCAGGTAGGATACTCGTTTTTTTACAAGAAACAAACTTCCTGCCTTCAGGCTGGATGCTTGTTAATATTTTGTCAAATCCAGCCTGGATGCTTGTTAATATTTTGTCAAATCCAGCCTAAAGGTAATCGGCAGGGTTAAAAGGTGTTCATGAACCAAAGGGGCTGGGTAGGAGTAAAAGATCTATTGAAATAGGTGAAACTGACACGCGGGAGAGCTACGTAGACAAAGACTGCGCGGGTTTTTCATTGTTCTATTTATAGACGGACGTACACACCTCTGTCAATTACCTTTAAAAAGACAAATGACGGAGATATAAGGTGACTTAAATCAGGGGCCTGGGCAATCCAAATATAGCCTATTGTATTCCATTGTATTTGATGACCTCGAGAGTTTATCAAATGTACTGGACAATGAAGCCACTCAGACATCTTCTGTCCTATTTTTAAACTAGGCGCTATATATCCGTCATTTGTCTTTAAATGTTTCTTAAAATTTCCAACAACAACAACCCACATGAGGCAACTGTGAGACCATGGGTGAGAGCATGGTGACAGGAAATGAGATGTTTCATTTCCTTTTATAAAATGTATAAGAAATATCCTAACTGTGTCCTTATTATTGTCCCTAATAAAAAGGTTTCTTGTAAAAACAATTTTTTCAAGTTTACTTTTGAAGTTCAGCCTGCCTGTGGTTCTTAAATGTTTCAAACTTTTTGTCTGATTTGAGCCTCATGTTTCTTATATACTTGTTTCTTATAAAAAAACGTGTAGTTTTGAATTAGCATACCGTTTCTTATAAGCTGTTTTTTTGCAAAAAAATTAATGTGCAGTTTTTCTTTTTCACTTGTTCAAACTTTCATCTTATGTTAAACTCGGGGGGGGGGGGTAGTTCACTATCCAATCATACAGGGATGTGCGCCAGTTTTGGCACGACAATTCTGGGGAAGTACTTTTTAAAGAGTTATTCTGGGATAGGGGTATAATTTTGCTAGAAATTCTGGGAATGCTCAGGTTTGGGATAAACAGCAATTTTTCTTTTCTTTTGTAGTGAAAACACTAGACACCTCATTTATATTCTGGGATTGGGTCTCAAAATCTCGCTCATATTCTGGGATTCGGTCATAACAGAAATTCTTTCAGCGCACACCCCCAAATGACCCAATAGTGAAGTCCCCCCCCTGGGGCTAAACTATGACATTGAACATATACTTCCTGCAGCAAATGAAGATTTTGAACATATAGATACACATTTTTTTATGTTTGACTAAAATCTTTAACAGCGGAGTATAAAATTCTGTTCACAACCATTCATTTAAAACAATAATGAAGACAACAAAATTAATTACAATAACATTACAATACTAATAGAAAGCAGATGCAGAAAGCCATCTAGGAAGGTGGAATTCCTTCCAAATTCAATTTCCCACTCCCTTTGACCTTCCTGATCAATACCCTGGGGACTGGGAGCCCTTTTGTTATTATTGGAGCCCAGTGCTACTTACAAAAGCATCCACTCAATGGCCTTTCAAACTGCTAACTGCTGCAAACGGCTAAAAACTATTTCAGCAGCTACGAAATCCCGGATGGCCAGATTGGGGATTCTACCCTGTACCACCACATTAAAGTGATTAAAGTGCCCTGTCCAAAAGTGTTACAACAGAATTCATGCCAACCAACAAGCAAATATATCAAGCTCAATAACAGATGCCCTCTCATTTAGGCCTGGAGGTAACGAATGTTCAAAGTTTGTATTTCCAGAATCAAAGCTAATTTTGATAATATACTGTATTTCATACTACACGTTTTTATTATGAGAAACTTGCATCAGACCATAGTACTACAAGTTTCTTAATTCAACATGAACATTTTCGCATCTTAGTACTAAAAGCTTCTTAATTTGTTTCTTATTGTTTATATGCATGATTTGTCAATGTGGTCTTTGACACTGCTGCAGATATGTTTCTTGACATTTAAAACATCATAGAGGAATATACAGTGTTCTATATGTTCAAAACATTAACGGTTTGTTAAAATTACTCTAGAATAAAGGTTCAACGACATATTTCCCATAATATACTTCTCAGACATAGTACTAGAGTTTCCTACAATTTTGGCCATCTTGGTACTGGTTTCTTATAAACCAGTTTCTTATAAAAAAACGTGTATTAGGAGCTTTTTGTTTCTAGAAAAAAGGTCCTAAGCACCAAATATTTTATGACTGATGTTTTCTTCACTGATGTTTAAGGAGCTATGTAATGTCAGTGACCCATAATTCATCTATACATACCAGGTGTCCCAAAAAAAGGTAACAGATCTGATCGGGTGTAGCAGTAAGAGTTTATCTTGGATCATTCCTCAATACTTTTTAATGTATTCCTTGATAGTTAACTTGAACAGAGATACCTCATTGGTTGACACTGGTGCATTGATAGTTGAAATATTAATGTTGACAGTTCATGTTTGCCTTTGTCTCCAAACACGAGAGCGTTTGGGTTTTGGCCTAAGCTGTTAGCGAGCTTGTTGTGGAATCTCCTAAATGAAGCTATAAACCTCATGAACTTTGCAATCAGATTCACAAATTTAGTCCCAAAAGAGAAATCTTTCTTGATTATATAAAACGTTACATTGCATCTACCTGCTGAAAGTTGTTCATCAATGAAATGAGTCCCTTGGGCATTGATACGTAAATTATCTCGCAAACTTCATTGCTTGAATGAAATGCATTTTGCATCATGCATCTCTCTCCAAATTATTGTGAACGAGGAATTGTGTATACCCAAGGTAACATACAAATTCTCATTCATGCTTGGCTTGGTGTATTGTTGTGAATACATTTTGACCAAGGAAATACAGTATATTGCTTGGTGACCAGTAAACATATTTGTAGTTTGTACATTTCTATTCAAATGTGTACCTAAGCGCGAGTCCTTGTCCAAAACTACAACGCTTATGTCTATGATTGGGGAGATCCCCCTGACCAGCACAGTTGCAGTTAGGCCAAAACCCAAAAAGCTCAAGAGGTAGAGACAAATTTGGACTTTCAAGGTTAATATTCCATTTTTCAATGCACCAAAATCAACAAACAATGTATCTATCTTCAAGTTAACTATTAATGAGTACTTAGAAAATCATTAGGGATTTATTCGAGTTGAATTCTTGTCACTAGCCCAATCAAATCTGTTACCTTTTTGGGACACCTGGTACATCAAAGTTTATCCCTGCAAAGAGTCCATCATACAGTAAGGCCCAAAAGCCCCCTTCCACTACATGAAATGTAAATTCTTTTATCATATCATGCATCACAAACCAACAAATAGAGCGTTTTCATCACGTGACCAACATACATAGCAACCGTTGTTATCCGCCATGTTGGTGTTCCATAAGATCACGTTGCAGCGAGGAATTACTACAGTTTTATACTAACGATCATTTCAATACTTATTTAAAACATATTTTAAGGAATCATTTGCGTTTTTATATGATTTTTAATTTAAAGAATTTATTTTAGATATGGTTTTGTGTCTAATTGTCGGCTGTGGAGAAAAAACGGGAAGAAAGCGAAGCGAGAAACGTGAAGAAGACCAAAAGGGCCTAAAGTTTTTCCGGGTCGGCTAAAAACTATTTCAGCAGCTACGAAATCCCGGATGGCCAGATTGGGGATTCTACCCTGTACCACCACATTAAAGTGATTAAAGTGCCCTGTCCAAAAGTGTTACAACAGAATTCATGCCAACCAACAAGCAAATATATCAAGCTCAATAACAGATGCCCTCTCATTTAGGCCTGGAGGTAACGAATGTTCAAAGTTTGTATTTCCAGAATCAAAGCTAATTTTGATAATATACTGTATTTCATACTACACGTTTTTATTATGAGAAACTTGCATCAGACCATAGTACTACAAGCTTCTTAATTCAACATGAACATTTTCGCATCTTAGTACTAAAAGCTTCTTAATTTGTTTCTTATTGTTTATATGCATGATTTGTCAATGTGGTCTTTGACACTGCTGCAGATATGTTTCTTGACATTTAAAACATCACAGAGGAATATATAGTGTTCTATATGTTCAAAACATTAACGGTTTGTTAAAATTACTCTAGAATAAAGGTTCAACGACATATTTCCCATAATATACTTCTCAGACATAGTACTAGAGTTTCCTACAATTTTGGCCATCTTGGTACTGGTTTCTTATAAACCAGTTTCTTATAAAAAAACGTGTATTAGGACCTTTTTGTTTCTAGAAAAAAGGTCGTAAGCACCTAATATTTTATGACTGATGTTTTCTTCACTGATGTTTAAGGAGCTATGTAATGTCAGTGACCCATAATTCATCTATACATACCAGGTGTCCCAAAAAAGGTAACAGATCTGATCGGGTGTAGCAGTAAGAGTTTATCTTGGATCATTCCTCAATACTTTTTAATGTATTCCTTGATAGTTAACTTGAACAGATATACCTCATTGGTTGACACTGGTGCATTTATAGTTGAAATATTAATGTTGACAGTTCATGTTTGCCTTTGTCTCCAAACACGAGAGCGTTTGGGTTTTGGCCTAAGCTGTTAGCGAGCTTGTTGTGGAATCTCCTAAATCAAGCTATAAACCTTAATAATCAATCAGATTCACAAATTTAGTCCCAAAAGAGAAATCTTTCTTGATTATATAAAACGTTACATTGCATCTACCTGCTGAAAGTTGTTCATCAATGAAATGAGTCCCTTGGGCATTGATACGTAAATTATCTCGCAAACTTCATTGCTTGAATGAAATGCATTTTGCATCGTGCATCTCTCTCCAAATTATTGCGAACGAGGAATTGTGTATACCCAAGGTAACATACAAATTCTCATTCATGCTTGGCTTGGTGTATTGTTGTGAATGCATTTTGACCAAGGAAATACAGTATATTGCTTGGTGACCAGTAAACATATTTGTACTTGTACATTTCTATTCAAATGTGTACATAAGCGCGAGTCCTTGTCCAAAACTACAATGCTTATGTCTATGATTGGGGAGATCCCCCTGACCAGCACAGTTGCAGTTAGGCCAAAACCCAAAAAGCTCAAGAGGTAGAGACAAATTTGGACTTTCAAGGTTAATATTCCATTTTTCAATGCACCAAAATCAACAAACAATGTATCTATCTTCAAGTTAACTATTAATGAGTACTTAGAAAATCATTAGGGATTTATTCGAGTTGAATTCTTGTCACTAGCCCAATCAAATCTGTTACCTTTTTGGAACACCTGGTACATCAAAGTTTATCCCTGCAAAGAGTCCATCATACAGTAAGGCCCAAAAGCCTCCTTCCACTACATGAAATGTAAATTCTTTTATCATATCATGCATCACAAACCAAGAAATACTCCTTCTGATGTACTATTTCGTTATGTCATGAAAGATTGATTAATAATAAATAATAAATACTACATTTTGGCAGCTGGTGTCCAAATTTGGACTTGAAGATATATATAATATGTATACTTTTACAAAGGTGTATACGTGTTTGTGTCCACCTACAATCTTGCCTGCCATGTACAGTCATTTACATGCTTCAAATCAATATTCTTCCAAATATTTCTTGAAGAACCTGATGAAGAAAATTCAACAGTGATCATTGTTGTTATCATTAGGCTGCAATTTTAAAGACAAATGACGAGGTGTAATGTGA
>REGM01000236.1:423852-485302 GCA_004194415.1 Aurelia aurita | reverse complement strand
GAAGAGTCTGAAGCCCCCGGGGTGAAGGCAAAAGCCCTGGAAATAGCTGTGACAGGACAAAAAGGGGAGCCCGGGACCCGGGGGAGAGGAACAAAAACCTCCTTCTCTCGGAATTGGATAGTTTTACTCCAACGAACGCGAACAAGGACCCCCCAAGGGAAAAAGCGAAAATCAGCCTTGGTAAACTGTCGATTAGGGTCAAAGCTACCAGAACTTGTACTTAGGAGATGTGACTTACGGAACATCCCAAAGAAGGCAACCAGACAAATAGCCCAAAAGGACGCATCAACACTACAGTTGAGGTTAAGGAGGCCATAAATTCCGCGCAAGATATCCAACGTGATAGGGAGCTTATGTAGGGGTGCATTTCCCAGTACCCTCTTGATACCAGTGAGGAGCGAAGATAAATGCCAATTGGCAATGAGCGGATTGGGCAGACCAAACTCCTTGTGAAGGAGACCAATGATGCTCAGGTACTGTTTAATGCTAGAGAACTTTAGAGACCTGGCCAAAAAGGCAGCATATAAACAAATGCCGCTAGTAGTAGCAGGAACTGATGGTAGGTTCATGTATAAACAAAACTGCAAATAGGTGTCTCTATGAGTGCTGTAGGTGCGTCTGGTGCTGGTGGCAAATGTCTGGTTGCGAAACAGGGTAACCTCCTCAGCGAGCTCCTTGTAGACCTGGGAGGCAAAACCTGGAAGCAAGAAATAAGGCACTAGTAGGTGACATGTGATTTACAAGGGGCTCGCTGTGCAGAGAATCCGGGGGATGTTCCTTACGCAAAAGTGAATACAGCTGAAGCAAGGCGGAGCGAGAATGCATACGAGAAATACTATCAGCCATAACATTAAGAATACCCGGAACATAAACGGCAGTGATGCAAAAATTATGAATAGCTGACAGCCAAAACAGATGCCGTAACCATGCCATGACTTGGGGGTTGGCAGTAGTGCCCTTATTGATCATGGCAACCACAGCCTGATTATCACATTTGACAATCACATGGTGTATCTATTAGCTTAGATGCCAGGCCATGAGAACTAGAGTATGACTAAACATTTGGGTGTAGCCATATTTATATGAAACACCAAGAACCCCAAATATGGCAAACTAATCCAGAAGGGAAGTGCTATTAAACCATATAGGGTATAAGGAAATGCAGGCATTCCTCATTACTTGGAGGGAGTGCCACATACCAATATAGGCAGGAAATATTAGGTATGAATTCATGTTGCCAATATATATACCCTAGAGGTTAGGCCCACCTATCCCTAGGAAACTGTTTATCCCCAACACTCTAAGTATTTAGACTTACATTGAGGCAAGCCACAATGACCACCTAAAAAGCAGGTATGGGATATGGCCAGTGCAAATCCAGAAAGAAAAAGAGAGAAACCGGAAAATGAAGTGGAAGCAATTCTTGCATACAATGAAGAATTAGATGATAATGGAGTTGTTTGGAGCCACTCTGATATTCCCGACGACATGTGGGTGCTGGGCACTAAGAGAATGCAAAAAGATTTATCTCATGCAGTTGGAGGTCCTCCCATATCTGTAGACCCTACTTTTAACCAGGGTGTTTTTGAGATAACACCAGTGACATATCGTCATCAATTAATCATTGCGAAGTCAAAGAACGTGAAGGATACATGGACCAATGCAACAATAGTGGGTCCCACCATCATTCATCATAATAAGTCAGAAGAGACTTTTGACCGAGCAATGCGTGAAATAGCAAGAAAAACGGGCTTAGCTGATCAAGTCGTTGGCCTCATAACGGACGAAGAGCAGGCACTGATTACAGCATGCAGTCGCAACATGACCAATTCTATTTTGCTTAGATGTACAGCATATTTTAAAGATAACTGCAAAGTTTACCTAAAAAGCATTGGGATAAAGGGTGATGTCACACAGGCACCATTTCTAGAGATTGTTTTTGGAAACAAGGGGTTAATCGAGGCAGAAGACAAAGATGATCTGAGAGAAAAAATGAGGGATAAGTCTAAGGTGTTAGACGACATGGAGGCGACCGTGCTGGGGCTTCCTAAAGATGATAAACCGAAATTTTCTCAGTATTTGAAAGAAAGAGAACAAACAGTTCTGACAAGAATGATACGCGACACTCGGAAGAAGGCAGGAATTTTAACAAATGAGAATGGTATACCGAATCGTGTTTATACGCATCAGTCAGAGACAGTGAACTCTATCCTTGCTGCTAAAATATGGCAAAAAGGATGATATGGCAAAAAGGATGAATTGTCTAAGGCACAGTTTATATGGTCAATCTGGCAGGAAGTAGTGAATGAGCAAGAGACAGAAATCGAAAGAGCTTTGTATGGCCAGAACGACCGCTTTCGCCTAATCTTGGAGGCAAAATACCTGAAGGTCAGCGTAGAAGACTGGTACAACTGGAAAGAGGAAACTCGCAAATGGTAAGTTACAACTAGTAAAACAAGTGATAAAAATGCCTTTCCGAACATTACTTCATTTCTATTGAAATTTATTGAATTTGCCACAATGTCAAGCTTATTTGTCTCCAAGAAGTGGGTAAAGTGGGATCGGCGACGATCATCGATCACGTACCATTTAATTACAACCATACTCTAAAAGATAAAAGATTAAACTTGTCTATGAAAACTGATTCTCAGTACCATCTATAGTCATCAGCAATGCTGTATGCGATGATTGCCGATGAATTATGATATGAAAACCAGGCTTAAAGAGCAAAACTTTCTTTCAATGATCTTAAAATTTCACTATCTTTTCTTTTCAAATCTTTTCAAATCTATCAAATCTATCCTCCTGATTCTCGCAAAAGATTTGGGGAGGGTCTGCAGGATGAACAAAGACCTCCAGTAATTGTTTTCATCAGTTTCGTGGGAAGTCTGTCATAAATTAGTTGTTAGGTGAGATTTGTGATAACGCCAAATTACCCATGAAAAATACTTTAATTGTTGTTATTCGCGGACGTTTTCACCTGACATGTTATTCAAGACAGACGCTAGTTCTGGGTAATGACTGGTAGTCTCTTAAAGTTATTTTTGTTTCAGCTATGTGACAGGTTTCAACGAGCTTTCTTTGAACGATGTTAAATCAAGGAAAAAAATTCATATTCCATCCAACAACGAAGTAAATGAAGCTGTCTTAATGGAGCCGCGAATTGGCAACCTATCGTTGAAACTTGATGACAAACTTCCTGGTGTAATGCATGCAATGTTGATCGGAGAAAAGGCCTTGCTCCTGAGAAATACACCTGGTGCGATTGCAAACTATCCTATGCTCGATGCGGAAAGCGGTAACAAACAGTTCATGGTAGCTGCATCCAACCGAAAGTTTCACATTGTAAAAGTCACCCAGCTTAATTCGAGGGTAACATGCGATTGCAGAGGATATAAGTAAGAAGTCACGTTAGCATGATTTAGCCGTTGCGTAAGAAGTCGAAAAAAAGAAAATTTTCGTTTCGAAACAAAGAGCATAGCAGCAAGTTTGTCTAAACACAAAACTTTATTTTTGAGCAACCTAAAAAGAAAATATGGCTAAATTTCAAACCAAAGAGATAACACGAGCATGCCTGTTCAAACTTGTACGGGCCCCCCTCTCCCCAACCCACTTGGTCATCTGACAGCCTTTATATTTTCTTATCTCAGATTTAATTCTTTCAAGGAGGGTCACGCTTCAGCATAAGCTGGTTTTCAAGAGGCCGTTCTATCGGTACTTTGCAAGGCTTTGCAAGGAGATTTGCAGAAAATTGTTCTTCTTTTTAACATGATTTTATATTTTTGTTTTCAATATTTTCATTCAGATAATCATAAGCAGTGCATTAATTCAATGTAGTGCATATATCCAAAAATCATTCTTGCGATGGATGACCAGAATAAGCATTCTTTCAAAAAGTTGTACACCGGTTAGCTTTCCTTATTATGTAACCGGATATGGTTAGCGGTTAGCGGGCATGCAATTTAACTGCAAACAAGGCATGACTTATTGTTCCAAAATCATGACCATTTTTAGACAAGAGCGATTTCACCCAAAAAATTCAGGGGTAAATAGTAGACAAGAAAACACCACGTAGAAAGAAATTACGAGTTTGAAACTGCATTCACTGAACAAGACTTCTTAAGAGCCGATTAACTCAGCATGGACGAAAGGGTCGATTTAGGCTGTGACAAACGTGCTTTATATTCCACTCTCGTTCTCAACAGATTTGGGAAGATTTGCAGCAATTCTGTGGGAGTGGCAGACCAGTTGGGAATACTTGCAGATCATGTCAAAGGAGTCAAGTCTGCCTTTAGGTCAGCCATTACCTATCCTGTCGACATAAATGCGAAAGGTGCGGGACGAAAAGGCACCCGTAAAAGAAAGTCAAGGGATTACGTACCACAGTCTTTGCAACGAGAACCTGCAGCTGCATACGGAGGTCAATTCACTAAAGTATGGCACAACAACAAACTCCTGATTGTTGTCGACATCACCACCGTTCCAAAAGACAGAAATCTTTGTGGGTACTGCGGAATGGAGTTTCCGGTCGGCGCTTTGAAAATTTTGCCATACAACATTGTCATCAAGCATGAAGAGAGATGGGAATATCCAAATCCTTCCAAAGATCCTGGTCAACCCAAATACCTGAAATCACCATTTGGAAAGTATACAACAAAGTTTTATTGCGTGAAGAAAGAGTGCATCACAAAGCGGTTTCCATATTTTTCAAGCGATATAGTACAGATATCAGAGCATGTGAAATTGCAAGCAAGCCATAAGAAATTGCTAAGGGAACAACTTGAAGTACACATTTAGACTGCTAGCTTCTGTATTACCTCAAGACTGTAGTAGCTCATTCAAATTCATGGTCAAAACGAATTGTTTCTCATTTAAAGGACATGTGTCACGTACGTTATTGGTGAACCTGAAACAAAGACAACTTCAGACTGTATCTGACATCAATTTATTACAACCGCTCTTTTATTTGTTTTCTGTTTTGTAATTAATATCAATCAATTATATGTGTGACACATGTTCTTTAAAAATGGGCCAAAGTAATTGCTTTGTGCTGTCCTCATTACAGCATGTGAAAGATAAACTCTTTCCTGATGTTAGGCTTGTGAGGAAACTCAGCCCGAGCTAAATTTCAGCACGGGCTGGGTTTTGTAGGTGTCTTCTAATTTGCTTCGCGTTTACATGGACATTTAATCCCGTGTTGAGATTGCTAAGTGGTTCTGCTCCACAGATGTGCGGAGGCGCGAGATTATCAACACAAAGAAGCAGCGCGAGATAACAAAACAAACGAACAATGAACAGATGAAAATTATGAATGAAAATGAACCAAAGAATGAAAATTAATCCCATGACGACTTCGTCATGCCAACCAATATCAAATCTCGCCCCGGGATGAAAGAAAATCGTGTTTACATGAGAATTTGCAATAATTTCGTCCCGTGCTGAAAAGTCGGCAGGGGCTGAGTTGCCGTGTTGAGTTCCTCCCGTGCTGAATTTCAACTCGGCCTGCTTCCTGTAAACACGATGAAGGCTTACACCGTCAACCGAGTTGAAACTCAGCCCGTTCTGAATATCAGCCGGGCTGACTTTCCTCATGTAAAGGCCCTCTTATTTAGTACGGACACTTGTTTGAAGAAATCTTTGCTTTACGTAAATGTCATGGTTTATGGCTATATCCCAATAAATATTTCGAATTATGATCTATGGGCGAAATGTATTCCTACTAAATCTCAATAAAACACGTAAAATGTTATGACATGAAATAAAATGTTAAGAGAATGTGAGACAGTTAAGTACACCACTTATTTCGGTGATAGTAATAATGACCATCAGTAAAAATCCAGTTTGTCTGCAAATTAACGATGAAAGAGATATTTAAAACTACAACTGTATTTTTTCATAGCATTTCCCTATATTGTGTCATGATCATTTATACTAAATGAAATGCTAAAGTTTGTGACACACCCACAAAATTCACACGAATCTTGGTAGGTACCATGAAAATTTCTTCAAAACAAGTTCAACCCTCAACTAAGTTTTCAGTAAATCTTTATCATTACCAGAGTGTAGGCGACCCAACAAATTGTTTTTTTAACTTAACTTTGTTTCAAGAAATATTTTAAAATACGATGCTGGTCTTCATCACTTGGTTTGGTTTTGTTGTTATCTTGCTGNGGTGGCTGTGGGTTCTTCCTTGCTACAAATTCCACAGTATCTTGTATAACTTGTAGTTTTTTTTTTTAATTTATATTTGTAAAAAAAAAAATCTCAAAAATCCCAGAATTCTCCCGCAACAAATGATACAAATTCTCAAAAAAATACTTCGACAATTCTTGGAAAACCTCAAAAAAAAAATTATATCCCTAAAAATCTCGCAAATCATGCAAAATCTCGAAAATCTTTGAGAATCTTAGAAATATTAAAAATCTCAAAGATCTTTGAAAAATCTGAGAGATTTCTAAAATCCCAAAATCTCGTACGCTATTTTTGGAGTGATTTGCCCCTCGATCTTCATCAGCCCAATCTTGCAATAAATGATTGTGTTAAATCTGCCAGAAAGGAACTTTTCACCATTGTCCTATGCATCGCATGGAATTTTGATTGATTTAATGGATGGTTCTGTTGAAGAACGAAAGGGTCTTGGTAAAATTCCCCTGACGCCATATTTAGCGTAGTCGTCCGTGTTAATCGTTGCCTCAGATTGTCAGTTATTTAAAGAAATGATGGAGAATAGGCTATAATATGCATTCTAGCTTTGGACCTTTGAAAGCAAATTAATAAGCAACTTTTAAATTCCTTCTACCGTCTCAGGCTTACCTATCTTCGAAATCTCGTCGAAGTCCTCTACTCTTGCGTTGAACCATTTCCTGTATTCTTTTATTCTTAGGTTGGCAAAAGCAAAAATATTCCTGCTGGGACAGTAGTTGACCAGCAAATTTGTCATCCGACTGAATTCGACTTCTATCTATGCAGCCACAGTGGTATTCAGGTAGGTACCAGGTGCTCGGTATTTGGTTCAAGGTGTTGTGTTATTGGCAAGGAAACAATCCAAATTAAGCTATGTCCTCTGATTGATTTTAGGCAAAACAAAACGTGTGTTTCAAAATCTATTCATACAAACGGCACGACGTCGCATGACGCCACCTTGTTTTGGGGTAAATCTTCAGAAAATTGATATACGTTTCTATAGGAAATTTGCAAAGTTGCATAATATTGCTCTTATATTCTGCCTCTTGATAGTGAGTAGGGAAAGAATAGGTAGCAATTGTCAGTCAGACCTAAACCTATGAAATTATTGCACGAGCATGCTGTTTTAAAAACTCAGCTTGGCGCCCCCTTCTGGCGAGAAATGCGCCCCTCAGCATGACCCTACCGCACTCTTTTTTAACTGTTTTGATTAGAATATGGGGTGAAACATACAAATCAAGGCATTATTTAGAAGAAAAACCAAAGAATCTTCTTATCCTGGAGTCCAAAAATTTTTGCGCGCCACTGGCGCGCTTTCGTTCTATTCTATTTTTGGTGCCCTCTATGCAGGTTGCCCCCCTTCAACTTCGGTCTGGATCCGCCCCTGTTTAAAAGCAAGGCAAACATTTAGCCCAATGAAGCTGTGAGAAACTTGCCTTTGTGACGATAATGTCATAATCAGCACCACAAAATCCTTTGGCTATAAGTTGCTCGTCGCTTCTTCAAAGTCTTTTAGACATTCACCTGTCTATCTGCTAAAGTTTTTGAATGATTCGGACAGCTTCCCAGCTTTTTGAAGTTATGTATTGCGATAAATAAACGAGACCCTCTCAAATCCCATTGCAGCGCTATACTTTGTAATGGCTTCATTTACCCCAACTCAGATTTTCGAGTGCGAATTGGTCAAGTCACGTGACATGTCGCCTGTATGAATATCATATGTAACGGTTCTCTTTCGACTGCTTTTGGACGAATAGAGGAAAGTGATTTTTGGTTGATAACTAATTCTTGAGAGAAATAACGCATCTAAAATTGCGGAAAAGCTCAAAAATCAAATTAAAGCGTCGATGAGACAAAGGGAAATTTTACGAATTGGATTGATGGTTTTACCGTGTGATTTCAAACAAATTTGATTTCATCCTTCTTGTCATCATTAAATCAAATAATATTTTCATTAGTCACTGCGCCAGTTTGCAAAACGAAGCTACCTCGATCAATTAACCAGTGAATTCTCCTTATTCGCTTCATGCGTGTCCAAGCGAATCAAAGGAAATAAAGAGGTTCCCCCACAGGGAGTGCCCCTTGGGTGTAGATTGTATTGTCCTACGTAAGAGCACTTTTAATAGCACTGGTCCAGAAAAGCAAAAGCAAAATTGCAAATTTCTTTCAAGATTCCTTTTTGACAGCTTTAGCTTGTTGGCAAAGAAAATACCTTATTTTGGAGTGAAATTTTTACAAAACACACATTTTTTCAAAAAGATATTAGATGATGTAAGCCCCTCCCCGTGAGCTGTATCTAATACAAAATTCAAGAACCAACAGTGATGACGCAATATTCAGTTACATACAATTTAAAAATCGTGGTAGGGAGTTGTACGTATAGAACTGTACCAACGTGATTTGAATTTTTAGCACACTGAGGGCTCTTTGACTTATGTCATGAAATGTGAGTGTGACTTCCAAACTAAACATTTAGAAAGCCGTTCTTTTGTTACTCCTAGAGCTAGCTGATCTGCCTATTTAATCTTCAGATCGTTTTCAGAATACTTCAAAATCTTATATTAGAGTATTATTAGCAAACACATCTGTTACTTCAATAGGGAACAAGTCGACCAGCTCATTACCGCATTCTTTGGGATGACAGTAAATTTACAGCCGATGAACTCCAGCAACTAACCTATGCATTGTGTCACAATTATGCGAGATGCACCCGATCTGTATCTATTCCACCCCCTGCATATTATGCCCACCATGTCGCGATGAGAGCACGACATCATCTTGCAGCAAGAGATGGAAGCAGGTTTGAATATTACTGTTTTATTATTATAAGACGGGGGACATGTGCAGTATACTAAAAGCCCAAAGAGTACTTTCTACCGGGACTTTCTATTTTTTTAAAGAGAAAAGCCTTGAAACTTTAAAGGCAATGGAGTATCGCTCGTAAAAAATATTGGAAGGCATCAATATTTGGACTAGCTCATAGTGAAGCCTTGTTGTCCTGAATCGTCCGACAAGGTTAGCCTATAGATGATCCTCTCCACCAGCCCGGGTTAAAATATAAACGGGTTCGTAGTTATCCATATGTACGTTGCGCTCCCACTAATCCACTTTAAAACCTTATAAGTTTAGAAACAGGTTTCACACTGGATCACTTTAGTTTCAAACCGGGTATCTTTTGACCCACCTAAGACTAACTAAAGCTGAATTCACACTTGATGCGACTCTCTTTAGGCGATGCGGCACGTGCGTCAAAGTCGGACTAATCTAACTTGTCCGCATTGAGACACTTCATTGTTATATGGAATACGTCAAGAACGACGCTTCAAGTGTGAATTCAGCTTAAGTGGTCTCAAGATCATAGCAGATGGAAGGGCATAATAATCAACGTTGTGAGGGGGAGAAACTTACAACAAGAAACTGATTTCTTGCTAAGTCGGCAGATTCTTAGAAAGAAGAGAATTCTATTTGTAGATTATATTTTTTATTATCATTATTCTTTATTGTAGCATTTAAGGTATTATGGTTTCGTTGTTATTTTGTTAGCTGATAGGGTTTTGGTGCATGAATATTATAGAATTAAATGAGAATGAAAGGAAGAAGAAGACGAGACTTCATGAAAACGCCAAAAACGGATAGCTCTCAACTCAGTTGCAACAATAACCAAAGAACAACAACAAAAAAACGTGTTTTACTTCTTCGCACCGGAAATTGAAATGGTTGCAAATAAAACCCGGATAAAAATGATGAATAACTACTAATGAAAACGATCAAAAACTGATATAACAGTGAGTTCAAGGTAATCTAAACATTTAGGCCTAAGAGTAAATGTGGCTTAACGACAAGGGTAAATGCCCTGTTTCCCCCCTCTCTGCCCCAGCTCCCTTCTTTGTGGTTCTCGTGCATCCCAGCATGCAATATTCTCCGAGTCCTCCTCGTGCCTTGAGACTCGACTCAGAACAAATTTCCCCTCCTTCCCTCCCTCCCTCCTTCCCTCCCTCCAACTAGATACTTCAAAATCCAAAATTCATGGGTCGTATTATTCTCTCTGTTCCACCATTCCTTCCGGTCGGATAGAACAAAACCTTACGAAGGGTTGCCAACTCAGCCACTTAATACGTTGTTATTAAATTTCTTTCTCGTAGCGAGGTAGGGGCCACCCCCATTCTGGGTGGCCTTAGGGTTTGACATTATCTTGAATATTAAGGACTACCTACTCCCCAAGAGGGGACGGCAGTATTGCCTTTTGCTGACCTACTCCCTTCTTGCAGGACGGCAGAACAAAGCACAGTTACTAACAAGATCTAGAACGCAAAATATAGTAGGCCTAATTGGTGATTCTATCTCCCAGGGCGCATTCCCCTGCAGAGCGGTCACCAGTATTTCCATATCGCTTGTTTTGTTAAGTGATACGACCCCACAAATCGCCAACCCGCTATGTTTTTCTCTTAAAATTTATGCGTGTCCCGCAGGAGTTAACATTGGTTTCGCGCAGTTCCATTGTCTCGCTTTGAAAACGGATTATTTAATCCGCTTTATTTTAGCCCGGGTTAGTAGAAGCCTTAGAGTGAATCAACGGAGCTATGTGGAAGTCATCTATAAATAGGACAAAGGAAACTGCTACGCCGCTATTGTTCCTCTGGCTAAACAATATACACGTACGTGTTGAAATCATCAAATACAATAGGCTAATAGTAGAATTCCCAGACTCCTTCCGCGCGGGGCTTTTATATCCGTTGATTCTCTTTAATCGAGGTTATCTCGCCATTTTCAGCGTCTATGACAACAAGAGTTTTTCCAAAATTTGTGTAACTCAGGGGGGCGAAAGATGTTGCAGCAATTTTTAAGCTACCATCTTCATTAGTCGTCATTTGAGCGTTTGCCCAAATTGCCCTGGTTGATCATAAATGGCTACTTTTGTGACCCATTTTTCACCCCCATTTTGCACCGTTCAAACCTAACTTATTGTTTTCCTTTCATTAGCGGTCAAGGAAGCAGTAGTGGCGAGTCGACAGTTGGCGAAACGGAGCAAATCAACAAAAGCCTTGAAGAAGCCGTAAAACTACATGAAAACCTGCGATCATGCATGTATTATATTTGATCATTTGTATTTGCATTCGCAATTTTACTACAGACCATACTATGGTATTGATCTGGGGCTTTTGTCTGAATTTGCCTGGGCTGGTAGGAATACAGACCTATGACATTGACCTATGATTGTTTTCTGTATTTACATGCGCTCGTAGGAATACAGAACGTTCTATGACATTGACCTAGGGTTTATTTGTCTGTATTTCCCTAGGCTAGTAAGAATGCAGAGCGGTCTATGACGTTAATCTAGGGTTTTATTTCTTTGCCTGGACTGGTAACAATAGTTTCTGTCTTCAATGTCTTCTGAAATCAACTTCTCTTAAATTCTTATCACTTTGAACAAACATTTCCTTCACAGACAGAAACTTTATATGCAAGAGTTATTAGAATATGTCAATAAAGTATCGTTGTTTAACATATATTTGTCTCAATATTCTTCCCATACAAATATTTTTGCGCAACATTTCTAGCAGCACAGTTTAGACAAGGCTTCGACTTAATTGTTTTCATTTTTCTCACATTTTAGATATCGTTATTTCTTTCTGAAATCAGTAAGTAGCGAAAACTCAATTCCTCGATATGTCATAAAAACCAGTCCAAAATGCGCTGTTACTTATCATATAAATTTTGACATTAAACGTTCTGTCTGGTGCCTACTTTTATTGAAGGAAATACTAGAGTACCATTTAGATAATCGAAATATGAATTGGATTGAAATTGTCCCTTATTTTAGGCCAAAGCCTATGGAAGCCAGTTTTTGGAAAAAACTTCATTTGAGAGCAAAATTGTGCTTTGTGAGTTCAAAATACATTTTCAAAATTGAGGTAAAGCCTCAGTGAGGCAATAGAGTTGAAATTGTTCATATCGGTTTCATGGTTTTTTGTTCAGTTTCTCAAACAATTGATACATTTCTTAATTGATCACCCTAAATCTAGAAGAAAAAGTACGGGTTGCACCAAAAATAAACTTAACATTTGTAACAGCCAACTGCAAGGAAAGTTACTCCCGGTAAGAAGCTACTCTGGTTTCAGTGCGGAGTGTACATTTTCTTGCACTTTATGGAGAGTTTGAATTAGAGAGGTACATTCATTTTGCAATCGTATGGTAAACTTAAAGGTCAAATCCGGGGTTCAAGTAAGGTTATAAAACAAGCTTACCTTCTGGTTAAGTATAACTTCGACGTGTTTTTACCTCCAGACTGGCCTAATTCGCGGCACTATTTTCTACGGTAGCAAGAGAGTAGCCACAATTTAGAAGCAAGATTGTAACTTCAGGACGCACCCGAAACAGTAGATCAGCCTCGTTGGGGTTGAATGATGACGTCCCAATCCACCGACTTTTGAGTTGGATTACATCACTACGCACTAGCGGCTCATTTGAGTACCTAATTTGTTGAAGGAAGACCAAAAAAGCTGAAGGAAAGTACGCTGCATTATAATCTTTCATTGTATCATCAATCAACAATCCCGGATTTGTCCTTTGAAGCGTATTTGGTAATCGTGAATTGAAGTTATCAAAGTGTTACTAGCATCGTAAATTTTGATCCTTGATTTATTTCGTCTTCTTAATTATTCGAATTGGCAGCGTCTTAGGGGCCGATTACATGGAGCGGGCTAGCCCGGTTAACCGAGGTGAAGGTTTTCACCCGGGATCCCGGGGTCAATAGCAGCTACAGTGTTTGAGAGACTTTCGATTACATGGCAAGCGGGCTAGCCCGGTTAGCCGAGATCTCGTCTGCTGCCTACCGGGCTAGCCCGGCAAAACGGGCTGGAAGTTACACATTCTTCTCATGTAATCGATTCGAGGCCGGGCTAGCCCGGCAAAGCGGGCTGAGAAATCTGCAACGCATGCGCTTTATGAACAGATTATACGATTATGGCGCCAAGTATTTNCCATTTCGACAACATATCCGAAAGATTATGATTCATTTTGAAATAATAACGCACACAATAACGATTTTTGTAAAAAATAACGATTTGCACAATTCTCGATGATTTCTACCCAGGATACCAAAGTTTCTAATAATGAAAATAGTCTTTTCTATTATTTGAGGCTCTGGTACCCAGGGTAGATAGTTACTAAAACCAGCTGTTACCGACTTCAAGGGATTGCTGCCAGAAAGCCTGATAAATCCACGAATTCAAGTGGCAAGCTCGAGTCCTTGAACATCAAACACCTGAGAACTTCCATCTCGAAACTTCCTACCTACAATAAAGGAAATTGCTAGAAAATTATTCCCCTAAAAAGTGTCAGTTGCTAAAATTGATAGCTAAAAGTTTTATCTGTGTCAATAAACACTCTAAAATAATGATAAATTCCGTTCTGATGTACAATGAAGTTACCATCCTCCTTTGCTAAGCATCTCTTATGAGGTTTTAATTCTTTACGAAGCTTTGAGTACCGATAGATGTGAATAGAATTGCAAACAAATTTTACCCTAGATCAACTACAAAAAGCAAGTTCCCAGTTAGCATGCATCATTCATATTGGCGAGGGAAACAAAGAAGGTGACATTAAGAGTCTGCACGAAGATGATAATATTTGGAATAACATCAAAAGTGCTGCAGTCAAGAGAAAATCATGGCAAACTACTTCGAAGTACATCCCAGTAATCTCAAATCTTCCAGAAACATGTCTGTCACATCATGGATATCATGTCAGTTGCTATCGACGGTTCACAGAATACCTGCCTCCCTGCAGCCAGTCGAAGCTGAGCATACTGAAACATCCAACATCATACGAATATCAAGTTCTCGGATCTCAGGAACAGCTAGTAAGTGCTTGCCTAGAGAATGTTTATTTTGCAAAAAGTCCCGTAAGAAAGTTGGCCGACAATTTGAAAACCTTGGCAGATGCATGACAGCAGATGCAGAAGTAGCAATAAGAAATGCTGCGGAATTGTTGAAAGATGATTCTTTGTTACTGACTGTTGGCACAGCAGGCGACTTTGTTGCAAGAGAGGTGATGTATCATCATTCCTGTCGAAAATCCTACCTAAATCGAGCTGAGAGAATATTAAAAAGTTTGGACCAAGATCCATACAATGCAAGAAATCTCCACGAACAGTGCTTTGAAGCTATCAAGAAGCATATTCAAAAGTCTGTTTTGGATGAAAGACGCCCAGAACTCGCTTTGTCAGTTTTTGAAAGGTATAAGGAGGAGTTTCTTAAAAGAAAAGGAAAACAAGAAGATATAGAAAATTATACTGTTCAAAATCTCTGCAAAAGAATAAGGAATCATTTTACCGATGACGTATTGTTGATGCAGGCAGAAAACAAAAGAAAAGGGGCAATCATTTATGACTGTGAAACACCATTTGAAGTAGCTTGTAAGGAAGCATACGATCATAAGGTGCCAAGGGAAGCAGACGTTAAAAACATTGCCTTGCTCCTTCGTGAAGAGATCCTTAGATTGGAACCTTCATACTTGTCTGATCCACTGACAGTTGATTCAATAATACAAGGAGAAGTATAGTAGAACCTCCAAGCCTGGTAGAGTCGTTTTTCAGGGTTCTTTATACTGGTTCAGATTGTGAAGAGAAGAAAACACAACGGAAGGAAAGATTTGTCAAGTCAAGCAGTGCAGATGCTGTTTATGCTTGCTCTGGAGGGAAATTGTTACCAGGAAAACATCTTGCACTAGCAATGGGCATCAAATCGCTGACTGGCAGCAAGAGTGCTGTCACACTTGTCAATAAATTTGGAAACTGTGCAAGTGATGAGACAATACGCCGTCTTGATATGGAATTAGAGCTGGCTGCAGATTATGATGAAAGCTGTACACCCAGAGATGTTTTGAGAGAGCCCTACCTTTGTACTGGAACCGCATGGGACAACTTTGATATCAACATGGAAACTTTGTCAGGTGCAGATACAGTGCATCACACCTATGGTATTTGCTATCAGAACAGTGTTGAAAATACAACCAGGGTCTCAGCAATATCTTCTTTCGCTTTCTCTACGACAAGCTTTGAGGAGCCATCAAGCTTTGGTGAAGCGATTGAGATGGATCTATTGTGGACAATAGCAAAAAATCTCTTGGTTAGTGCACAAGTTCCAATGTGGATAGGCTTCAATTCCCAACGATGCACTGACAGAAATCCCAAACAAATCGTTCATTACATGAATCATATTCGCTATCCACCAACCAGGAATTATGTAGTCAAAGAAACGATGGTTCGGTCTCAAGCTGTCTCGAAAGAATGCAAGCAACAGTACACAGTAGTGACATACGATCTGGCTGTTGCTAAAATTGCAAGGAAAATCCAGTCAGAAGAATCACCATTGTTTGACGACTTGTTTATCATGTTTGGATCCTTCCACATTGAGCTGTCGTTTTTCTCATCACTTGGAAAGATTATCGAAGGATCGGGTGGCCCCTATGTCCTAACAGAATCTGGTATCCTTGCTGAAGGTTCCCTCAATATGTTCCTCAAAGGCAAGATGTACAATCGTTGCAGAAGATCACATACTATGCTTGCAACCTGTCTTCATGGCCTGCATCTGAGAAGGTTTCTTCAAGATGTCAGTATCAAAGATGATACCTTAGCTGCAGTAAATGAGTGGGTAGCTAAAGAAGAACCAGATATTTCATTGCAGTTGAAGGAGCTTGCAACAGCGTACCATCAGTATTGTGAAGAGACATCTTCAGGATTACGGGGTAAAACAGCACAATACTGGATGATGTATTGCACCCTTGTTGAACAGTACTTGGTTTTAAACCGTGCAATGAGATCAAACAACGTCCAGCTTTTTGCTTTGGCATTATGTCAAATCTCAGGCCTATTTTTCTCAACAAATCATCCAAACTATGCTCGATGGATGTCAAGGTATGCACTTGATTTGCTGAACATTGATGAAACATATCCGGGTCTTTCAGACGTGCTAGCAGATGGTGCATTTTCAGTTCGTCGAGGCAATCAAGATTTCTCACGAGTAGGAGTCGACATGGCTTTGGAGCAAACCATTAATGCAAGTGCAAAAAACTGCCTTCGAGGAATTGTTGCCTTCGCAAATACCGATTCTGCAGTCAGGAGATGGTTAAAGACGAGTTCAACTAGAGGTCAGCTTCTAAACAAGTTGCTGGAAAGTGCTGGTCATCGTGTATACAGCCGTGAGATGCATAAAGATCTGCGATCCAGCCGAATGTGCCGAGATGACAAAGATATGGCACCATATGGCAGCATTAACAAAATCAATTGAAAGTGCATTGAATCCATTTGATGAAAATCTAGCGCACGACGCGCTGTTTAACCTAAAGACCGGCAAAGAGGCATCTGCTGAGACTATGCAATGTCTTCTTAGTCCCACTACCAGAGGAGAAGAAGCTAGAGATACCTTTGTCGAAGAATGCAGAGAAGAAGCTGCACGATTTGAAGAGCCAATCAAGCGAATGAAAATTCCAAACTTTGCAACAGAAAGTTTCAAGAAAGATAACAGATCAAGAGCAGCTGCAAAAGTGGTCGAGGCGAGGGGAACAAGAGACTTGTTTGGCCGTTTGCTGTATCTGGCTTCAAAGGCCCAAATTGACCTTGAGGTAGTATTCAGCTATCCTCTCACACCAACCCCTCAGTCCTTGTCTCATCTTGATGGCTCCATCAGAAAAACAGAGAAATCTGTACTCATGAAAGAGTTAGAGGAGAAAGTAAAAAGTCAGCCTCCTGATAGAGTAAGCAATGTAATAATAGATGGGATGTTTCTCTTGCACACTTTGCCGACACAGTTACCAAGCACCCTCCGTGGAGTTGCCCAAAATATCTTGACGAAGGTTATGCGGATGGCTGTCGAAAGAGTAGATTTGGTCTTTGATACATACATGTCTCCCTCGATTAAAGACATAGAACGTCAAGCGCGAGGTGAAAGTAGCGCCAGGCGGTTTGTCTTCGGTCCTGGTCAAAAGACGCCAAAAGACTTCAGGACTTTATTGCGTTCTGGTGAATTTAAAACAGGCTTCACAAAATTTTTAGCCGATGACTTCAAAGATGAATCACATGCCCCGCTGATCTCAGGGAAGGAGCTGTATTGTGCAGTTGATAACAAATGCACCAAATATTCTTCGGATGGTGAATTTATGTTCTCAGAAGATGTAGAAGAACTGGATGGAAATCACGAAGAGGCCGACACAAGGATTGCTTTTCATGCAAAGCATTCAAGTCAGCTGGGGGACTGAGAACATTGTGGTAAGAGCCAATGATACTGATGTCCTAGTTATCTTGCTGGCAAACAATGAATCCTTTTCAGGCAGTCATCTCTGGTTAGAAGTAGGCGTATCTGCCAATAATTCAAGAAGGTACATCGATGTGTCAAAGTTATCTCAAAAGCTTGGTGATTCTGTCCATGCACTTCCTGGGTTGCATGCTTTTACAGGCTGTGACTACATCCCATCATTTTGTCGGCAGGGGAAGAAGAAACCTTTGAAAATTGCAATGAAAGACCATCAATGTATGGATGCTTTTACTGCCCTTGGGAGACTTCCTGTGTCTGAAAGTGCCAAGGAAAGAATAGAAGAGTTTACTTGCAGAATATATGGCCACAAGGGATTGAAGGATATCAACAAAGCACGTTTTCTCACTTTTTGCAACAAGCACAAGCCAGCAAAGACAAGTAGTCCATTCGAGGGAATTAAGTCAATCGATCCAGCAACTTTTCCACCATGCAGAAGAGTGCTTAAGCAACAAATTCAGCGATCAAGTTATGTTGCAAGAATTTGGCAAGAAGCAACATCACCAAATCCATCTATGGGTATGGAAGCAACTGATAAAGGGTGGAGAATGAAACATGGCCGAATAAGTATAAATTGGTTTGAAGGAGAACAAGTTCCTAATGAAGAAGAGCTCCTTTGTGAAGAGGAGATTGAAGTAGTAGAGAGTGATGAGGATAGCTCCGAAGGAGAGCATGATGTTGAAGATGAAGATTCAGATACTTCTGATTTTGAGGACTATTAGGATGGTATTTGTTGAAGAAGACTGATTTTGAAGACTGTTAGGATTGTTTTTGTTGATGAGGACTCAGATCACTGGGACTGCTTTTGTTGATTGTTATTAAGATTGTTATTTTGTGTTAAGTTTTACCAACAGGAATTTCAAGGGAGCAGTGGACTGTCGAATTTTTAGGAAGGAAGCAAAATTACTAATTTTGCTTTAAAATTGAGGTTGCCTTTCGCTTTCAATAAACTATTAGAAAGTTTTTAGACAAATGCATGCAATTTCCAAGTTTGCCACAAAATTCACACCAGAGGCCCCTCTGTCCCAGCCACTGCCCTTCTGTTTTTTCAAGTTTCGTATGTATAAGACAGTTAAATTTTTGCTAAACGTTGCTTGGAAAACCATAATGAAACATACAGAAAGTTTCTTCCTCGCACACAGCTCACTGTCTGATAAACAAATGAAGGCATGATTAGAAATGAGCAGACCAATTTGCCTTGCTATTATTCAAAATGAACCAAAACAAAATTATAGATAACTCAAATCAACGCTTGTAGAAATTTAACATGGTCTTAAATGGCGACTTTCCTACTCCAAGCGTCTTAAATGAACATGAATGCCTCGGAGTAGCTTCTGCCTTATATTTGAAACAAGAATGGGCTTTGGCCGATGACTGTTGATTTACTCCAACAGCTAGGGGTAACTTTTGGGGGCGTCTTAAATGGCGACTGTCCCACCTTAATCGTCTTAAATCAATAGAAATGCTTAGATGGGGTTATTACCTTGAATTTGAAACAAGAATGGGGTTTGGCCGATGACTATTGAATTATTTCAACAACTAGGGGTAACTTTGGGGGCGTCTTAAATGGCGACTGTCCCACCTTAATCGTCTTAAATGAATGGAGATGTTTTTGTTTCGATGTTCTAATGCATTTGGTCAAGAAATCAAGTTTGGCCACTGACTGTTGTAATTTTTCAACAGTCGGGGAAACTTTGGGGCCGCGCCCTAGCTTCGTGTACCACTTCTGACCGTTAAGACTCCTGTTTTCATTATCAAGAGGTCGAACTCTATCAAAATCACCATTCAGACCTTTTGGCCTCCGACTGTTGAAATCATGGACGTCAGAGGGCGGCGGGGCTTACAGTAGCTCCTCAGTCAAAGGACTGATTTACAGGGGGCCATGCTAAATATACAACCATTCCACTTTTTCGCACCCTGGTAAGAGAAGCATCTCTGTCCTGTAGTCGTTCTTAGAAAAGGGACTCTTTGGTCATAATCCGAATTTCTAAGAGACCGTGTTGTAGAGGCATTGACCTGTTTAAACATGTCGCTCATGTGATTGTTTACAAGTCCCTGAATGGTGATGTACCGTAGGTAGGACGGTGCATCACCATTCAGGGACTTGTAAACAATCCTAGCAGTGGAGAAGCATTGAATGAGCTGTTAGTGACCAATTTTGCTGCTCGATTTTGTAGTTTCTGTAATTTTTCTATAACTTTTACACCAGCATTACCCCAAACAGGGCATCAGTATCTGAAATAGGGCTCTACCAGGCTTCGATAGTAGAGAGCGGTAGATATTGTTTTGCATACCGTAGAATGCCAATACCTCTTGAGATCTCNGAATTGCTGCCATTGATCGATTATGAAAGTGGATACATCATTTTTGGTGGGCTGACTTTCCCTGGGATGAACAAGATTCTTGTTGCATTGCTTCAAGACAATACTTTGAAGTTTACTTTTCGTCGTTATTCTTCTTGATCCATCAGGATTTGCCAGATTAAGAGGCACGGAACATAGAGGGTAACGAAGGGCTTCGTCAAAGTCGACTACTCGCTCACTTCTTCCAGAGATTGCAAGTAGAATTCCAAGGATATTTCTATTTGCTTCGATACATTTTGCTTGTGTGCTTGACTTAGCTGTTACTTTGCGGCTTGTACTTTTGAACAGCTTCAAATTCATTCTTTTGATCGGACTGTGGAAGTCAACTTCGCCTTTTTCAATGCGGTATCCCTTAAAATCTTCGAATGCTTCTTTGCCCAGGTGTCTTAGTTGAACCACATTCTCTGCCACTGGAAAAGGAGCTGGAATTCCGGAGCTTTGCCTTACTACTGATAGACTGAAAATAAATTTATTGGCTTCATAAAATGTCTTAAATAACGTGTCAGGTCACAGAAAACTATAAAAATGCCATGTGCGTTAAGTTTGCGACCAAGAAAGCATGGATTTTCAAGTTTATTGATATTTACCATATAAGGCAAAGGGTGAATTTTGGTCACGTGAAAATAGTTATTTTGGTATTGAAATCAATAATCAACATTACCAACTCGTTATCAATGCATTTGCACTCATAGTCGAAGAAGAAAAGTATTTCTCTTCCACCCAAAGCTGACAATTCCATTTCTCCTCCGCAGAGGCTTCTTGCAAAATTTGTAATGTTTGAACCCCCGTTTTTACCCCCCAAACCCCAGCAGATCCCCGTTCACCGTCACTTTTCCATATACTCAGATGTGTAGGGACCTAAAAATATCGATATAAATTTCTCCGCCTTAAGGTGGCACCTACCTCCACCACCGTCTGGTCTATAATCACTTTTCAAGATTTGCGCTCTCCAATAATCTGGAGGTTGTGATTTTTAAAATTTTTCCCGGGGGCCAGCCCCGGACCCCCTCATAGCTCGCTTCGCTCGCGTTTCCTTTATCCACTTTCAAGTCGTTAACGCTGCGAGTTGACATCTTTATTGATTGGTATGTTTTACAGAAGCAAATGTAGAAGAAATATCCCTTGATTTCTGCCTTCGGTTTCTGAGTTTGAAAATTGACTCTCAGGAGAAATAATCAGGAGCGTGCCCTTTTTCTGGTTTCGACCCCTGCCCTGTAAAATTTCTAGTTGCGCGCCTGGTATTGCTGAAGGGCTACCCTCTAAATATTTGAAATCAAATCAAATCAAAGCTCTTAAATCAGCATTGATGGCTTGATTCATTGCAGCAACAGAATCGAAAGACTAATATAAGCAGGTGTCATCGGGAGATCGTTGATGTATACTAAAAAGAGGAGTGGTCCAAGGCATGACCCTTGTGGTACACCACAATTTACTGTCTCTGTTTTAGAAACCTTTCCATTTACCTTGCAGAATTGATGCCTGTTATGGAGATAAGACTTAAACCAGTTGGGTTCCTTCCCTTCTAGGCCGTAGAAATTTACCTTTTTCAGTAGAATTTCGTGATCTACAGTGTCGAAAGCCTTCTTGAGATAAATAAGGATGGCAGCCGTATATTCACCCCTATCAATGTGCATGTACCAATCATTCGCGCATTTAAGAAGACTTGTTAAAACCGAATGAAGGAACCGGAAACCAAATTGTTTAGATAATATCATTTTGTTTCTGTTTATGTACGAGTATAGCTGGCCAAAAACAAGCTTTTCATACAAACGGGAAACGACCGGAAGAACTGATATGGGTGTATAATTCGATCTATCATCTTTGGAGCCTTGTTTAAAGACAGAGGCTACTCTGGCAATTTTCCAGCTATCTGGAAAGCAGCTGGTTGAAAGAGACAAGCTGAAAAGCTGAGCTAGCGAAGGAGCGAATATTTCGATGCCAACCTTTAGAAAGAAGACAGAGATAAAATCTGTACCAAAACCGTTGGATGTCTTGAAGTCCTTGCATGCTTTTATGACATTTGCAGGGTTGACAGGTGCAAAAGCAAATTTTTCAACTTCTTCCTTACGCCCACCATAATCGCCTTTCAAAAGAGGATCCTCTTTGTAGGAAATTTTATCACTAGGTCCTTCCCCACACTACATAAAAATCGATTCATCGAATCAGCTATTCCAGCTGGGTCAGAAATAACTTTATCACCCTCTCTAATCGTCAAGATTTCAGTTGTCTAAGACCTCTTATTTACCAATTGGTTAATGGTTTTCCAGGTTTCTTTAATGTTACCTTTACCCGACTCTATTTTTGCAGAGAAATGTTCCATTTTCGATTTTCGGTTCAAATTATTCGCTTTACAGCGCATTTATTTGTAAGCATTCGTTAGAGACTCCGACTTCGCTTTCACAGCTCCAGTCGTCAGCTTGTCCCTTGCCTTAAAAAGCTGCTTTAGTTCAGGTGTAATCCAGGGACTAAAGCGCTCTGTATCTCTACGCTCTCTAAGGGGGACATGCTTCTCAATTATATCTGACAGGGTGCGAGACCATTCACCAACAGCACTGTCCAAATCATCTGTGCTATAAATGATTGCGAACCAGACAACGGATGCCAGATCACTAAGAAAAAGGTCCTTATCAAAATTTTGTATCTTCCTTAACGTTATTACCTTATGTTTTGCGCCTAAAGAGCCTCGAAATTTTCTACAGACATATACCAAGTAATGATCACTGATACAAGTTTTAAGTACTCCAGATTCAACAACATTGAAGTGGTTGCTGACTGCCATGTGATCAATAATAGAGGAGGTATCAATTGTCTCTCTAGTGGGCTCAGAGATTAACTGCTTCAGCCCAAATGAGTCATAGCGGTCTATAAGACGCTTCGTATGATTAGTTAAACTTTGATTTGAATCAGCCTGAGGGCTGTCAATAGAACTTACATCACAGCTCGTATCTCCGAGCAGAATGATTTCTTGCCCCTCCGATTCCAAACATTTTAGTACTTCTTCGAATTTATCGAACGTTTCCATTCGATCGGAAGGAGGCCGATACCAGGAGGCAACGAGAAAGGGTTTGGCTCTGACAGGCTTAACTTCGATACATCTACAGGGTGTCCCAAAAAAGTTGTGCCCCATTTGAGCATCTGCTGTGGAGGAGCTGTAACTTTTATTGTCCCATTTTTGGTACGGTTGCATACAATAGGCTTCAACTTAGAGTTTGAGACCTTGTTTTAACCAATCACAAAAGATGTTGCTGATTTATGGTGCAAGAAAGTCAAAAAAGTGAAAACTTCAAAAACAGCACTTCCTTTGTTCTCCAAAAATGTCAAAATCAAGTAAATATTAGAAGAAAAGGTTCTAGCATTTTACTTGACTTTTTTATGCATTTTGCAATAGGTTAATGGTGTTGTGTTATCAGTAAACAATACAATTAACCCTTTATCAACTGTAGACAAAATCCTAATACAGCTCTAGAACCTTTTCTTGCAGTATTTACTTGATTTTGGCATTTAAGGAGGACAAAGAAAGTGCTGTTTTTGAAGTTTTCACTTGTTTGACTTTGTTGCGCCATAAATCAGCAGCCACTTGTCGGATTGGCTAGAGCAAGGTCTCAAACTGTAAGTTGAAGTATAGCCAATGCAACTGTATCAACAAAGAGACAATAGATGTCAGGTCTCCTCCACAGTAGCTGTAAAAATTGGGCACAACTTTTTTGGGACACCCTGAGCTCTAAGGAAAAGACAGGAAGGTCCTCACGGATATCGACCTCAAAAGAGTCTCTGATATAAAAAGCTACCACACCACCATTCCTGTTTCGATCATATCTGTCGAACTGATAACCTTCAATTTTAATTTTTTCGCTTGAAAAATCAGTATCGATTTTTGTTTCATTTAAAACCAAAATGTGACTGTTTTGTTGTTGAAGAAGGATTTTTATTTCGTCAATGTGAGTAGGCAGACTGTTTATGTTCAAGGAGGCTATAACCATTCCTTTTCGGAAACCCAATTTTGTTCTAAGAGGCTTGGATGGTCTCATACGAACATCTTCAGAATTTGCATCTTCACTCACATTAGAAACTACTTCTTTAGCTCGATAGAAACAAAAGGATCGGGAAGACTAGCTTCGATATATGAAGGGATCCGTGAAGAATTTCCTGTTTCTTTGGAGACAACTGTCTCATCTACATTATAAGCTTTTCTTAAACAGAAACTGTATCACCAACCCAAATAATACTAAAAAAGTATCATTTTTGTGTATAATTTGGTTTTTTCGTGTGAATTTTGGTTCATGAAGTGATCCTTGATGTATTTTGATAAAATGAGAAATTCAGTTTCATGAAAAATTAAGAAACTCTACAAGAAACTATTACCATAAGAATTAGGCTCTAGGTTGAGAAACCAAACTACAAAGATCAGAGCAAGTTTCTCATAAAGAATGAGTGTACTATGGATTCTTACAACAAAAGTGAGTGGATCACAAAAGTTATCTTACATATTCACTTTAAGACTCGTGAAAATTTTCTGCGATCATTTCAGCAAAGCGTAGCTCAGAAATTTCCTGAATTATAGGTGAAACATGGTCTATATCAAAGCCTTTCTTGTAAACTTACTGTTACTAAAGTACAGTCGTCAGTGTTAAATTTTACCCGGGCGATGTTTTTGATGTTTTCTCTCGGGGGGGGGGGCCATTATGGCCCCCCTGTTTATCTCCATAACTATAACTCCTATGCTGCTGCAACATATAAGAACGGTACCTACATGTATTGCAAGGGTAATTACAGAATTTTGTTGTAATTGATCACGTGGTTCGTTGCTAGGCAACCAAAAAGTGGCAAGTGGTCACTCATAAGCTTCAGTACTGAAAACAAGAAAGTGCTAATTATTTTGGATTTTAATGATTAAAACTTTGAAAAAAAGAATAAATATAAAGAAAATATTATTGTCTATCCATCAAAAGCAAATTTTTGAAAAATTATCATTATTCATTATAAATATGACGTCATCAATATGAGTGACGTCATAGACATTATTTTTTGCTGATGTAAGCAAATATGAAAATATTATATATCAAACGAAAGCTCTCTCAAAGACAAATCGATTGGTACCAATTTCATTACAATTAGATATAAAACAAAGGAATTATTAAGGTTTTTGTGATTTTCTTTGTTACCACTCTCCAAATAAGGGATTGTTCTCGTCACGTGACTAAATTTATGACAATGAAACATTTAAAATTTGATTGCCAATTAAATTTTAGGAAAATTCGGTAAGTTTCATCATTCCAACTTTTTTCAGCGAGGAGCTATAGTTCATGATTCAAGGGGGGGCCATAATGCCCCCCCCCCCGGGTAAAATAGGGTTAAATTATTGAAAGCGTTGGTCCCTAGCTCTATGTCACAAAAATATTAGGAGGCCAGGCCTTGTACACACGCATTGTTTGTGCTGTCAAAATTTCAAGCTCACTATTTGTTTACCCCTTTCCGCTTATCAATATTAAATTTTCTTTCCAAACCTTTCTCGGGTTACTACACATTTCCCACTAGTTCTGTACCAAACAGTAGCCAGGGAAGTAGCGATGGATGTTTTTTGGACCTTTCGTTTTTAGCTTTTGGAAATTCTCGACTGCTGTATGGCGCGCAACTAGGAAATTTTAAGTGCAGTGCTGTATGGTAGAAATTGGGCATCTTCACACTCACCAGCACTATGAAATTATTTCAACAAGCTTGTTTTCGTTTGTTCTTTGCCGAAAAGGGCAGGGGTTGCAAACCCCACAACCCCCAACCCCTCCCTTAGATGCGCCCCTGAAAGTAGGATTTAGTTGCAAAAGGTTGGAGAAATTCCTGATTTTAGTTGGAGCAGGCTTCAGTGTCAATTTTTTATATCAACATGAAACCATAAATGAATGTGTAAAAACCAGGGAAAACAAGGCCCTCGACATTGTATCCATTCTCCGCAGCAGGAGGTCCTTTTTTGACAAAGGTGTGTGGGATTTTCCGTCACATTGTGCACTATTTGGCAATTTTGGTCAATGCAAGGGTAATGCTACTCTCCCCCTCTCCGGGGAAATCATGGTGCCTGCAGGTATTATGTGCGTGACTTCCCTGTCATTTCATTCATTCATTCATTTTTGACTCACGTGTACAAAGTACAAGTAGAGTCTATGGGATGGGGGGAAATTTCGTGTCTTCTGTCTTCTGTCTCCTGTGATCTAATTGGGTATTGTTTTTAAACAGACAGCGAATGTCTGGTCGATTGTTTTTCAACAAACAAAGCTTGTGATCATGCCTTGCGATATTACTTGTCTCCGGTGCAATAATTGTTCGAAAGCTCTGCTTGATTGGGAGAAAGGACAGGCTAAACAAATAGGATTTTATGTCTGTGTCATGGCTAACTGACTTCAATTCAAATTCAAAAGTAATTGCGTAAATATGCAAATGATCAAAACAAATTCTTTCTTTTAATTCTTTATTTCAGTTTCTTGAGTGCACAATATTAGTAACCAGACCCGATTTCAAAGGAAATTTATCCTACTATTTCCTTTGAAATCGGGTCTGGTTATCAGGCTAGCCTTGCATTCAAGTAAGGATTGACTCATTGTTGCTGAAAACAGTAATGACGTCAATGTTAACATTGAAGGGCTTTCTCGGAATCTGATTGCGAGAACATACAGAGTTGAGGGCAATAGGACACCTTGTACGCCTAAGAAGGAGCCCTATAGATTTTCCGTCGCAGCTCAGGAACAATGGAACAGAGTTTGAATGCTGCCTTTTCAGATCTGTACTTTGATATTAGCTAGAAACTAGCTTCCCCTATACTTTTTCATTGACATTTTTTACAGCTTTTGAAGGTTTAAATAACGTCCTCAAAGAAAATTTTCAAGGCTTGTCAAGTCAGCTTATGAACTTTTTCTTGAAGGTTTCATTGTTTATAAAAGTTGTTCTTGTGTTTAGAAGCAATTGAAGTTGTTGTAGCTGAAAAACATTGTTACATAATGGGATTTTCTAAAAATGATATATCTCCTACGACCTTCTCAATAATAAATTTAACGTGAGTCCCCCCAAGGGTCTTTTGATTAATTATTTATACACGGTGGCCCCATCAATCAAAGACTGCTTTACAGGGGGCCGTGTTAAAAACTTAAAAAATTAAAATATTTTACTTTATCTAATCAAAATTAATTACAAATGCTAACACGTGATAAAAAACCTAGTAAAAATTAAAACTGGTGAATGGGACTTAAAGTTCCAACAAATGTTTAAACGGAAGCCTGCAAATGGCTTCTTAGATGGGTTTTAAAAGAAGTAAGCGAATTAGCTTGTTTTACTTCCAAGGGAAGCTGATTCCGTCGATACAAATAGAAGCGGGAGAGACACACACAACACCTCTGAGCAAAAAAATCTAGGGTCATAGCCTGGTAAAAGATATTAAGAAACCGTAAAGAACCTGAAAATGTGTTTTCATATATGAACCTTTTTACAAACTTTCAATGCTGGGCCAAATTCCGGGTGTTTCATCAAATGTGCGTAAAGTCATGTAAAACCAACCACTTTACCTCAGGGATGCTTATAGTCCTGAGTTTCGTATCAATCAAAACCACCATAACACAACTACCGTTTACAGTAAAACCATAATATTTGACAGTATTTACATTCTTAGAGGAATAATCATGTTTCCTGTATTGGAAATGTGTTTGCCTTCAAGAATGTTTGTTCAAATAAGAGGCCCTTTACCATCTGTTCGCTCGACTCATGCATTCAGTTTGTCCTGCTGCAGTGGAGGAGCTATGCGTTCGATTGTCATTTTTCTGATACTTCTTTATTTTTGGAAAACAAGCAACGGGCAAAAGACTTGCGTGGACCTTAACTTTGGAATCAGCTTGAATATGATGTTTAACAGGTACCCTTCCTCGCTACTTTCAAAAGAAGAATTAGTAATAACCGATAAACACTCTTCTTACATTTGTATATCTTATGTTAGTTTCCGTTAATTATTTAGTCCTTTAATGTATCCCAAATTTGCTGATATTTGCCCCACGGCCTCCTGAAAAGCAGTCCTTATGGACTGAAGGGGCTACCGTGTTTAAAAAGTAAAACGAAAGTAAAATGAAACATTAAAGCTTCTAATATGAATTCCATCTGGCTGTTTGCTTGGAAAACTTTGCCACTCTGCGACATGCTAATTTGAAAATTTTCCTCAAAATCTTTAAATTGTTTTGCTTTTCAATAGTTTGCTGTCTGTTGACGAGAACCAAGAGCCCTTGCGATGCACTGAGTTCGGATTCTCCCGGGTGAGTGGATTTTTGCTAAAACCATACGGAAGATTGTAGAAACTAATCTGAGTGACCGATTGCAGCGAATCTCGTTCTAATCTGCTGATCAAAGTCACATATTGACTGGATGGACATGTATTTCATAACTTATTTTACGTACTAATATTTGCGTTGAAGTACCTTGATTGCAATCGGAATAAACCATTAGCTCTAAATATTGAATTAAGCTAAATTCATTTTGTTTGTGTGATGAGGCACGTACGGCAAAATTGAATTAATTCAACTATGTCGCATTGCCGCACTTCATTGTTATCTGGAATGCGCCAGCAACGACTCTTCAAGTGTGAATTCAGCTTTAGACCTTAAGAAAAGGCAGGTCAGTGTTTGACTAGCTTTTCAGACACCGTTTACACGATGTCAGTACCATGCCGGCATGATATGACACCGGCATGAAACTATCGTCTCCAGCCAGAATTTCTATTGTTCAAGATTCACACACCAACCGCTTAGGCACTGAATCTTGAACGATAGAAATTCTGGCTGGAGACATAGGAAGTACAATAGAGAACGCAGAAAACGTCAAGCGGTTTGTGTGTGAATTGGAGACGCCATAATTCCTCAAAACCTTGAGATATTTTAAATGTTCTTGAACAGGTATATGCCAACATTTGGAGAGTAGATTTCTTCAAAAAAAATTCGGGAAATTTCAAACAAGTTTTTGTCCTTGTCGCGATATATGAAGGTAGGTAGAATTTAGCAAAATCTTCACGATTCCTGTTGTCTTTTTCACTTGCGATCGAGACTTGCCTGAAAGTCGCAGTCTGATTGGTCCGTGCAAATGAGACTCTCAAATTTCGGCCAGGCGGCCATGAGCTAGCTACGGGCGGCAAAAAGGAAACAGATTTGACTCCTACCTTCATATTCCCTTCATGCATGAATGATATTACCATGTAAACTTGACGTTATATTCCACAGCATAGGTGTCGAATCTTTCCAAAACTTTAAAATTAATCCTGTAAAATAATATGGCCCTGTTGTTTCAAATGAATAGCCTTACCTTGTTCTACAAGTTTATAAATAACCTTAGCCCTGAGTATACAGTAGGTCCAATTCCCCCTCTTCATCAGCCGCAGTACCACCTTCGCAACCAGGATGTCATTGGGCGATTAAAGGCAAGGACAGAAAAATTCAAATCTAGCTTTTATCCTCACTGTTTATCCGAATGGAATAAGCTTGAGCCTGCATTGAGACTTGCATCTTCTGTTGCTGTTTTTAAGAAAAAGCTCTTATCAATAATCCGCCCCCCTGCAAAATCTGTCTTTGGAATTCACGATCCAATAGGATTATCCTATCTTACTCAACTTAGGGTTGGTCTCAGCAAGTTAAATTTCCACAAATTCAAGCATAATTTTAGGGATACTATAAACCCAATGTGCCCAACAAGCGATGGCATTGAGGATGCGGAGCACTTTTTATTGCTGTGCCCTTCTTTTGATGTTCAACGACAAGATCTTCTTGCTGGAATTGTAGAATTATCACGACCATTTGTACAAATCACCAATCTTTCAAATGATGCTTTGACGCAGCTTTTGGTATATGGTGATCAAGACCTTTCAAATGACTTGAACAGAAATATACTCGAAATAACTTCAGGTTTCATCCACAAAACTGGTCGGTTTGATTAAGATCTTTTGAAACTTCAGTTATGTACTAAGCAGCCACCAAGTCCCTTAACGTAAATGTTCTTTTTCTTTGTAAATTCTGTTTCACATTAGATGTCAGGCATTGTATCCATTAAAACTTCAAGAACGAGTTTGCGCTTGTGCCTATATTTCATTCACCACAATCCTGACCTGACATCTAATGTCAGACAGAATCTAGTATAGTATCCATTAGTTTTTAATCGTTAGTAGTGTAGTTTATATGTAGCTTTTGGAAATTGTATATTTAGTTGTATTTTAGGTTTATGTTCTTCATGTGAAGGCCTTGGGGTAGTCATGATCTATTGCTCCCCTTGGTATCGTTTTTGTAGTGTTGTATGGTAGCTCATTCGTAGTTAGGTAATTCGTAATTGTCAATTTTTTACATTGAATTTATATAAAAAAAAATGAATAGCTCGAAGGAAACTTTAGGTAATTTGCCAAAATTCCAGAGAGAGAATTTTTGACACAACCATTATCTTTCGAATTACAGTAATTTTATGTTTTATGAAAGAATGTGCGAGAGGAAGTATCTGAAGCCTTGACAAAAATTAGAAGCACCACAAATTTTTAACTGATTGAGGAAAATGAATATGACCAATAAAAGAAAACCTTAGCTTTTAAAGGTCTACAGGATGGTAGCAAGCAAAAGTCTGTAGCTTTTATGATTTACAATTTAGCAATATGATGACGTCTCAACATCAAAACTAGCAGAAATATCAACACGCTGTAATTCTGAAATTGATGATGTTATCCAAAATGCCCTCTCTGGGATTATGACAAATTACCTAAAGTTCCCTTCGAGCAATTCATTTGAAAGAATAGAGCAAGAACATTTTACACGAACAATTTCAAAGTTTTGCAAATATTCAACGCCTGTGCTGCATTCCACTGTTTACGGTTGTCCGATAAGCATTATTGTAAAATCGCTTAAAAATTAAAGCCGTATTAGAAATTCGCTTAACATTCGCTTAAAAATGTACAAAAATATCATCAGACCGCTAACTAAATCCCCAAACCCGCCAGTAAGAATGACGTTCCCACGTTTCCTTGAACTATATGTTGTCTGGTACCCAGGATGAATCGAGAAACTTTTAAAACAAATCTGATGTTTTTTATCTTTGATTTGATTTTACACAGAGTTGACTGCAACAACTTACCAAGGAAAGAGACATGGGTAGACAATGTTTGTCCAAGTTATCAATATTCAAAACATGGCACATGTTCCGATATAATTGGCAATGGCAGAATTTACATGAAAAAAGCATCTCAAGTTAGCGCAGAAAGAAAACTCAATGTCACTTTTCAACAGTTACTGCCTCTCATTTCTTGGCTGCAGGATTGGAGTTTAAATGATGTTCTACAATTTGCGGATGTTACGCACAAAACTCTCATACCTAGGCAGAAACAGGCCGTGAAATATTTCCTTGAAAATCCTGAGAAAATGACAGTCTGCTCCGAGAAAGCAAGGAAAACCTTTTGCCTCTATCGCTTCCCAACATGCATTACTTACAAATCAAACAGCGTAGTATCTGTTAGGGAGGAGCTTTTGTGTCATGAAGCGTGCTTGAAGCTCAAACAAGAAATCTGTGCGGAAGCATTCATATTGTTGTCAATCTTTGATAAAGATGTTGTGCAGATGTACACACTTGATTGCAATGTGTTGCCGAAAAAGAACTCTGATAAATGCATCTATCCAGCTTTCTTGATTGCAGGTGATATTTTAATAAATTTCATGTCTTTCTGCATTTTTGCAATGAGATTCATTTACATTTGAAGGTAGATTCTGCGTAGCTTTGACCTCCTGTTAAAGACGGTTCAATAATCTTTTCTCACTTGCTTTACTTGAGAAACACAGTGGCTGGACGAAAAATATAGTAAAATGCTTCATTGAAGCTGCACGTATTTTTCCAGTGCTGACAGCTTTTACAATCTTCAGATTTTGAGTACTTTAAGTTTCTTAAATGTTCTGAAGGTGATCTGAGAGTTTATTTTCTTATAAAGAGTATTTTTTTATAAAAAATATACACGTAGTGATTAAGTTAATGAGCTACAAGGTGTCCAAAACTAATTGTGCTCCATTTATACGGCTGCTGTGGGACGCTATGCTTCTTATTTTTATTTACTGATATTTTTCCAAAGGATGCTTCAACTTAGATTTTGAGACCTTGCTTCAAAGATTCTGAACAGTAATTACTGCGATGTGGCACAAGAAATTCAAAATTGGTGTTTACTTCGAAACCAGATTTTACGTGCACCAAAGAAATCAAAAACACACGAAACGGATTCCAAAATAAATCCAGCCTAGTTTTGTTAACTTCTAGTAGAGGAACAAGGTTATTAAATTTGAATGAAGCTATGAAAATGGAGCTAAAATATTTTCAGGGTCTTTGAAATTGGTAATGTGCAAAACAAGACTCAGACAATAGGCAGCAATCACGTGTCCATGAAAAAGTTCCTGACTGAAGATCAAAATCCTGTTCATTGGCAGAAATTTTTTCTCCACAAGCACTTTCTGGCAGATAATTCTGACGTTGCTTGTCATGAATTGATTTTAAGTTTGTTTTATTTGATGGAAATGTTAACTCGAAATCACTTCAGGACTAAAACATTCGGTTATAAGGCTATGTACTGAAAGGAGAGGCGGCTGGTTTAATTGTTTCAGTTTCATTTTGCAATACCTGAGCGATGACTCATTAGATCTACTAAAGCAAGGTGTCAAAATCTAAGTTGGACGTTTTTGTATTTAAAACTATCAAAATGACGAAAATTGAAATAATAGATCCTCTACAGCAGCAGCGCAAACAGAGTACAAACATTTTGGAACACCTGTACCGTCGTATATAAAATGTTATCAGCATCGCTTGAGCAATCAGGCTAATTCTGGTTTGAAGAGAAAATTTGAAAGAATCATAAACATTAGAAAAGCAGGATTCAGATGTTATTCAGAAGTGGAAAGAGGAGGAAATTAAAAATCACAAAAATAGCATGGGAATTGACAACTGTTCGAAATTTCCAAAAGTAGATAGAAAAATTAACAAGTCTACGTTATAACCTTCAGTAAGTATTACAAATTGTAATCCTGTGCTTTTGGCCCAGTAAATTGTAAATTGTAAATCGTAAATCGTAAATCGTAAATTGTAAATTGAAAATTGTAATTTGTAAATTGTAAATTGTAAATTGTAATTTGTAAATTGTTAATTGTTAATTGTTAATTGTTAATTTTAAATTGTAAATTATACAATGTAAATTGTAAATTATGCATAGTAAATTGTAAATTTTAAATTGTAAATTGTTAATCGTAAATTGTAACTTGTAAATTTTAACTTGTTAATTGTAAATTGTAAATTGTAAATTGCAAATTGTAAATTGTAAATTGTAAATTGTAAATTGTAAATTGTAATTGTAATTGCCCTTTAACAGAAGCTGGTTTTCAAGGGGGCCTATGATAAAAACATTAATCACAATCTAAGAAAACAAGGTAAACAACAATTAATTAAATCAAACTATAAAACCCTATTCACAAGATTTAAAACTTATGTACAATTATATTCAAAATTCACAATCAAAAGAAAAATTCATCGTCTCTAAATAGTTTCTTAAAACTATACAGAGAGGATGCCTGCTTATACTCGGCTGAGAGGCTATTCCAGAGTTTTGCACCTCAATAAGAGAAACATCTCTGGCGATTTTCAAACCATTTCATTGGTAACCTTAAGTCCGTTCCCAATTTATTTTATATTCTTCATTCATTTTATATTCTTTAATCACGGTAACCCCGGGCTGCTTTTCAGGGGGCCGTGACAAAAATTTACAATTCACAATTTAATTCATATAAAACTAAAAATAAATACGCTTATTGCAAAACTAAAATATAGAAATTAATACATTGTAGTCGTATTTTAAAGTAGACGTGTGAAAGCATATAAAGAGGGCGCTAGCTTAACCTCGGGTTCGAGGCTGTTCCAAAGATGCGCACCACGATATGAGAATGATTTCTGCCCATTAGTCATTTTCAAAAGAGGGACGCGTAAGTCAGTCTCTGAGTTTCTTAACTTGATAGTGTCCCGTGAAGGCTATAATTTATGAAGGCTATAAGATGAGCACTGCAAATTTCGGGTGAAGAAGTCACAAACAAAGGTATTGTGGAGCCACCTCATTTAGGGACTTGAATACCATTGTCTTAGATTCACCAGAGACAAGTTGGTCAATGGTCTTCCATCCCAGCCCTTCAATAACAGGTCTGCTTGGGGCATTGAAGCCCATTGAAGCTGATATTCCTTATAATCCTAGCAGCACGGTTTTGAAGTTTTTGCTGCTGATCAATTTCAGTTAAACCAGCGCAGCAACAGACAGAACAATGGTATCGAAAGATGGGCTCAACAATACCTGTGTAGAGAGTTTGCAAGGTTTCTTTCAGTAAAAAAGACTTGGCATGTGTTAAATCAAAATAAGAAAATCCACAATTGTTATCAAATTTTCTGACCAAGAACAATATTTAGGATTTATTCAACGAATTCGCTGCTGGAAATTCTGAATGCGGAAACATTCTGCAACGATATTGTATTTGCTGATTTTGCTAGATGACGTAATGTGAAATCTTCATCACGAGTTTAGCGATCAACTTCAAAGATCAGGTATCAGGTAGTTGTTTGACTTTCGGTTTCCATCCTTTGATATGACGCCAATTTCAAACACATTGAAGGTGAAGTGAAGTTGAAGGTGAAGGTGCAAACATGAAAGGTGCAAACATGCCTACGATAAAGATGCAAACATGAAAATAGATCGCGCTCATAAACGTGCACTAAAGATCCTCCACAATGACTATGAATCTTCGTTTCAGTCGTTACTCGCTCGCAGTAACAGCTTAACCATCCACTTAAAAAATTTGCGAAAATTGTTGACTGAAATATACATGTCATTGAATAATATGAATCCATCGATTGTATGGGAATTTCATGAGAAGAAATATGTGGCCTTTGACCTAAGGAAAAAGATCTTTGCAAACTTCCAGAGGCAAAGACAACATCTTATGGAATAGAATCTTTATCTTTCAGTTTTCTTTGGAATACCCTTGATGATAGTATAAAATAAAACAAGAACCGACATTCGCACGTTTTAACAACAAATAAAAAATTGGGCCGGAGGACATTGCACCTGCAGAATATGCCGATAACGAAACAGGATATGGTACTAGTTTGCATTTAGATTTGTTGTTTTGTATTTATGTAGGCTGGTCTAAATTAGTATTTATTAATACTACCGGGTGTCCCAAAAAAAGTATACATATTTGGTCTACCCTAGCCATGACAATTTAGCGCGAATCAGTCCGAAATCATTTTTAAAACATTCCTTAATAGTCAACTTGAACATAAATACCTTGTTTATTGACATGGATTCTTTGAGAGTTGAAATATTAATCTCCAAAGGACAAATTTGCCTCGACCTCCAAACCAGAGCTTTGGCGTTTTGGCCTAAGCAAATTCTTGAGGCACAGCGAATAAGTCAACAATAGATTTGAAAAAAATTGAAATAGGAAGAGAAAAATTAAAAACTGCACAGCAGATACGTTTTGCAAAATATAACTTACGTGACACTTATCATCAAGGGAGCCCCGAAGTAACCTTCATTCATTTTAATATCAACAATTTATTTCACGAAGATTACTTTGGAGCTCCCTTGATGACAAGTGTCACGTAAATTATATTTTTTTAACGCATCTGTTGTGCTGTTTTTAATTGTTCTCCTCTTGTTTCAAGTTTTTTCAAATCTATTGTTGACTTATTCGCTGTGCTTCAAGAATTTGCTTAGGCCAAAACGCCAAAGCTCTGGTTTGGAGGTGAAGGCAAATTTGTCCTTTGGAGATTAATATTTCAACTCTCAAAGCATCCATGTCAATAAACAAGGTATTTATGTTCAACAATAATAGTCGTTAATCTCTAACTGTAAATACTCAAAACGCCATAGAATAAAATCACTAAACGTATCGGGCTGTGCCCTTCGTCAGTAGTAAAGAAACTTAGCAGAAAGAACGTTTAATAGAATGGTTGGATCGAGCAAGCAACAGAAGAATGTGACGAGCGAAAATAGAACGCTCAGAAGCAAGAGGAAATGACATTATAAGAAGGAAAATTGCTTATTAAGACCTTTCGGAACGCATGTGTCCAGTTTAAAAATAATTCTTTTTTCTAATGTCTTTCTTTTCCGCGAATCTATAGGAGCATCTAACAGAATTCTAACAGATTTCTTTTCCGCGAATCTATAGGAGCATCTATTTATGTTCAAGTTGACTATCGAGGTATGTTTTTAAAATGTTTTCGAATTGGTTCACGCTAAATTCTCATTGCTAGGGTCGACCAAGTCTGTATACTTTTTTTTGGGACACCTGGTATTCTATAAACCAACGTTAAATAATATATGATATGATATGATATGATATGATATGATATGATATGATATGATATGATATGATATGATATGATATGATATGATATGATATGATATGATATGATATGATATGATATGACATGATATGATATGATATATGATATATGATATATGATATATGATATATGATATATGATATATGATATATGATATATGATATATGATATATGATATATGATATATGATATATGATATATGATATATGATATATGATATGATATGATATGATATGATATGATATGATATGATATGATATGATATGATATGATATGATATGATATATGACGTTGCGGGTTTTAGCGCCATGCGCTGGAATCGCAGAAGTAGCTAAGCGCTAATCGAGTCCGCGACTCCTTCTCGTTGCGCTTAACCCTATTTCACATGGGCCATTCAAACAGAGTGTAGTTTTCTGATTCACCCTGTGGTTAAAAATTCATCTTAAAAAAACGAGTGTCTTTTTGCTGATTACACTTTTCAAATTATGAATTTGCCAACTGAAAAAGTGTCAATGTTTAGCGTCATGACATGAATCCCACCAGCATCTCTTAACCCTATTTCACATGGGGTATTATTTGATATCTTAGCCTTAAGGGGGGGGCGTTTTTGGCCCATCTTTTTCTCTGAAACTACAAAGAATATAACAATGAGACTTACCTCAATTGTTCTTTAGACAATAAGCTTTTCAAATATAACAGTGGCAATTTCTTAGTCACGTGATTAGTTGCTAGGCTTGACAAATTTATGGCTTCTTCACAAAAATAATTATACCGGGTGTCTCAATAAAAAGTACCCCCTTTTGACTGGAAAAAGGAGCAAAACGATAAGATATTGGGACTTTCCGCATGCACAGCTAAATTTGTTAATCTTCAACTTAAATGCACGTACCTTGCATTTGTAAATCATCCACCAAACACCAGAGATAAGAGCTCCCAAAAGCAAAATTTTGAGTGCACCTGAAACCAGAGGTTTCGAGAAAGGGCCTAACCATGATTTGTTATCATGAGCATTTTCCAACGGAATTTCAAACTGTTATTTTTAGTGTTTGCTTTTCAAAAGAACCATAGACGCTTAGCCATGACCCTACTTCAGCAGATAGAAGAAAGATGTGGCAAGAATAATAAACTCGTGACACATCTCCAAAATAAGCGTGCAGGCGCTCCTTTTCCTCTTCTTTGATGCAAATAACTTTTCAATGGAATGTACGGAACGATTTTTTTATCAAAAGAAAAGTTCTGTCAAGAACAATTGCAATATCTCAAAGTAGAACTCTTTTCAAAAGTAAAAGTTAAAAGAAAATAAGTTGAAAATTTCTTTGGAAAATGCCCATTAAATCAAATCATGGTTAGGCCCTTTCTCAAAACCTCTGGTTTCAGGTGCACTCAAAATTTGCCTTTGGGTGCTCGTATCTCTGGTGTTTGGTGGACGATTTACAAATGCAAGGTACGTGCATTTAAGTTGAAGATTAACAAATTTGGCTGTGCATGCGGAAAGTCCCAATATCTTATCGTTTAGCTCCTTTTTCCAGTCAAAAGGGGGTACATTTTTTTGAGACACCCGGTATTTATTTAATCACCAGACCAATTTTAATGAAAATGGTCTTAAATAATATAAAACACCATGTAGATTCAAAATATATACTTTCTAGAAATTTTAAGTATCTAGTTTTAGAACAATTAGCATTTAATTATCTCTTTGTTCGTCGCACAGATAGTCACTTCCATTTTTTCATAGTATTATTCCTATTTCCAATCCATATTGACTCAAAATGCATTAAACAAGCAAGATAAAGCTAATTTGCTGCAAAATTTTCAATTCATACGCTTATTCATCCGAAAAATGACGTCATAAATGTAAATGACGTCATAGATATTAAATGTTGCTGATGTCAGCAAATATGGAAAAATTATATATCAAATGAAAGCTCTCATTATGGTCAATCGAATGATACATGTTTCAAGTCAATCTAACACAAAGACAGAAGATTATGGACGTTTTAATCTCTTTTTTGTCAACCACTCTCCAAATATAGTACTATTGTGGTCACGTGATCAAGTCTAGAACAATGAAGTATTGAAATTATAATTGGCAACTAAATTTCTTTAAAATTCACTAAGGTTTGGCTGTCATACCTTGTGTCGTTTGGGCGCAATGTAACAAAGTTTGGTTGGCGCATTTGATGCATTTGTAATAGATTATCACCATTTTGTCGCTTCTTTTTGTCTATTTTTACATGGAACAAATTTATAACATAAATTACGTCATCAGAATTGAATAATTTCTACCAAAATATCATTCGAAAATCGCTATTTACAATAAAATAACATTTTTCAGCAAGCATTTTGACAAAATAGACCAAAAACCGCATACAGTTCCTTCCAAATCTTCGTTCAACTCAAATTTAACTTGACAACCTGATTTTGGCAAATTTTCAAATTTATGACGTCACTATGACGTCATAGGGCGTGGCAACCACACCCAAATCGGGCTACATGTTGCAAATTACTTGCTCTATAACTGTGCCAAGTTATACTGAATTCTGGTGAGTCTAAGGCTGTTTTCAGAGGGGGGTGGAAAGCCCCCCCCCCCCATAAATGGTAGCTTGAAAAAAGCCCATATGGACTAGGGTTAAGGCCAAGATATCAAATAATACCCCATGTGAAATAGAGTTAAGAGATGCTGGTGGGATTCATGTCATGACGCTCAACATTAACACTTTTTCAGTTGGCAAATTCACAATTTGAAAAGTGTAATCAGCAAAAAGACACTCGTTTTTTTAAGATGAATTTTTAACCACAGGGTGAATCAGAAAACTACACTCTGTTTGAATAGCTACTTTTCCTTGGTTATGAAAGCAATAGTATTGGCAAATGTCTTTTTTAATAGGCGACATGTTCAATTAGATTTTACAATTGATTTTACGTACCGCATTTCCTGTAATAAATGCCCTCGGCGTTTAATAAATTTTGAAGGAATTTGGTGTGGTGTTTATTAGAGGGAGGCGTTTATTAAACAATCGAAAAATTGTACCGAGATGTTTCCTCAGGGAAAATAATTAACAGAAAGACTAGGTAGGTACTAGGTAGGTGGTTTTGCATGAAAGAATCGAGTTAAATCTGAAACGTATAAATAATTATTCCATTTAGCTATTTTGATTAATGTAATATTTATATTTTCAGAATTTCGGTAAGCCGATTGAGAGCAAATTTCAACAGAACTTGTTTGCATGATAACCAGAAATCAACTAACGTCTTTAACATAACCACAAAATAACATAGGCAATCCATATTAATTTTATCTGTAATTTTACTAATAAAGCGCCGCTCTTATGTGTGCGGCAGCGGCTTATATAAGAGGGAGTTTTATATTAGAGGGATGCGTTTATTGCCATTTCTGCGTGGAAAAGGGAGGCATTTATTAGAGGGAGGCGTTTATTTGAGCCTAGACGTTTATTAGAGGAAATACGGTAAAGTGTCTTCTCCCTCTTCTGAAGTCATGAAGGATTTTCTCGAGAAAGCCCGTTCAAGAAATCTCCAAAATCGGCCTAAAGTTGCTTTCAAACTTCCTTCAAATTTGCTTCAAATAACTCGAATACACTTTAGCACGCATTTATCCTCTTTGTAAAGTTGAAATGCAATTCCTATGAGCATCGCAATTTCTTCTGAGGCATTCGATTCTTCTACCAAGAGGATAACAGGTTATTACACATGTAACTGTAACTGTCATTGTTATCGGGCAAGAGAACCGACGAAATTTGATTACAATTTTCCCTGGTTTGTAGGTTTTTTTTAAAGGCCTTTCACCAGAACGTATCCAACAGATAACCTCAGAAAAACATAAGTAAGTAGGTAAGTAAGTAGGTAAGTAAGTAAGTAAGTAAGTAAGTAAGTAAGTATACATGATATGCATACGTGACGTCACAGGAATTTTTGGGTGGCAGACGGGACCATAATGGCGGACGCGAGCTGTGAATCTTCGGGCGCGCCTTCTTCTGGCACCAGGATCATATACTTGGAGTTTAAAAATTTTCTTGAAAATTAGCCTACGTGAAAGCTGAGATTTCATAGTGCCTAATCTTATTGATTTTTGACGTTTTTGTTCCCTGATTGAAGCGCGACTGAGGAAATAAAATCAAGCTTGTGGCCTAAGGATTTTTCCGGAACCTTGAAATTCCCGCCAAACCGGATTAATCTGCGAGGCGCGCGCAGGTCTGGGGGTGAAAGCAACATTGGCCTAGCATATTTCAGCTCTGTTTCTTCGACATTCAGCCTGAAAAACACTTCCAGGGCTGCTGCTTGTATAAATACATTGTGTCAAAGTGGAGTGCTCAAGTTCCATGGAATTCGAAGGAAGCATGCACGAGGTTTTCGTTCGTTTACCGAGGCAGAGATTGAAAGCTCTCCCAGCTTGGATACTGGTTGAATTTGCACATCCATGTTTTCTCAGGTAGGCCATGCTGTTTATATTTTGTTATCAATTGTTTTTTGTCGTTATCATTGCATTTTGCTTACTGAATATCCTCCGAAAATAAATTGTTTCCGCCATAAATATTTCACGCAGAGAAATGACACGAAAATAGAACGCGCTTGGAGATTTATTTTGATTTCATTCCTTTGCAGGAGAAAAAGATGGCGAAGTTTCTTGCCAGATTTCGACACACGACTTTGCCACCGAAAAAGAGCATCGAAAAGACTCCAGTTGAGCTGTCTATCCTCGAGAGTGGTTGCAAGAATGATACATTGTGACTGGCTTCCCTTCCCCTGCATTCATTTAAAGATGAAAATAGCTGGTTTGGCTGGCTGATTATCCTGTGTGTTGCTGCACTCCCAAACAATTTCAACAGGAAGCTTGGGAATTTTAGACGGTTTTCATTGCTGAAGAGAGGGCTCAGCAGCCACAAGAACAGTGTTTGCAGAATCTTTTACAAATTAGACTTTGTTTTATTTNGACTCACCAGAATTCAGTATAACTTGGCACAGTTATAGAGCAAGTAATTTGAAACATGTAGCACAATTTGGGTGTGGTTGACACGCCCTATGACGTCACAGTGACGTCATAAAGTTGAAAATTGGCCAAAATCAGGTTCTCAAGTTAAATTTGAGTTGAACGAAGATTTTCAAGGAACTGTATGCGGTTTTTGGTCTAGTTTGTCAAAATACTTGCTGAAAAATGTTATTTTATTGTAAATAGCGATTTTGGAATAATATTTTGGTAGAAATTATTCAATTCTGATGACGTAATTTATGTTATAAAATTGTTCCATGTAAAAATAGACAAAAAGAAGCGACAAAATGGTGATAATCTATTACAAATGCATCATTGGAGTGTTTTTAATGGAAAAAGGTGGAAAATATTTAGAAAAATTGCTAATTAGCCCAAAATGGCGGCCAAAATGACGTCATAATAAAAAAATGCTGACGTCATCAAATTCCAGAAATTCCGGTATCAAATTAAAGCCCTTTGTTTGTTGATTCGTTTGATATATAATACTTCATAATTTAAGCAGTTTTGCCATTGAAATCATTGAAAACAACGATTTTGTTGTTACCTGCTTCCAAATATGGACATGTCATGTCACCTGTGAGTTCTATTGTTCAATTTTTTTTCATCAAATGTAGCTAATAGATAATTAGTAAAAGTCAAGGAGACTGGGGGGACATAGCTGATGTCGTTTAAAAACGCCTCACAAAAAACCTTAAAGGGGGGTGAATTCCACCCCCCCCATATGGATTAGGGTTAAAACAATTTCAAGACAAAATATAACATCTGCAAATTATCAGATTATAACGAGGACAAAATACACTAAAAAATCCGATATCTAGGATACAAATTTAAAATGAAAAATGAAATAAATAAAAAAAACATCTCTGAATTGAGATAGCAGGGAAAGCAGTAAAACGGTCAAGAAGAGACCTTGTTTCCATAATGGTCTTTTTTAGAGGTGGAAATAGATAGAACGGCTAGTTACGTATATCCAGCCTTTCTTATATCCAGCTCTCTAAGGTTTTTGCGTTTCAAATGGCTACCAAAAATGATAGACTTAGTTTTATCTTCTCCAAAATGAATCCCTGGTCTACTATCTACCAACCAATGATATAAAGAGTTGAAACTTTTGTTCAAGTTCTATTCTACTTTATTAATGTCCTTATTTCTGAAAACTAGAGAAGAATCATCTGCACAGACAAGAAGATCACCATCAACTGCTTCTCACTTAAAACTTACTTCTAATTTGTTTAATGATGTTGGTATAGAAATTCTATTTGTTGCACATGCGTACTATCGAAAAAATACCATCAGTATTATTTTGGAGTGTTTAAAGGGAATCTAAGCATATTTAAGCCTTTGATAGAAATAGCCATGCAAAGACAATAGTCCGTGACACCTGCCCAACCATATTTGGGTAACTGATCTATGTCAACAGGAAATACTGATATCTGATAGGCTAGAATTTGACCGCAAGTGGCTTGAGCCACTTTTATATGCTTACATTCCCTTTAAAGGTAATGTGTCCATATATAAGGCCAGCGTATATCCAACCTGTCAACATCCATCAAATTCTCGGCAAATGATTGGTTGCTATTCAAACTGATCACATGAATAGAGAAAATTGCTGTAATGCGTGATTGAAAAGAAGTTTTAATTGATCACATGCCTTGCTCTGGGAGGCCAACTTGTATGGACACATTACCTTTAATTAGCAATGCTATTTGATGCCTTAGCCAATTTATCTACCATATGGTAATTTTTGTTTCATAATTTTTGTGTGTTTTGTTTTCAGGTCTGTTGTACGGTTTTGAGCGAAATTATCTTTTGCCAGGAACAGAAAGGGAATTCAATAAAATAGCTTGCTACATTAAATGATTTCTAACCAAGTTTAGATGTTGGTCTCTTGTAAAAGTTTATTACTACTCTCCGTACCGCTTTATATCCCTACAGACAATTAAACAAAGAAAAATTTAGAAAGTTCCTTGCAAATAATTTGACCATCGTAGCTGTCAATATGCGATAATTAATATGTTTCAATGAGGGTCAGATTGCTCTTCCATAAAATTGTACAGGAGTCTTTATAAGGATTATTTTACCGGGTGAGGCTGAACAAAATTCCAACTGAAGACCTCTTTATAAAATCTTGCAAAGCAAGTTTTTACTAAAATTGCTTTTAATTATGGAACTGAAAGACCCATTTCAATCAAACAAATTTTTATATCCATGTTAGCTTTTTTCTGTTTAAAATATTGTTAAGAAACCACTTTGCGCAGTAAATTGCAGCCATGTAAATTGGCTATCGTCTGACGTTTTTTTGTTTACGCGGTAGATTTTTAAGATTCTTCTTTGTTGTTAGCCAGTTTAGTGGACCATTAAAGTGGTGACAACCCGGTGACAACAAAGAGACAACAAAAGGATGCATTCATAAAGCATGCCAGCTGCAAAGACCATTTTAACAAAAAGGTGGTGGACATTCTGAAGGATTCTCAGCTCCCTTCTCTGTTTCATTGCAATTACTATTCATTTTCTAATTTAGATTCAGATCCAACTGTGCACACTAGAGCAAGCTCATCAGCAACATCTTTGAAAATATCCTCATCAAAGAATGAAGGTACAGCTAAAAGCACAGCTATTCCAACAACTAAAATTGGGTCAACTGCTACATCCACAACGAAAACAATATCGACAGCTACAGGTAATGAAACCTTTCCAGCAACAGGTAGATATGTCCCGGTTGAGTGAAAAAATCTATCACCTGTTTGTAGAATCATACTACAACAATAATCAAACTGATTCGTACAGTATCAAATCCTTTGGGTTGATGATGCTTCAACTTGATTTTTGATAATTTGCGCATAATTCTTTCGCAATTCAACTTTCTCTCACTATTTAGCGGAAACTCACTTTCCGAGATTTGCCAAAGCAACAGCCAAAACTCGCTGTTCGGTCTAATCCATATTTTGAAACAAAACATTCTTCTTGGGGCCTAGATTGACCAGAGAGCATATTCAGATTTTAACATTTTTCTCGCCAAGAAAGAAATAAGTTGAGCCAACCAAACAATGTTTTACAATTCCAAAACTTGCAACACCAAGTTAATTGCGCCATGAACGAATACTTTTCAAACAAAGCCCGTGGAAAAATTTCTTCTCTTGAGAGCAAAATGGTGCATCTTCAATTAAAAAAAACTCTCTAAATCAAGTTTAAGCCTCATTCAGCCACTGGAATGTCGAATGTTAATTGTTCAAATCAGTTGAATAGTTATTACATTACGAATTTCGAAAAGGTGATTTTTTTATTCACCCAATATTTTCAAAGTACACTGCAATGGCCTATATACCTCCAAAGACAAATGTCGACAAGCCCTTTGGCACCTATCATATCTCTATGGCACCTCTTATATCATAGACCTTCTTCCCCGTAAGTCAATATTGACCAGGATCAGGAAATTCAGAGAAATATCAATGAGCCTATTTGAAAAATAGAAGATCCGCACCACGATATGAGAAGGATTTCTGCCCAGTAGTCGTTTTCATAGAGGGACGCGTAAGTCAGTCTCAGATTTTCTTAACTTGATTGTGTCCCGTGAAGAGCTTTTTGAAAAACTATTCGAGAGATACGTAGGTGCAACACCATTTCTGGATTTGTAAACGACGCTCGCTATCTCTCGTTTGATTGTTTCAGCGATAGTTGGCCACTTTAGCTTCAGTATCATGGCATCAGCAGGTGCATCATAGCTGCTATTGGTCACAATTCTGGCAGCACGATTTCGTAACTTCTGCAGTGTAAGTCGCCTGGATTCCCCGCAGCTCTGCCACACAGAGCAACAGTAGTGGAAATGCGGTTCTACGATACCTCCATAGATCTGGCTAAGAAATTACTGGGGTAGCAATTTCTTAACGTACTTTAAAAATCTTAAAGAAACCTTATCACGCAAGAATCGTCGCAGTTTATGGTGCAGTTTTTTGCTTATGAAATAAAAAAAGCTCAAATTAGTGAAAATCAGGTTTTTGCACAAAGAAAATATAAAAAGGCATAATTTAGGACACGAAGTACATCATTCTTTCTGAATTAATATCCAGGTCCACTTGTGCACACTACTGCACGCTCATCAGCGAAATCTTCGAAAACATCCACATCAAAATATGAAAGTACAACCAAAATCACAACAACTGAAAATCCATCAAGTGCTACTTCTACAAAGAAAAGCATATCGACCACCAATGCGACATTTCAAACAACAGGTAAAACATCTACTAATTTAGATATAACGATTTGGGCAAAAAAAAAACCGATTATAAAAAGATTCTTGAAAATCTTTCTGAATGCAAGATTTTAATAAGATTTATTTTGCACTAAGTACAACATTGAATACACCGATATATTAAAAAAAACACTTTATTATCAGCTGCATCCACATGGTGTAAGTCGTTCACATGGTTACATTCACATGGTTGCGAAACCACTGTAACAAAATCACTAATCATCAAAAACACAACTTAACCAAACAAAGAGTCAAATACAAGACATTTTCCAGTCACTGCATTTTTTTCACCTCTTCTCGCATCTTTTTTGTAAAATAAAATAATCACTAACACTACGAGAAGCTGCTACATAATGAAAGACATTGAAGAATAACTATCAAACATTTCAGAATTTGGAAAAGTTCAATTTTTGCCATACTGTAATATGGTGTTACATTTACGTGTCATGTTATGATATCCTACTAAAAAGATGTATTTAGGTCTTTCAACATTACAAAGAACAGTTTAAATTAAAAGCTACGATAGATAACTGATAACACTGACGTACCATCCTCTCTCTTTGCCTGTCAAAAAGATCATCTATGACAATTTCAATATCCTACAAGATGACCAAGATACAAAGAATATCTTCACAGCACCCCCTCTCATGGCCTTTCGACGTACTGCCGCACTTGCCATCACATAAATCCGGACACTGTCGTATCCACAAGCCGCTCAAACTTCACCATTCGCCTAAGTTTCACATGTTCATCTTCCTGCCTTATTTATTACATAAAATGCACAAGATGCGGAATACTGTACATTGGAGAGACTTGCCGACAGATAAACAATCGTTTTGGGGAGCATCTGAGAAATGTTGAACATAAGATTCATGAGAACGAAGAACGTGCTGATAACGCTGAAAGCAATGTATCCAGACATTTCAACCTTCCGGGCCATTCAAAAACGGACATGACGATACTTGGTTTGACCCAACTGCAACAAACAGAGAAAAACATTAGAAAAAAGTTTAATTTTTAAGCTGGGTACTCTTTTCCCCAATGGACTCAACAAATATTTTTCTTTTTCGTAGGCATTTTTACTTTAGCATCATCTTGTCCTCCTTCGTAGCCACCTCACGGCTACTCTTTCCTCTGCTGCGTCGAATTCTACTGGACGTTCTATAGTTCTCCATCTTTCGATTTTTCAATCTCTTCAGCCCAACTGCCCTCGGCGTTCTATTTCTCATCACTACTGATGAAGTTTTATAATCTTGGCATTTTAGTTTAATTAATACAGAAATTTATGTTTATTTGCTATAACTATTGCCACACGTCACTCACAAGATTTTATTAGATTAAATTAAAATCCCTCTCCTTTCCAGAAGAAATTAGGAAAAACGTTTGTTGCTTATAAATTTTTTCAAAAATCACAAAATGTGTTGATGCGTTATTTTTGATGATTAGTGGTTTTGTTACAGTGGTTTTTGTGACAATCTAATTTAAAACCTTATTTTTCTGTAACTACAGCTGATAATGAACTGATTTTCACTCCATAGGTGTATTTTATGTTTTACTTACTGCCATATGAATTTCATCGACTCTCCCGTTCAGAACGTTTTTCAGATTTTTTTTTTACCTTGGGGGTGCTTTTTTCTGGCCCACCCGTTATATCATTAAAAGCCAATCTGATAAATTTTGTGATGTGCGACACCTAGATTTTGCTGTTTAAATCTATTTCAACTTCTAAGTCTGAGTCAGACTTTGATCAGGCAAGTGTCATTGGAATCAAAGTTGAAAGAAGTTTCGAGTATCCATTTAATGAACTGGCAACTTTGAAGAAACAATATGGCATGTAAGAATATTGAATTGAATTTAATTAGGTTGCATTAGCGTAGACTACTTTAAAATAAGCCCTAAGACGTCGGTATATGAGAATTGAAATCACAAAGCAAAGTTTCAAGGTCTAAGAACATTTTTCTTCAGTCAACATTTCCAAAAATATGTTCCACTGAATCTGAAGATGTTTCTTGCTAAAAAGGTATAGTTCTTCTTTTCAGCACCGTTTATCAAAGATCTTCATCTTGGTATCTTGCTAGCGTTTTCAAAAATGACGTTCAACCCATTTCTTAAACTTGATTCTCGGTTCATTGCAGATAAGAAGACAACTCAAGCAAATCCATCTAAGAAGACACGGTCAAGTACCTCACTATATTATTCAACAACAAGTCCCTTTTCTGTTACTACTCACCGCACTAAAAGTAAGCGAAAATATATCTTGATAAATTATCCAACATATCGGGAGAATCAAGATTGTTTCGCCCTTCCCAGAAGAAAACTTTCTTCAATTATTCACAGATTTATGCAAAATTTAACACTACTTGGACCGGGTTGAAACTTGAGTATTTTCAACCGGGGAAGGGCGTTTTTCGACACCCCCTCTTTTTTCCAAAAGCTAAAAGAGATATAACAATGAAACTTACCCCAATTGTTCCTTGGACAATAAGCTTTACAAATACAACAATAGAGCTTAATTAGTCGCGTTGTTCATTGCTAGGCAACCAAAAACAATAGGGAAATGACCAAAATGGAGCTACTGGCTAAAAAAGTAAAGTTCGTCCAGATTAACATGAGATAACAGGCAGAATTGTAGCCAAAAGTAGCAAGTAAGAGTAGAGGAATATATTTACACCGACATTCCTCAACTTAGATAGCAACTCTTGCTAATTAAGAGCAATTAGCAAATGATTAGACCAATTGAGATATCTATTGTCCTATATTTTCTATTTTTAGGCTTCTAAATAGTGAACTTAGTTAGTACAAAGTAACCTAGCACTGTTTTTTGCGTGTTTTGAAATATATCACACTAATTTATTCAAACTATGACGTCATAAAAAGAATGACGTCATGAACATTAAAAATTTGCTTATGTCAGCAAATATAAACAAACTACCGGGTGTCCCAAAAAACTGTATACAAGTTTGAAAAATTCTAACGCCAAGAGTTTCTGTTAAATCACCCTAAAGCTATTTTCATATTAATACACAATAGATGAATTAAATTTTGATATTTTTTGATAATTTTCGGATACTTGGTTGCAGAGCAATAAATCAGCTAGTGTAAAATTTCCTCTTAGACCAAAACCAGAGCTTCCAGTAGAGAAGAGCTAACGATTCTAGGGATGGCAGAAGCATTTCGGCCCTCGAAATCCAAAGCTGATATGCCTCTGATATGAAAGCACATTTTTACATTAACCCTGAATGGCTAAATTATATTTTGATATTTTTCTTGCCATTATCAGTGACTTGGTGGAAGAGCTATAAATCAACAAACGCAATATGTACTCTTAGGCCCAAACCAGAGCCTCCATTGTAGACCTCTGAGAAGGCAAGAAACCCTGAAGCATGGCAACCCTCGATATTCTCAGGAAACAATTTGCTACTGATTTTAATTGAACAAAACTAAATCAAAGTCTTCCTTGACATATTTTATCACTGTTTCTTATTGGTCAAGGGAGTTCTTTATATTTACTACAATCAACCAGTTATTGCTAAAATTACAATTTTTAAATGAATTAAAATTAAAGAAATCTCTTGAGTAATGATAATGTAATATGAGTGTCCCTTGAGAATATCCTCCTCTCGGTTTCTAACAAAAATAGTCACGAGGCATATCAGCTTTGGATGTCCAGGGCCGACATGCTTCTGCCTCCCCTAGAATCGCTAGCTCTTCTCTACTGGAAGCTCTGGTTTGGGTCTTAGAGGAAATTTTACACTTGCTGATTTATTGCTCTTCAACCAAGCTACCGAAAATTATCAGAAAAATATCAAAATTTAATTCATCCATTGAGAGTTAACATAAAAATTGCTTTGGGGTGATTTAACGAAAACTCTTGGCGTCAGAATTTTCAAACTTGTGTACAGTTTTTTGGGACACCCGGTATATATAAAATGAAAGTATTCTTCAAGACGAATCGAATTGTGTTGGCGAGCTTTTCAAGATTTTCTTTCTGCCCTGTCTCCAAATAAGGGCATCTGAAGGTGACGTGCTGCAACAATAGACAATTAAATTTTAGCAAATGTCAAAGAGCTGCAGCTTCATACCTACACAAGAGGCAGATATATTCGAGAATATCCCCCCCCCCCGGTTCCAAATCGGGTTAAGTGGTGAATTAGCTGAACATCTGATGTAGATCCCTGTAGATCAGATCATTTAGTTCGATGATATCGGTTATACTGTTGTGAAGCTATTGTCGAATTTGCTGATCTTGGTTTTAAACATACATGGAAAATCAAGAAGTTTTCGACATCTGCCGAAACGAACTATAATAATTTATCCACAGATGTGTGCAAATTTTATGTAGCTTTTTAGTTGAACTTCTAACGCTGTTGAACCAATTCATTTAAATGATATCGGTCATATTGTTCTGATGTTATTATGGGCATTTCTGCGTTAAAGAATTTAATTTTTTTTTCATATATTCCATTGAAATTTACAAGACAAATTACTAATAACGCTACCTCCGAATTACTCTACGAAACACTACAAGGACGATACCCCAGGGAGCAATAGATTATGACAACGCTGCGGCTATTACATAGACGTATGACCTTTCGTCCCTTGTTTCCCTGCGTTCTTTGATTTGTTGATGTCTCTCCGGTCAATAGAGTCTCATAACATTACTACGAAAAAGTGGGCACACTTTAGGCCCTCGCAGAGTGAATCCGTAGCATCAGTCAAATTTATTCGATTTGAAAGAATAAATGAAACATACACATGCCTACCCTTTTGATGGTTTGTTGAATACTTATGCTCGCAATAATAAATTTCTTCAAAATTGTCCACTCAAAGAAAATAAAATCGCCCAAAGCCCTTGATTAAATAATTTTAGTCTTGCTCATTGTGGTGGATTCAGTCATTATATAGACAAACTTGTCTAGTTTTTTCAACTATCAAGGGAACTTACTTCGTCAATCAAAACTCTTGAAAGTTTTTTCTTTTCACAAGGCAGTATATGGGCAGTATCCTAAAGGTCAGATTAAAATTTCGATGACCAAGACCGCTGTTATTTGATCAATGTTCTTTCGGAAATTTGAGTCTCCTTGAGGATATCATTGTTGAAGAAAATACTTTATTTGCAAGGACAAAAATTTAGCCAAGTAACACAAGCATTGTAATTATCACAATAGAATTACAGGCGTTTTATTCATCGCCGATCGAACACGCGAAGCTCTGTTTTGATTCTGATCTCTGTTTTGAAATAATAAACCATTTTCTGTTTCTGAATGTATTACCTTTGTTTCTTTCTAGATCAGCAGCAGAACAATACAGTCTATTCAACTAGCAATAGAAAAGAACCATCTGCATTTCAAGGTGGGTACGAAATTTTAAGGAATGGCACAATGGAATGACTTCAAGTAGTCAACACTGTAATGATATTTTCTTTCCCGGGGGAGGGGGGTACTTGATTTAAGGATGGGATGTAAGGGAGTCTGCCGCCCAGTTTTCAGAAAGCTACTCACTTCTAATTGCCAAAATTTGCATTTGGGAACATTTTTATGATGAATTTTGGCGAAAACTACCATTTTTAACGATTTGGTACCAATTTCTGCCAAACAGACACATGTTTTAGGAAAATCCGCCGAAAAATGACCCTTTTTAGACAATCTTGGGCCCAAAAGCTCACCCACATGGGTGGCACATACCCGTACCTTCAACATGTTATGTACTCCCCCCGGGGTTCTTTCCTAAAAACAGTTTCCATTTGTAATTGACCTGGAATTGGGAAATCGCCTTTGCTTGTAATATAACGGGTGAGCCAGAAAAATTTCCACTTTTAAAGTCCATAACAGCAAGCGTACTGGTTGGATTTGAATGAATCGAATTCTACTTAAAAGGTGAAAGACAGTAACATTTTCGTAGTGTTTCTTGTGTTTGTATGAGTACTAAAAATATAGGTAAATTCGACTTTACGAATTTTTTTGGCTGCCAAATTGTCTGAAAAGGAGCTGAAGGGACTGAAAAACCCATTTCATAATTTCATAAATTTCTTAATTTTTTAAGTTTTTGAGAGATGTGAAGCATCCAGAAATATGAGAAAAATATAAAAAACAGAGTTGATGCCCCTTATTGAGATAAAGGTTGCAAAATTTCACGAATTGGGAACGTAATGTCTGCATCATGATTTTTGGACAGTAGTGGACAGATACATTTTGTAACTCGTGAGTTAGTGTGCTGTTGTTGTTTCTTTTCAAATGCACCATAGCATCCGGGAAGAAATTTTTCAGAATCAGTAAGATTGACAAATCATTTTCCTTTTTAGCGAAACAAAATTCGAAAGAAAGTATCTCTAAAAACTGGTTGCTTTATGGATTGTGCAGTGGCGCTGTTCTGATATTATGTTTGGCTCTAATCGGAATTCTTTACATCAGGAAACGCAGCAGAAGAACCAAAAGTCAAAATGAGGGTGCGTTGTGATTCACTCACTTCTGTATGAAATGTAGTTGCTTGTGTGCTTTTAACAGCTATTACTAAAAGGGGAACTGGGAACAGTGGCATGGAATCAGGGAATTATTATTCCTCGGAAAAGAATTACTAGAACGGGGAATCGGGGGAGTAACGAAGCTGCTGAAGATGTTTGACCAAAACCAATTTCATATGAAAGAGAGAACGATAAACTATACATCTATCAGCAATTTTTATTTGATCGTGATTAAGTCGTATCTTTTACAAAATTTCAAAAATATCGAAATTGATAAGATTACTATAAGGGGAATAACGTAACCAATGGAGTCCCATTTTGCATTCAAAGGTATCATCAAGAAATCCGCCAAAAAGACATTGATTTTCATTTCAGAAACTCGTAACAGCAACAGCTTTCGTTGTATTGATGAAATCCTTTAGTTTAGAAAGTTTACCATCATTGTTAAGATGCGATAATGGTTTATCTGACAGCCTATTACACCGCATTTTAGCCTGTTTAGCAACAACATGCGGACGACTTTGAAAACGGGGATTCTTACATGCTTTTGCAGCATCCCAATTTTGCAGCTATTTTTCCTACCAGAAAGCTGTTCAAACAGGAGGCCAACTTCTTGTAATTAGCTTATGTTCTAGTGTTTAAATTGCTATAAATATGATCATGTAATTTTTCTGCTTTCCTTTAAGAACTCATATTTTGCAGGCGGCCTTCAAAAGTATGCATTTCAGGTTGTCAGCATCAAACGAAACGTCCCTTGAGACCCAAAAGCATTTTGAAGTCGACTTCACTTTGTAATTTATTTCCTGGAACAAAATAATTTTCTGGCGTGTTCTTTATCTAAAACAACCTATTTATTTTACGGACGCACGCAGTATTTTTGTTCACTGTACTTTCTTTTAAGCAATTCTGACTCTAGTTCATTTCACTTCGTTAAGATACAACAAGCATTACAATAAAGGTGCCACGCCTCCCAAAGTTACGAAGTTTATTTTCTTTCTTTCGCTGGCTTCATAATGTTGCCAGCGCCTCCCTGAATTAGCAAGCTTTTTCTTTCACAGGCGTTGAAGAAGAAGAACCATATCACATATGTCCATTTGACAATGCTGAAGAAATTGGACAGTTGATGAGATCCGCACAAGAAGAGTTGTCTCATACTGAGAGCCTCGAAATGCGAGCGCCACCACCGATTCCAAACTCTGCAAGACCATATATTGAAAACATAAGTCTTTTAGTTGAGCCTTAATTGGGCAGTTTTTCCTGCAAAGCAGACTGTTCTATAACTTATCCATCTGCATAGGTGACAAGGGAACAGTCTATATTCCCCACTGCTATTTGTTATCGGCGTAAGTAAACTGAGTATCCAAAAATTTCATTTCGCTATCCCATGCGTAAATTTTCAGTTCTGTCTTCTGTCTTCTTATTTTTAATCTCTTTTTTCATTTTCATTTCTTTGTGGTATTTTTTGTGAAATTTCCGTGAAAATTACGTCAAACGGTAAGGCCCCCCCTAATTTTCTCAGCAACTGTGATGTCTACGGCAACACAAATTGGTACACATAATTACCAAGCAATTATGATTCTAAAAATAGAATTATATGCTAATTAGCCACGTGACCTGTTGCTAGGCAGCGCAAAAACAATGGAAATTTGCTGATTTTGGTTCTTCTCCTAAAAACTTAAATTTTTCAGAGGAAAATTGTCAATGAACATCGTTGAAGCTATCTATATGATGACTATTGATTGTTCTTGATGAAAAATACCAACAATTACATTTTTTGAATTCTATTGTCATAAAAACTGTCGATCAAAGTCATAAATAATACCCAAGCAAATTTAATGATGCCATATTGGCATTTTTGACCAAGTTTTAGTCATATAAACTAAAGGAAATTAATCTTGAGTTGTTAATTGATCAATTTCAATCATAACATACTAATTATTTCATATGTTTATCATAAATATGACGTCATATGTAAGTATGACGTCATTTATCTTAAATGTTGCTGACGTCAGCAAAACACAAACAAATATATATCAAATGAAAGAAGACTTCAAGACAAATTGATTGGTACCAATTTTATTGAAATCAGATGTCTACAAGAAATTGTATGCGCGTTTTAATGATTTTCTTTGAGACCTCTCTCCAAATATGGGCATTGCATAGTCACGTGACCAATTATATGACAATGACCTATTGTTTATTTGATACAATATTAAATTTTATTAAAAGTCACATTGGTTCTAGTCTTTTATCACGTGTAGTTTTAGAGCAATTAGAGGAAGTTTGCTTGGGGGGCCTTTTTTGCCCCCCCCCATGTAGAGTAGGGTTAATTGGTTGTTAATTAGTTTTATTTATGTTTACTGTCATTTTCCCCGAAAATGACGTTATAACGTGGAATAGTGGCTGAACAGGAACTAATTTCTCCGTATAACATCGATTTTTGGAATCAGCACCCTGAAATTGACCAAAAACCACAGATCAGTGCCAATAACATCCAATTTCATAAATTCCCTCCTGCCATGCTCTTTTGTTGGAATATTGGCTCAAAATTGTGGCGCGAAAATATCCCGTTCCCATTACGAGGCCATTGGGAGATGACTGATTACCACGCCTTCTCAATAATGTTTATTGCAGTTTTTTGAGGTGACGGAAACCTGCATCTTTTGGCCCAAACTCATGACAAGATGTCCAAGGTACTCAGCATGGAAAGCATTGCTGATGGAGAAAGGAGAAAGCCGCTTAGGAGACCTAAACATTCAACAACTTCAGGCCAAAGCCAGTACATGGAAATTAGTGACGAGTGGAGGGAACGTAGGGACAAGATGATGTCACTCACTAGAGAAAACTATTTGAGTAAAGGCAAGAATATAGCGAGAGAATTCCAGCTTTGTATTCAGGAGAATAAAAATGACGTAAAGAGGGTGATTCACCTTATATACGAACGAGCTGCAAAAGATATCCATAGCTATCCTATTGCTGCGTTATTCTTTGAGGACTTAGGGCGCCAGATCGATGGTACTTGCGATGGGGAGAAAATTTTTGACTCTCTCCAGAAAGAACTTCAAGCAAGTTTATCATCTCTGAATAGCAAGCTAGCAAGAGCAGAGAAGCTTACTGGTGTTGATGTGGGCATAACTTTCCTTCTGTACTCCCTACTAAAACTTGAAAAGCAAAGAAGTGGAGATGGGAAATTTTTTAAAGACCTGTTGTTGAAACTGTTCAAGGCATTTCATTTGTTCGTGCTCGACTCAAGTATGCCAATGCAGCAGGACATTAATGATAGCCTTGTAAGTGCATTATGCACCATTCTACTTGTTGTGAATGAAGAAAAATCAACTCCTAAAGATGAGCAAAAGATAGAACAAATTTTAGTGTTTATGAGAAAGACATACATAAAAAGTTTCATAAAAGGCATTGGGAAAGTTCAAATTTCCTGGACAATTGAAACCATTGCTGCAAAGAAAAGGAAAACAAATTTGACAACCAAGGAATTTTATGCACAAAAATATGCCTTAGCTTGCAGGAGAGTAGTTTATTTGCTAGATTCAATGGAGGCAGTTCTTTGTGACGTTTCTGTCCCTGGTACAAATAGCAATGATCAAATGGTTGACTCTCATAACAGTTCTAATGAAAGTGATGTTTTCATAGATGCTGTACCATCCGATTCAGGATCATCTGCTGATGATAAACAAATGAGTGAAAATAAACCTAACACAGATTCTGCATCAATAAATACTGACAGAAATGTGTCAGATCTTCAGGTTCATGGAACTGAGCCAAAAAACTCGAGCGGCATTTCTTCTCCAGATGTTTTTCATGATGAAAAATGTTTGCCATTAGAGGAAAAAGAAAACCAGCAATCACCAGTTGTGGAAGGTGAAAATATAAAGAAAAGAAATATGGCAGGAAGTACATCTTCATCTGAACTACAAAGATTTATCAATACTGGGTAATTATGAGTTTCTCTTGACCAGATTAAGGACCACATGCAAGTGTTTTTTATGATTAGCACTTTCAGGTGAGGGATTGTCATTTATATCTTTCTCTCCCCCTTAAATTTGGCTAAAAAACCAAAACAATTTCATTGTGATAATAGGTCTTCTCCACTTTCCCTTGATGATCTCTCAGAAATCTTCCAGCTTCAGGAGAGAAACTTTTCTGAGTCCTCAACACTCTCAGAACACTCTCAGATCATAATTAAGAAAATGAGTATGAGCTGGTAACGCTTACCACTTTCAGGAGCCTGGAACCAAAATTGTAAGGATGAAGGAATAAAATTATGACCCCTTCTAGCACTGCCATTTTCAGAAAACTGTAAAGCCTGGTACACATTAGGTCCTTGCAGTCGCTGGGGCTGTTAGAGTCATTAGGAAGAATGACACAAAAGACCCAAAAGACTGGATGTGAATGGCGACTCAACGACCCTGACGACCCCAACGACTGAGTCGCTGGGATAGAACCAGTTTCAAAAATATCACATCAGCGTGCTGCCTTATGGGCCTTGTTGATTAATATGTAGATGTATCACTCGATCCAGACTCTTTCGTAGAATAGCCAAATGGCCCACTGTCAAAATTATATGATATTTTTTACAAGAAGAGTCACTTTATGCTTATGGACAGTGCAAAATTTATTATATTACATGGCCGGTGGAGAAGAACAATTCTTGCAAAAAATCTGCTTACCCCCTATGAAATTATTGCAAAAAACCAACTGCCCCGTCACCCTTCCCTTAAAAATCAAAGGACCCTTGGGGGGACTCCCGTGATTTTATTATTGAGAAGGTCGTAGGAGATATATCATTTTTAGAAAATCTCATTACATAGCAATGTTTTTCAGCGTTCAAAAACTACAATTGCTTCTAAAAACAAAAACAAAATTTATAAAAAATGAAACTTTCAAGAAAAAGTTCATAGACTTGACAAGCCTTGCAAATGTTCTTTGAGGATGTTATTTAAACCTTCAAAAGCTGTAAAAAATGTCAATGAAAAAGTATGGGGAAGTTAGTTTCTAGCTAAAATCAAAGTACATATCTGAAAAGGCAGCATTCAAACTCTGTTCCATTGTTCCTGAGCTAGGACAGAAAATTTATAGTGCTACTTCTTAGGTGTACAAGGTGTCCTATTGCCCTCAACTCTGTATGTTCTTGCAATCAGATTCTGAGAAAGCCCATCAATGTTAACATTGACGTCATTACTGATTTCAGCAACAATGAGTCAACTAGAGGTGGTANACACAGACATAAAATCCTATTTGTTTAGCCTGTCCTTTCTCCCAATCAAGCAGAGCTTTCGAACAATTATTGCACCGGAGACAAGTAATATCGCAAGGCATGATCACAAGCTTTGTTTGTTGAAAAACAATCGACCAGACATTCGCTGTCTGTTTAAAAACAATACCCAATTATCACAGGATACAGGAGACACGAAATTTCCCACCCACCCCATAGACTCTACTTGTACTTTGTACACGTGAGTCAAAAATGTATCTGCCCCGTATTCGTGAGCATTAGAGCATTAGATGTTATAAAGTACGACAGATGAATTTGCTAATGACCGTTACAAAATCGATTCTTGTTCTTACAAGTCTTTGTCAACAAAATATTGACTTTGAAGATGACAAGATGTGACTGATGGACCGTCCTTGCAGACAATTGACATGGAAATTCCACATCATTTTATGCACATGTCTTCAAGCACTTCTCATCTTGTATGATTTACAATTTCCTCTTCAAAAATGAACAATTTTATGTTTCAAACTGCATCTTGAGCTCATAAAAAAGTTGCTGCCCATACTTATTTGCCCAATAAAAAGTGTTGATCCCGTTCTGCATAAGCTTAAAAAAGTAGTTGCCCTGTTACGTTTTGCACTGGCCATGTTATAAAATAAAGTTTGCACTGGCCCTTATATGTTTTATGCAGTGGTACTGCCAGGATTTTTTTTAGGGGGGGGGGGCAAGACAGGACGGGAGAAAATTTTCCGGACCACGCCCTCTACTTTAAAAAATAAAATTAATTAATTTGCTGTAACAATAACACAAAGTGGGCTATCCCAATTAGAATAACGAGGTCCTTTTGGGGCCGAACGACCAACCTCCAGATCCCGAAAATTCTTGCCACCAACCTAATACGCCACTCAGACGCAATAGAATTGTCGGCGGTCTGTCAAGAAAGATTGTGTCAAATTCAGAAATCGAAATTGCAAATTTTATACCCGGCTATACACATTCAAAAGTAAGACTTGACAAACTTAGTGAAAACTTTCACGGGGTTCTTAATGAATTCAAGACATGTAAGAGATGGTTGAAGTATCCTACTCTTCTAGAAATCATTCTCTGCCGTGTCACACGACCAGTACTATAGGAGTGGTTAAGTTTTTCAAAAAGGAGGCATGATAGGCTCAGCAGAAACTAATCAAGATACACAGACCTGCAAAAGATCCTTCTCAAGCAATGTTGTTGAAATGTGCAAGCGTAGAAAGTGAACAGAACGGGGGTCTAGGGGCGAAGCCCCTGGAAATGTTTTTTAGCCAGCACCCTTCAGATCGTCGGAAAATGCCATTAAAGGCAGCAAGATTATAGAAACCTATATTTATACATTATTGCCAATATCATCAGCCTTACCCCCTCCCCCTGACAATTTTATACCGGAATTAGAAGAATTAGAAAATCGGTCCTGGAGAACATTGGGGGGGTGGCTGCCCCCTTGCCCCCCTCCTGGCGCTTCTGGCTTTATGTAGAACTACTGTAGGGAGAAGTTCTGTTTCATTTCAAAGGGGGAAACATTCATTAGTTCTTTGGAACTCTGGTCTTAAATATCTGAGATACTTTTCAGGTATTCAGAGAAAACAAGCGATATTAGCCTTCATAAAATACATCATAATTTTTAAATGTTTCACGTTCACAATTGAGCAAGCACAAATTAGTGGTTTTTACTTGAGAGAACAAGAAAAGGCTAAGAAAGGCAGCCAAGCCAAGCTAAGCTAAATTTTGTTGGTGTTTTCCCTGTTGTATCAAAAGGAGAGTTAATAAATCTGGAAAATGCAGGCGTTCAAAAATACGATGTTCTATTAGAAGTTTGAATTTAAAATACAACTTACAGAATGGAGATCTAACGACAATTCTAGTTCAAATTATTGTTCTTATTTTCTGTTTTTGTGTTCTGTCATCTTCTGGTATGGTTCATTCACCCTTCATTCAAGAATCTGAAATGATATTGTAAAAATGTATGCAGAATTTTCAAAGAGGATGTTAATGATGAATATCAATAGTCATCCGATCCGAGGACTTTGGTGTGGAATGAAGAGACATTTTATTTTATATGTTTGTAACTGAATGCGACATTTTCGATCAGCCTTGGCCTGGAGATTATTGGCAGTTGCAGTGGCTTCCATACGCGTAGGGGCTGGGGGCGGCAGCCCCCCAACGTTGGAAAAATTTACCAAAATCAGCCTTTATCGGGCAAAAATCCACCCTAAGTCGGGCAAAAAATTCGGTAAACAATAGAAATTTTATCGGGCAGCCCCCCCAGTTTTTATCTTCTCCTACGCTTATGGTGGCTTCCCCTAATAAGCTGATGCTTAAATAAAATCGTCTTGTATAAACATACGATCATGCTAAGCCCAAAAATTTAACATTGAATAAAGTTTTGAAAGTGGATAGGAGGCCCATACCGGGCCTAAAACGTAAAACTGATACGAGTTGGAAATTACGTCGTTTGAGGGCGGTATACTGCTCTTTCCGTTTTACAATTTTAGAACTACATCTTTGCTTCCTTTAGCCTAATAACTACATCTATCGCAACTGCTGAAATGATAGTTTAAACGGTAATCACTCACCTTTGATATTACTGCTATCCATTCCACGCTGCCAAACTCAGTTTCTTCAGCCTTGTTTTCGTCTGCTCCGTTAAAACTCTCCGTTTTGAAAAGGGCACTTTTCATTTTTCTTACAAAACCTTTTGTGCAAAGTCTATTATCATGAGCAACTTTCCTTTGTTACTTTTGACAAGCCTATGGATATAAACCCTCTTGAGACCAATATTAATCTAATGTCATTTTGTGATCATACTGAAAACAAGCACCGATCAAGCTCATTTCAAGTTCAAGCAAATGATGTTGGAGTTTGCTGTGAGAAACGAAATTGTTTGTTGCGTCTTTTCGAAAATTGATCATATCATACTGAAGGCGAACTCGATCAAGCTTGATTCATAGTATGTTTGAGAATGATTCGAGTTTGGTGATTATTCTTAAGCTTGATCAAGATTTAATCCATTTAATCATAGGTTTAAACTGGCCAAAATCGATTCAATTCAAGCTTCTTTCAAACCAAAATCATGCTTCTGTCAAGCTTGCGCAAGCTTGTTGCCAGCTGAACTTTTTCTTACGGGTGCTCATGAGTGGGTTGAAAGTCAGAGTTCTTAAACAAGTGTCATTTTACAGGAGACTTTTCTTCAACATGAGACCTTTCTAGCTGAAATTAATAAAACATCAGTAAAAAATGGGTAGTTCTCCACCAAAATTCCAATAAAAATGAGTACTGTATGAAGGCAATTGTCAGTTGGAATGGAAACGCCCATCTACAAGTCATGCACCCCCAGAAGAGTATAGGAAAGAGGCATTATTGGGCATACAGTAGTTTGAATACTCATCAACAAGAACAAATGTATTACAATTAAATCTACTACACGAAATAACAATATAAGTACCAACAGCTATACAATAACAATTATTATTATCATTTATGTTAATGTTAGTAGTTGGGACTCCCTGTATGTAAAATGTTGTTGTTGTTATTGTTGTGGTTGTGGTTGTACATGTGGTGTGAGTGTGAGTTTTAGTGTGTAGAATTAATGGCTACCAGCAAGGTGTGGTTTGTGTGTTAGTGATTTATTAAAGTTTAACAATGGTAGCAGAGGGTTGACAAAAAGAAGTGAATATGGCAACAAGAAACACACCAACACCAGTGTTTTCAGAGGATATTTCATGGCTAGACTACAAGAAAGAGCTGAAAATATGGCAAGCCTTGACAGACCTGCCTGCAAAGAAACAAGGCCCAAGTTTGTATCTGTCCTTGACAGGGAAAGCAAGAGAAGCTGCATTAGAGCTTGATATTGCTGTTATTAGCAAGGATGATGGTTTGGAGAAAATTTTGGAGCGTCTAGATAAATTATATTTGCAGGACACAAATCAATCTGCTTATCTTGTATATCAAGAATTTGAAAATTTTAAACGCCCTTTGGAAATGCGCATGAGAGAGTATTTAAACAACTTTGACCGCCTTTAAGTATGATACAATGGTTGAACAATTGTTGAAAATATTTGGAGATACAGTCTCACCAAGTTTTGGTAAGGCGGATGTAAAGGAAGAATCTGTATTTGTTGCATCAAATGAAGAAGAAGCATATTATTCCAACAGATGGAGAGGAGGCAGAGATTTTGGACGCTTTGAAAGAGGAGGGAGACCACGAAGGAGAGGACGAA
>REGM01000236.1:404151-423329 GCA_004194415.1 Aurelia aurita | reverse complement strand
AGGCATTCAAAGAAACAAGATGCCATTGTTGATGCAGTATTGAAAACATGGATCAGCTATTTTGGACAACCACAGAGATTCCTGGCAGATAATGGTGGAGAATTTGCTAATGAAGAGTATAAGAGCATGTGTGAAATGTTTAATGTTGAAATGGCAAAGACTGCAGCTGAGAGTCCATGGTCAAATGGGTTGTGTGAGCGGCATAATGGTGTTATAGAAGAGTCTATAAGGAAGGTGATGGAAGATAATGCTGATATGAATCTTGAAACAGCAGTTGTATGGGCAGTCAGTGCAAAGAACACACTGTTAAATAACAGTGGCTATAGTCCAAATATGATTGTTTTTGGAAGAAATCCCAATACACCATCTGTGCTGATAAATAAGCTTCCTGCAATGGAAAATGAAGCAACAAGTGTGACCGTTGAAAAGAATTTGAAGGCCCTTCATATGGCAAGAGAAGCTGTTATTCAAAGTGAGTCATCAGAGAAGATTAAAAGAGCATTGCGGCATAATGTGAGAACTTGTAATGATATGAAATTTCACACAGGCGAGAGTGTATATTACAAGAGAAACAACAGTGAAAGATGGCATGGCCCAGGTACAGTCATTGGACAAGATCATAAACAGATATTAGTTAAACATGGTAATGATCTTGTAAGGGTTCACTGTTCCAGGCTGATACATGTTGATACACAAGAAAAAGAGCATCAGGATAATGAAATGAATATGACACCTCAAGATGGACAGAATGAATTGCAAGAAGGTCCTGATCTACATCATGAATCATCAGAAAGTAATATGCCAGAAGTGATTGAAAGAGTGCAGGAATCAGATGGGGTTCTAGAAACTGAGCATGCAGTTTGCAAAACAAGTAATCCTGGACTGATGAAAGAAGATTCTAAATTGAATGAAGAAAAGAATCAAAATGTTCTATTGCCAAAAGTAAAATCTACCATTACTTTTAGGGTTAGAGATGGCATAGAATGGAGGAAAGGTGTAATCCATAGTAAAGCTGGCAAAGCTACAGGAAAATATAGAAACTGTTTGAATGTTGAAAGCAAAGAAACAGGAGAGATTAAATGTTATGACTTTGAAAGAGACATCTCAGAATGGTCTCCAGTAGCTGAGGAAGTGCTTTTATCCACTAATCTTGATGAAATGTCAGTTGTTATGGCGAAAGAACAAGAATTAGAGAGCTGGAAACGAAATAATGTCTTCACAGAAGTACCAAATGAAAATCAACCCCATGTGACATGTAGATGGGTCATCACGATTAAAGATGTGAATGGGAGTCATAGGACAAAAGCAAGATTAGTAGCAAGAGGTTTTGAAGACACAGATGTGAGGAATCAGAAAACGGATTCTCCAACCTGTTCCAAAGAGTGTATTAGAATAGCCTTGGCTATCATGGCACGTAAAGAATGGGAATGCAAAGTTTTAGACGTCAAAACCGCATTCCTTCAAGGGAATGAGTTGAAGAGGGACATTTATTTGAAACCTCCAAAAGAAGCAAAGACCCAAGGTATGTGGAAGTTAAACAAGGCTGTATACGGCCTGAATGAAGCTTCCCGATATTGGTATGAAAGAGTTAAAGATGTGCTGATAAATGCTGGAATGCTGAAGTCAAAATATGATGAAGCTCTGTTTTATTGGAAGTTGAATGGAAAAGTTCAAGGAATTATAGCAATCCATGTTGATGACTTTCTTTATGGGGGGTCTGATCTATTTGAAGTTGAAATAATGAAACAAATTCGAAAAAGTTTCNGGAAGTTGAATGGAAAAGTTCAAGGAATTATAGCAATCCATGTTGATGACTTTCTTTATGGGGGGTCTGATCTATTTGAAGTTGAAATAATGAAACAAATTCGAAAAAGTTTCACAATAGGATCAGAAGGAAGCACTCCAATAAAGTATTTAGGAATCAATCTAGACAAAGTAGATGATGAGATTACGTTCAGTCAACAGTCATATATTGAGAATGTTGAAGAAGTAGATTTGAGAGCCCACAAGGATGAGAAAGAAAGAGAATTGAATTTAGAAGAGCAGTCAGCTTATCGTGCCATTTGTGGGCAACTGAATTGGATATGTACACAGTCAAGACCTGATATTTCATATGATGTATGCCAGCTTAGTACCAAGTTAAATCATGCAACAGTCAATGACATTTTGTTGGCAAATAAGATTGTGAAGAAAGTAAAGAGAGAAAACATTTGTTTGAAATTCAAGAGGCTTAGTTGGGCCAATGAAATTGATAGCATATTCTGATGCATCATATGCTAATTTGAAAGATGGATCTTCACAAGGAGGAATTATCATATTTCTAGCAGATGAAAAAGGGAATGTATCACCATTATGTTGGTCATCTCGAAAGTTGAGACGAGTTTGTAGGAGTACAATAGCAGCTGAGACTTCTGCTGTGCTAGATGCAACAGATATGTGCATATGGCTCACACATATTATCAATGAAATTGATGATCAAAGTTTGTTAACAACATTGGTACGAACAGACAATAAATCATTAAGTGAAGCTGTGTATTCTACAAAAGCAGTGGAAGAAAAGAGACTTCGTGTTGAAATAGCTGCATTACGAGAAAGCGTTGAAAGAAAGGAGATCAAAGTAGAATGGATCAGGACCAAGGATCAAATAGCAGATGTATTCACAAAACAAGGAGCTGATAATAGACTGATACTGGATGTTCTAAGAAACGGATTGATTGGAGACTGACTGTTTTATGTTATGTACTGTTTTATGTTATGACTGTTTTATGTTATCCAAATTAATTGTTGACTGTTATAGTTATACATAAAAAAAAATGTTTGGTTTTTCGGACATCNAAGTAAAGAGAGAAAACATTTGTTTGAAATTCAAGAGGCTTAGTGGGCCAATGAAATTGATAGCATATTCTGATGCATCATATGCTAATTTGAAAGATGGATCTTCACAAGGAGGAATTATCATATTTCTAGCAGATGAAAAAGGGAATGTATCACCATTATGTTGGTCATCTCGAAAGTTGAGACGAGTTTGTAGGAGTACAATAGCAGCTGAGACTTCTGCTGTGCTAGATGCAACAGATATGTGCATATGGCTCACACATATTATCAATGAAATTGATGATCAAAGTTTGTTAACAACATTGGTACGAACAGACAATAAATCATTAAGTAAAGCTGTGTATTCTACAAAAGCAGTGGAAGAAAAGAGACTTCAGGTTGAAATAGCTGCATTACGAGAAAGCGTTGAAAGAAAGGAGATCAAAGTAGAATGGATCAGGACCAAGGATCAAATAGCAGATGTATTCACAAAACAAGGAGCTGATAATAGACTGATACTGGATGTTCTAAGAAACAGATTGATTGGAGACTGACTGTTTTATGTTATGTCCTTTTTTATGTTATGACTGTTTTATGTTATCCAAATTAATTGTTGACTGTTATAGTTATACATAAAAAAAATGTTTAGTTTTTCGGACATCCCAGTAGATGGACATTTCAGTTTTTAATTTAATTATGACATAAGCATCAGTAAAAATATTTATTAAATGGACATCTCAAACTGGATGGCATTGACACTTCATTAGTTTTTTATTTGAACAGCGGTATATGTTAAAAAATATTATTTGCGAAAGAGACAGATAGAAGATTGTTAATGTTAGTAGTTGGGACTCCCTGTGTGTAACATGTTGTTGCTGTTATTGTTGTGGTTGTGGTTGTACATGTGGTGTGAGTGTGAGTTTTAATGTGTAGAGTTAATGGCTACCAGCAAGGTGTGGTTTGTTTGTTAGTGATTTATTAGAGTTTAACAATTTAGGTGTCCGATATAATAACCCCCCTATACTGTTGAAGAGTAGGGAGTGGAGAGGGAAGGGAATGTAAAATTAAGGTATCAGGCCATGAAGATTAGAATGATTGCTATGAAGTGATGCCCCTATTTCATAGGGAATCTACCTAGCCACCCAAAAAGGCAAGGGACAAGGCATGTTAATTAAAGTAATGCTCTACTATTAGAAGACCTGCTATTAAAAGAAAAATAATGCTCTAAGTGTACGAAAAATGAACACTATTTCTAGTTTTGATTGGCTAAATATTATCCATGCCAAACTCATATTACTACTGACTCATGCAGCAACCAGGAACTAGGCATACCGAAACTCATGTGATGATGCCACAGGCAGTTTTTGCTTACCTAGCCTAAACACAACCAGAGATAGGACTACGCTCCTTGTACTCAACCTGTACCTAATACTTCCCTGATTTAGATATTCATTAAGGCCATCCCAGAATGTAACAATTAGATTTCTGAAAATCTGCATACTATGTATTTTTCAGAGAATGCAAAGTGAGTAGTAGTTCAAAAGAAGAGATCACAGAGTGCCTAAGAGTACCAGAAGAATGCGTTGAGAGAAGTAAATCTTATGATCATTTCATTGTGACATTGTTTTTTAATAGTAGCAGATTTCTGAATTGAAGATTCACTAGTCAGAATGCTGATAACTGAAACTGAAACTGAAACTGTGAAATTGAATATCTCAAAAATCGAAGTGATTTTGAATAATCTTCATCCTAAACATCATGTTGAGGGAGCTTTTATATTGATTGTGCCAAAGTTTGATTCAACACTCGAGGGAAGCCTGAAGAATGAACCATATCAAATTGGAGATCATGTGTGTAGCCTTTAGAAAAATAGTGTGGACAACCTTTTTGGAGACACTGTACGGAAGGTGAGTAAGAAAAAAAGCGCACAACATTTGAAGAAATACTGTTTCCTGAATATCAAAGCAATGATATTGCAAAATGTCTTTTTTAACAGCCGGTATATTCAATTGGAAATATAAATTTATTTGGATTGCCTCTCCTTTCCAGAGTGCTTGGAATTTCCTCAAGAAAATTCCTCAGAAAGTCTCCACTAATGGCTGAAAACGATGATCAAATTTTCTGCCTCACAGCAATGGCAATTACCTGTGTTATTACGTATTGTCCTCTTGGGAGGATGGAATGGAATCCTCTTGAATAAATGTGTTAACACTAGTGGGATGACTTTGTCATCCTTCCAAGAGGATAACACTTGTTAGAGCGTGTTCAAGTCATCGCTGTAAGGTAGAAATATTAGGGAAATTTGATGGTGATATTTTCTCCATTTTTCGAGCTTTTTCGAACGGACTTTCCCTATAAAGTCGGAACGAAGTGATAGAATCCAGGCAGAAAACTTCTGAAACTAATTGAACATGTGTGCTATTCAATAAGATATTACAACATATTATTGCTTTCATAATTATGGAGCAGTAACCTTTAAAAATGTGTGTTTTTCTGACTCACCCGGTATCAGAAACTATGCAAAATTGTGATCCACATCTTGACGCTGCACCAATTAAGCATATCATGGATTCTGAGGCGCTGTCTTTCCTTTCAGTTTCAGTTTTTGAACAGTGTAACTTAACTCAATATGCAACCATCTTTCATGGTACATAACCTCATATTCACCTATTAGTTCTAGGGTATGAAGGAGCTATTCTTCGGAAGTTAGAGTTACAATCTGATGCAGTCATACAGCTTGATGAAGGTGATTACTTTATAATACAGCAAACACCCGCATATAAGAACCTTCCTCGAAAATGAACTTAAGCCTGAAATCTTCAATATATACTCCTTTATGAAAGAACCTTTTCACCCTGGTGTTTGTATTAGGTTCTTATTTTAAAGAACAAATGCATTGATATCGTTTTCAGCTGTGACAATCCAGAACATTCATTTGATTATCATGTAAAATTAAAAATGAATATGCTCCTCAATCATCCAAGAGGCCTAAACAAGTTTAATTCCACCATATTGCTAAATGCTCCATCCTCTATCGCAATATTTTGATTTTAAACAGAACAATTTTAAAGACTGCAAAGAAAGAAACAATGTTGTAAAAAACTTTTGTGAGAGGATTTAAGAACCCAATTTTAAGAACCTACAGCCTGAATGCATGAATGTTATCATTTACATAAGAACCAAAACAGGTTGGTTTGAAAAATGTAGGTTCTTATATGCGGGTTTTTATTGTTCCTTATTCCAAATGAGTAGAAACACCGCCATTTGAAAATTAGTCACTTGGTGTTCATTCAGCTGGTTCATTAGCTTGATAAAGCTCTTTTGAAAAGCCAAGATGCAAGATTCTGATTCGAGAGTCAACCTCATCAAAATTTAAACCTTTCTTTCCAAACTAGGTGCAGTTTTTTTAAATTTTTATTCAAAAACTCGAAAAGTGTCATCAAAAGATCGATAAAATTTCTGCAACTGTTATATAGTGGCAATGACAACAGCACAATAATTAATTTTCTGGGGTAAACAATGTTTGATGCACGAGAAACTTTCTGACAAAATTGTCATCTTTAGAAAAGGAGCACTCGTCTCTGATTAAAGATCTTGGCTATTCAAAAAAAAATATAAATATTTCTAGCACGGTTCTCGGCACGATGTATGAATAAAAAAACATATTTGGGTCTAGCTATTTCTCTGGCACCGCACAGGCGCCGTACCGAACATAACGGATTTGTTATGGGGATTCGAGGATTTTTTGCTCCAATGCATAATTTTATCTCGACCACCATACATGGCAAAGCAAGTAGCATTTGTCTCAAGTCGGCTCTAGGCGTTGCAGCATCATGCGTGAAACATAAGGACAATGCATACAGTCATCGAGTTGATCAATCCTCTGCATCCCTTGAGATTGCTAGCTATTGAGGTTCAACTGTAGTGAAATTTCATGCTACAAATGCGGTGAAAGTGCATTTTGCTGAGAATCCAGGAGTCGATGTGCACTCGGATCGCACTGTAAACTTATTATGGAAATATTTTGGAAATTAGCGCTTACCAAATTTAAGACCAATTTTGAAAATGTTCATCAATCTAAGTCGATTAGATTTTGATTTTAGTATTTTTGCGCTCTAATTTACTTTAATTTAAAGTTTTTCATCACATTTGCGTTAATTTAGGTTAATTTTAGTTATATTTAGTAAATGCATCAGTTGTTTGCACGTGCGGACGTATAATTTGCACGTATAATTCTTTAAATGTATAAGAAGATATTGATGATAGATAAAATATATAGCCTTGAATATTACGAATAGATGTCTCGGGCATAACCCTTCATAAGTGATCAGTAATCAGTAGTTATATTTAGTTTATCGTTAGTTCTAGTTAATTTCCTATACGAAGGTATGCATTGAGTTGGCCAAAGCTCAACCTCTGGCATCAAAAAAGGGAAACCAATGACTAGTTGAACATATACTGGCTATGATCATTGAGATTGGAGTTATTCTTGTTGTTGTACAAATTCTGTACCCTTCCGTTCTCGTTTGTTGATCTCACAGATGACTGAGGTTAGCTTAACAATTCAGTGTAACCTCGATAGCTAGAACTTGGCTGTCTCAAGCTACTCGATATCTCGAACAATTTAATCACCCCCCTCCCCTCCCAATTACTTTAATTCGGGTAGAGTTATGGATATCTCAAAAACTTGTTATCGGAAAAGGATCTTTCAAAGGTAAAATTGTATGACCTTTGTAAACATTTTCAAGAATAAACCGATATTTAGATAACGTTTCAGAATTTTAAAAAAATTGGATGACCAATTTCTGCCCGGGGGGCACTATGTATATTTTGGGTACTGGGGACGTTCTATCGACAAGGGTATCGTTTTTCACGATTTTGGTATAAGGAACGGTATCAGTTATCACGATTTTGGTATAAAGGACAGAATCGATCTTCGCGATTTTGGTATAAAGAACCGTATCTATTTTTGTGATTTTGGTATAAAAAACAAATAAGTAGGCTATTTTTTGAAAAATTGGTATAAGGAACGGGTATGTTTTTGAAGCTTGAGTGGCATATCCCCAACCAAAATCTGGTCAAGTGCCCCCCCCCCCGAGTTCTGCAGAATTTATTCTTTCTTACGAAAAATCGTGACTATGGTTTGTCATTCTTTCGCTTTTAGAGAAAGTTTCAACATTTACTCTGTCTCCCATTAGCTTCTCATAGTACAATAGTCTATGAGAATTGCAACCGAAAGAGGGCTTAACGTGTACCATCATAGTATGAAGGTTTCTTTCCTCTAAGATTCGATGGGCAGCTATGTCTGACCAAGGCCAGAAATATTAACACTGACTGCCCACACCTACTTGTAGTTGCTGCTCTCATTCAGCTGAGATAGGGCCAGCCCAGGTTGGCAATATTGTGATGTATTTATTTCCTCTTAGATTCGATGGGCACCTATGTTGGACCAAGACCTGAAACATCAACATTAACTGCCCATCGACTTGTAGCTGGTGCCCTTGGGATTTCATCCAAGGTTGATGAAGAAAAAGCAAGTTCCGAGAAAGCAAAATTGGCTGCTGCAAAAGGTACAATTTTTTCCTTTGCTCGATAATTAATCCCGTAGTGGCTAGGCCACTTTTTATGCCCTATTTTCTTTAACGGAGCGGCATTCAATTTCTTTATCTGCATCTTCTTGCTATAGGATAAACCTTCTAAATTTGGTCTGACATAGCTTTTTTATAGTAAGTCATCATTGAGTACGTAAAAGTCAAAATTTGCAAATGAATCTACCAGGTGAGCCAAAAAAACGTCTCAACCTGGATCGTAAGTACTTAGCTTCCTGAAATAAAAAGTTATCGACAACTGGTTAGGACCAATGTTTATTTGAAAGGCTTGGCTATCTTTTGAGATGTTGTTTCGTCAATTTAAGCTATGGCTGCCATCGGAAACCAAACTTAAGCTCTCATTTTTCAATCAGAGTGAAATAATTGCCATCCTTTTCCAGTCCACGATTTGTTAAAGTTTTAACATAGACATAGATTTGAAGTCGTGTGGAGGAAATGTATTGTTCGCAAAGATAATGATCTCTGCTCCTTTTCAAAATTTCGTGCTCCCAAGTCAAGTTTTTTTTAATTAAGCCCTTTATTGATATTTCTAAAACATGGACTGGAAAAGTTGGTGATAGCTCAACTTTGACTGAGAAATAAAGGAATCTACATGTTTTGAAACTGGTTTCTCGTAGGGTAGTCATGGCTCTCGCGACACCTCAAAATATACCATTCAACTACTATACATGGTGATACATACCAAATTTGTGTAAATAACTTTTGCTTTTCACAAGAAGCTAGGCGAGACCAAGCTTGTGAACTTATTTTGGTCACTCGGAACCTACTTCAGGACTTTACTTTATTTTTTGGTTGACGAAAAGTGGCCAAAATAGGTGGAAAGAGAGAAAGTTACTTAAAATCTGGCATTAGCCCGTGTTTCTTCAATACATGTTATTTGATTGCCCATTTTATCTAAAAGTGTGCCAAATTTAGTTGTGCTTTTGCCTTCCACTCTCTTAGTGTACTACCTATTTTCATTTGCATACTTTTTTGCAGAGCAATTGTTTCCAAGTTATTGAAAACAGTGGCGTAATGCAAATACACAATGGGTAAGAAGGGAGATGCGTTTGCCACTAGTTTACAGATGATATGTGAATGGGATTTTGCTACAATTTCTAACTATTTTACATAATTCTCAAGAAANACATACCAAATTTGTGTAAATAACTTTTGCTTTTCACAAGAAGCTAGGCGAGACCAAGCTTGTGAACTTATTTTGGTCACTCGGAACCTACTTCAGGACTTTACTTTATTTTTTGGTTGACGAAAAGTGGCCAAAATAGGTGGAAAGAGAGAAAGTTACTTAAAATCTGGCATTAGCCCGTGTTTCTTCAATACATGTTATTTGATTGCCCATTTTATCTAAAAGTGTGCCAAATTTAGTTGTGCTTTTGCCTTCCACTCTCTTAGTGTACTACCTATTTTCATTTGCATACTTTTTTGCAGAGCAATTGTTTCCGTCTTTTTTGAGTAAAAGTGCCCTAAATTGTAACCTTTTGCCTAACTTTTTGTTAAATTTCAGCAACGAGATGTAGCGACTTCTATGCAATTTCAAATTTTCTTAAATTGCGTTGATCGAATGATGTATTTTCCAGACGTTTTTGCATGGGATTTCATTGATGTGCAAAATAGTTGTCGTTGCTTGACGTCATAAGATGCCTGTCATATACCGGGTATCCCAAAAAAGTTTTGATGAGAATTTAGCGTGAATCAATCCGAAAAGATTTTTAAAACATACCTCGATAGTCAACTTGAACATAGATACCTGGTTTGTTGATATTGGTGCTTTTAGAGTTGAAATATTAATCTTCGATGGGCAAATTTGCCTCCACCTCCAAACCAGAGCTTTGGCGTTTTGGCCTAAGCAAATTCTTGAAACACAGGGAATAAATAAGTCAACAATAGACTTGAAAAAAGTTGAAACAGGAGGAGAAAAAATAAAAACTGCACAACAGATGTGTTTTAAAAATTATAATTTACGTGACACTTATACTTCGAGAGCTCCGAAGTAAACTTCATTCATTTTAATATCAACAATTTATTTCACAAAGTTTACCTCGGAGCTCCCTTGATAATAAATGTCACGTAAATCATATTTTGTAAAACGCATCTGTTGTGCAGTTTTTTAATTTTTCTTCCCATTGTTCCACTTGTTTTCAAGTCTGCTATTGACTTATCCGATGTCCTTCAGGAATTTGCTTAGGCCAAAACACCACCAAAGCACTGGTTTGGAGGTGGAGACAAATTTTAACTCTCAAAGTTAATATTTTTACTCTCAATGCACCAATATCGAGAAACAAGGTATCTATGTTCAAGTTGACGATCGATGTATGTTTTAAAAAATGATTTCGGATTGATTCGCCCTAAATTCTCATCGCTAGGGTCGACCACATCTGTATACTTTTTTTGGGACACCAGGTAAATGAGCAAAGGACGTTTGAAAGATTAATTGAACAATCAGATTTTGGTAATATTACAAACCTAAAAATTTGCTTTTGATAGCTGGATTATGCTAAAATATACGATAAAGTGATTTGTTTTTCAAGTTCAATATAAAATCATTTTAGATATGGCCATGAGGTACAAGGTGTCAACTCGGCAGCATGAAGTAAAAATCACTGGCACTATAGATGCAGTTAAGTAAGTGAAAATTCTAGTCATGTCAGGATCTCTTTTAACTTGTTGTGCTGTCAGGAGTGGCGGTATGGTGTGTCAATAGGGGTTATAGCGCCCTAGTTCTTTGAGTTGCCCCCATTAGCAGCACGGAAATGTTGCTTGTCCATAAACTGTAGGCACTTTGCAGAGTTTGGAACTGAAAGGGTTTATTTCAGTAGTGTAATACTCTTTTGGGTCTTAAAAAACTTTCACATATTATCGAGGAAACTACCATCGCTGCGAATGTCAAATTGAAATATTTTTGGGGAAGGCAATGCTTTGTTGTCAGTACTGTAACAATCTTTGTCGGCACCAACTTAATCTCCCTGGTCGGCACCAACGAGAGCACGTGACCTCTTAGATTTGCTAGTCTAGCGCTGCTACTGTGCACTATTTAAAGTCCCGCACAAGTCTCAGTTTTTGTAACTCATTTTCTAGGACATAGTTAATAAATTCTAATGCTTTTGTCCAGTACAACTAGCGTCGCTGGTGTAATACTGTCGTATTATTTACAGCAATGGTTAATTACATTAAGGCTCGTTCGCAAAAAATTCCATAGTGGCACTTTATCTCCTATTGTTTCAAGCATGGGTAAGGAATTGGAAATTTTTACTTCAGATACTAGAATCATCTGACTTGTGCATGTTTTGTGTTTTCTGAGCCCTGCTGCTACCTTTTCTTTGTTTTTCTAGTACTGCTAAAGAGCTGATCAATGAAATCGTAAACTACACGACTTTTATGAAAGTGCCGCTTCCTGGTTTCACTATCGACCAAATTATGGGTAAGCCCCTTCGAATGATATTTATATTTTTTGTATTAAAATGCATATGTCTATTTGCTCAATGTCGATTTTTTAGACATGATCTCTCTATCTCGGTTGACTAGACATACCATCCATCAGTTTTCTTTATTCGTGTTTATAAGAACTTGTACGGCTGAGAAGATTTCCTTGGGCCACACAAGGTATTGTTTTATCAATCATAAGGTTTTCGTGAGACCAAAGCATATTTTTGAGACAATACAACTGGAAGAGAATACATTGCAAACCTGTTGCCTTATTCTTAAATGTACAAGGTGTCCCAAAAACGCAAGCCAACTATAACTGAACTTTTTGAAAAGTGCTGAGATTTGAATAGATGTAATGCATACCGTCTGAAAGCACAATCTATTTTTTTCCAATGAAATGCAGTGTGGATACATTAATCTAATTATTTATCATTCAATTGATATTTTAGTAGCAGGTATGGCCTATATTCAGATGCAGCATGCTGTAAGAGCAAAATCAAGGCTTTTTTAACGTAAAACGTTACAAAACACGTTTTGTGAAAACAATTAGTCTAGCAGTACTTGAGGTGATGCCCTTAGTTAGAAAACATACAAATTTACTCCCATCAGACACATATATTAAACATGATAAAATAAGCTGTCACAAAGAGGGTTTCTCGCATATGTAAATGTCCTACCACTTTGCCGCGTCTAAAAGAGGCCTTACTTACTAAAACTTACCACTTTACTGATTATCGCCTTGTCGTGGAGAAGTGGCTTGTGTGTTCCAGCGACTCTGAGAGCTATACTGGCGGGAGGGCTTGCTCCCAGCAGGTCTAACCAAGCCAGTCATGTCAAAGGGTAGGGACCAGACAAAATATAATCAAAATCTTCTGGTGTAGGACAATGGATAGGGAAAGTGGCGGAAAACGATAAACTGTTTTCTGGATGCTTATCTCTCTGTGTGCTTGGCGGAAGACCTTAACAGAGAACGGCAAGGAGACACCTCCCTAGTCAGTAGAGAACAACGTTGTTGTGCGTGTTGTACGTCGTTTGTAAAGTGAAACAGTAATTTCTTTAAAAATACGACTATGTACTAGGACTAACAATAGTTACAGCGTTTTGAGCTTAGCTCTTAATCTGATATAAAGCTAATGAAGACCACTTAAATACCACTTATAAACCTCGATTTCAAAGAAACAAAATAACAGTTAACAGTGCAAGATGGAACACTTAGAATCTTCATCTTAATTCAAATTAAAATATTTAATCTTAATTCAAATACCATTATTTTCTGAAAAATCTCTTATAAGGGTGGGCTACGCTTTTTTCTGATACACCCTTTAGAGTATTAATCAACTAATAATTTGCATCATGAACTACAAACTATGAAGAAAAAGAAACACGCAAAGGAAACATCTGTAGGAAGAGAGGAGAAATTTTGTAGACATTTTCAGGAGGAACTTTGTTGATGTTTTGACAAATTCTGGTATTGTTTCGAGAATTCTAGTATTTAATTCAAAAGATAACCTTTCATCACTACCGGGTGAGTCAAAAAACGTTTCGGCGTTTGAAAAATCATCAAAATTCGAAAGTTCGGTTAATGTCTTCGGTGCTTCGTGACCAATCAATATTTGGTCTCCATTTCTATCATCTCTCATCCCTTCTATCCAACTCATAAGTTCGGTATTTTTTGGAAATCTTTTTATTTGTTTCAGATAAATCAGGGGAGAGATTGAAGACAATTGAGGTATGAATTGTTTTTTCTTCTCTTTGAGCAAGAGAGGAAATTTACGAAGAACAGCTAATGAATTATCCAATTTGAGAACAACTTGAATCTATAACTTATTTAAGCCATTGGCCTGACCTAACCAATTGTGCCCCGTACTACTATCGCTAGCTTATAGTAACCTCAACTTAGATAGATATCTTTCTAGCAGATAAATGTGTTGAGTTATCAAACTTTAAAGTGAGTTAGGAGAGCAAATCATATTTCTAGAATATATTGCAAAAGAATCAAGCTTGCTGTCAGATGGAATCAAAGGATACAGTGACATTGGAGGATTTTTCAATATTTTGACCTATCAAAAAAATTATGTGTAAGGACAAATGGTGCACTAGTTTCGAACCTTCCGGACCGGTTCATATGGAGACCGATATATTTGCTAGGTGTGATAATTCGGCTGGCCGATTTATCTCAAGCATTTATGTCTACTTTTGGTCGAGCGTTCATATTGTGAGTTGTCTCACCTAGCCAATATATTGATCTTATGATGAAACGATATATCGCCCACCGGATTTATAACATGGAATAGATAGCTTAATGTTTTCTCTATGTAAAGGGTCAGAAGCGAGATAACTTGGCTAGACCAGTTAGATTCACCACAACAGCGCACATGCCAATCGATAGTGACAATTAGAAAACTTTCTTTGATTTACTTGTAGACGCTGCTGAATGTTATTCTGCGACTACAAGAATTAGATGATGATAGTGCCATGTTACACATATCAGGAGACAGTAAAAGTTGTGAGGTAGGAATCAATGAACATGGTTACTGTGAATGGTTCTTATACCTTGGCGCAATAAAGATTTATTCGCCAATGTAGAGGTCGAGATACACAGTAAAAGATTCTAAATTTTAACTCTACCTCGTCTTGTTTTCTTGCTCATAAAGACATTTAAAGATGCTGAAGCTTTTGCTGAAAAGTTGAAAATATTTCCTAGAACCAGTTCGTAGCAATTTCTTGATTCGGATTTCTGAACGAACTTCAAATATAGCCGATATCCGATCTTGATTCTCTGTATTTTGTCTTCTCTGAGATGTGCCTAATTTATATTTCATCGATATGTAAGAATAAGTCTCAAATGATTTTGCAATGAAAACATCACATAAAAATAGAGCTGAAAGTAAAATCTAAATTATGTCTAATAGAACTGGTTCAATGAAGTTCTTTATTGCTTTTCAGCAACATCTTCGGAATCTTTAAGTATCTTTCATGAACATAAAAACAAGATAAGTTATAGGTGGTTCTTATATATGGACATCGTCTCAAATGATTTTTCCAATCAAAACATCATAATAAAATAGAGCTGAAAATAAAATTTTAATTCTCATAGAAATTTTTAACACTATTCCACGGTCATGGCTTCGAATAGTTTGAAACCGAAGCATGGCTTTATGGAATTACCTTTTAAACCGAAGACACGTTTTAACTTTTCTCTTCAAAGTTCAAAATTAAGTTAGTTTTGATTTCAGTTTAAAATCGTTCGTAGTAATCACAACATGCGCTACACGCTTCATTGACGGCTACCGCCTAATAGCAATTTGATTGATTTGTTGGTTTATTGATTGATTAATCAACTCGCTCATCGATTAATTGATATTCGAAGACTGCTTTGAAATGCCAAACCATTGTGAAACATGCTGAAAGCTATTTTTCATCCGACACTCATCAACTATGCTGGGAAAAAATTGGCTCATCCTTCAGTTATTGTTTGACTTTTACATTCTTGTGAGGGTGAGACGAAAAAGCCCTTTGAGAATTTTTTACATATGATTTTGTTTTCAAAGCAGCTTTCAAGTTTTGAGCCATTGGAAGACTTTTTAACAAACATTACCTTTATTTTTTTCAAAATGAGCAAAGAGGATATTAATTGCAAGCAATATTGGAATTTGATTTATTTCCATGTTATTAATATCAGTAATATCTAAAATATTTTTTCCAGGATGCAAGGACATTGATTGTTGAAGATCTTGGAAGTCTTCACTTCTCTCCAGTAAGTTTCCAACTTGTCACAGCGTAGAACAAACCTAAGCTTGCGTTGTCAGAATAAAAGACAATTACAGAAATGTTTGTTCGGTTAGGGGCATTGCGTTTTGATAATTGAATTGCCCGTCGCCTCTATTGAAATTCGATCATCAAACCTCAACATCATCTTTTTTAATGGCCTACCTACCAAGTGTCCCCAAAAATCTAGCCACGTTGGAAAAATCATCAAAATTCGATTGTAAGGTTTAGCTTGGAATTTTCTTTTGACCTAAGGCTAATTGGTTTAAGGCCAAATTGCGTTTCCAAGGGTACATTGCTAGTTCAAGGGTAATCTGGTAATTTTTTTGGCAAGACACTACCGCGTACAACTTCTCTGCTTATTTTGTCATTTGTAGTTGTTTTAGTTCGATTTTTCTTGTTAGATTCTGAATTTGGAAGTTATTTTTTTAAATTTTGCGTCATTTTTTGTGACGTCACCAGTTTACAGGAATCCTTTTTAATAATACCCGGTGTCCCAAAAAAAGTACTCCTGTTTGAAAAATCACTCAAATTTGATTACATGGCCGATTTTCAAATTTCTTGTTTTGGCAAGTAGATCAAAGACCAAATTATTTTCCCAGATATAGCTGATCTTGTGATTGGTTTTAATATCCGCCAATTTAGCCGCTTTTAACGCTATCCGGTTTTGAAGCATACTGGGGACTGATGATTACCAGATTAGTTTGTTTTTGTATATTAAGCTTCTAGTTTTGGTCTTAAATGTCGGAAAGAAACGCGAACTATCATTTCAGACTCGAGAGATAAAGAAAAATTTCAAAATTGTCGCTCTAAGGCAAGATTTACAATGTTGCTTAAAGAGTATAGCTCAGAATAAAGTTTTAAACCTGTCATTTTATACAGTTTAGTGATGAAAAAAAATATTTTAACGTCTTTAAATATATTTGGATCATTGACAAAACAGATCAAAAATACAATTTTGTGATAGGTTTGATATTCGAGTTTTGGTGATTTTTTAAACTGGACTACTTTTTTTGGGACACCCGGTAGTAGTCTCGTCAAGAATTTAATCATCCCTTGAAGAAAAAATGATGCGAAGCTGCAATTTACTTCAATCGATGGAAAATTTCTTTCTTTGCCACATATCCAAAATCTGCTTGAATTTTCTTCAAAGATTTTTAGGGGAGGTTTAAACCTCATTGTTTCATTTGCAAGGGGATATACGAACTTTAACCTATCATAGCTCGCCATAACTTGACCAAATATGACAGGCAAGTAAATTTTCGGAGTATACTCATCAGGATATTTCTCGTCATTGTATCCGACTTAACAGTGTGATCTATGAAACTTCCCTTACCCTATTACTACCGGGGGGGGCACAAAGTACCCGCGGCAATTATGATCTGATGTAGTGTCGTCATTTCGAAAGGTAAAGAGCCGAGACTTTGTTTATTTTCCTGAAATTTAATAGGCTAATTTTCAAAATGGTAGACACTGATCACGTGACCAACGTCTTTTCAACACGTGGTCGGCAGGTAAATTAAAGAAGCGAGTCTAGTTTTGCCAAGATGATCACAAATCATCGAGAATACCATCAATCGATAGCTCTCGATGAGAGCTTTCAGATGATGTAAAATTTTATTCATTTTGAATGACGTCAGCAATATTTAATTTAATGACGTCATCAGAGTTTATGACGTCATATAATTAATAACAGATGTAATAGATAAAATTTTATGGTCGAATATGGTTCTCTGGATCGTTTTAAATGACTTTAAGGCATTTCAAAGTATTTCCTCAGTAATTAGGGCTTTTAATGAAACAATGAACTAATTGTGTAACTAAATAATGAATAAATGAAATAAATAATGAGTTTAAATAGATATTTTATTGCCGATTTGTGCTCTAGGATGATTTGTGATACATTGTAGAGTTATTATGGAAGGAATTACGAAATAAAACTGCAAATATTGCCAATATTGCCAGTAGTTAGAAAATATTGTTATTTTCTTCCATTATGACGTCATAGTGACGTCATAGATGTAACGAAGAATTAAAAAGGGGCTATTGTGTAGATTTTGTTGCTGGGCACCATTGTACCAAGTCTCTTCCTCACATCTGCGTTATTCACGTAGTTATGTAGTACCCCCCCCCCCCTCCCCCGGTATTACAAGGGTCCAAAAAGCCCGGTATTAATAGGGTTAAAACTTTTCCCCAAGCAGATTTTAGCGCACTTTGGATATGTTGTACCGGGTGAGTCAATAAAATCAATCCCCGTTTGGAAGGCCACTGCTCCATTGATACAAAGACCATGGTATTTCCAAATATGTTATTTAATGGTGAACATGTTCACAAATATTTTAAAATTTCCCTGACTGAAATCGGCCACTCCGTTCTGAAATTATGATGGACTTTCTAGAGAAATCCTCTTCAAGAAAATTTTCCAAATATTTCTGCCCTACAGCAATGACTTCAACACATTTTAGCATGTGTTATCCTATTGGAAGCATGAAGTCGCCCGAAATAGTTTTGTTGTGCTTCTAGGAATGGCACTTTCATCCTCCCAAAGGGATTGCACGTGCCAAAGCATGCACAAGTCATTTAATGGCGACAGAAATATTAGGAAAATTTGATCATGATTTTGTGGGGCTTTCTTTAGAAAATTCCTTATAATTTCAGAACGGGCGGGCCGATTTCTGTCAGGTGAATTTTAAAATTTATTTAAACATGCTCACTATTGAATAGTATATTTGCCAATATATTATCTTGATATCTAGGGAGCAGTGGCCTTTCAAACGGGGATGGTTTTTATTGACTCACCCGGTAGAGAAAGAAATTCTACAACGATTGATGTAAATTGCAGCTTCGTACCATTTTCTCTGGGTCAACTCATTTGTTGTGAACCTTGAACAACTACAAATGACAAAAAAGCACAGCAGTTGTACGCAGTATTGTCTTGCCAAAAAAACATTACCAGATTACCTGTGATTCAATTAATACGCACAAGGGTGTATGACAGGAATCAATTTATGTAAGGAATAAGACAGCTTTGCTATAATCAGCGAAAACCATGTAAAAGCTTCTTGCAAAACCTGATTGTGAGGTCTTGAAATTCCTGCCTACGAACATAAATTTTCATTGGCATTCTAATCTTAAATGATTCACTTTTTTTATATATTCATATAAAATATTACTATTCATGTTACATTCTACTACTATATTTCCTAATTACTATACCACACTACAGGGACGATATCATGAGGAGCAAAATACAATGATTACCCCATGGCCTTCACATAAAGACATGGAACTAAATAACCAAATAAACAATTACACAATGCTACACATACGATTAAATACTGATAAATATTGAAACCTGTTTCACATTGGATGTCATGCCAGCACAGGCGGATAATGCCGAACAATAGAAACACCGGCCGAGAGAACAAACACGACAACAGTTGCTGCCGCCACTGTTCCCCCTCAAGAGTCCGCACCGCTCAAGACACTTCATTTCATTTTGATTTATTTTAACAGGGTTAAATACATTCAGTAAAATTTAGATAACTGATTTACCATTGTGCC
>REGM01000236.1:314954-404112 GCA_004194415.1 Aurelia aurita | reverse complement strand
ATTTTGATTTATTTTAACAGGGTTAAATACATTCAGTAAAGTTTAGATAACTGATTTACAATGTGCCCTGCTTAAAAACAAACTAACCTAATACATTGCTAATATAAGTCAACTTTAATATCCTATATAAAAGAAAAGAAACATTTATAAAAAGAAAGGGACTCAGAAGTCATATGTATATGCTGAACGTTGGTTTAGAAGATCAGCCTCTTTGATCTTTCAAGAACGATTTTAATCTCATTTTGAAAGTAGCTAGCGAAGGAGCAGTTTTGATTTCATAGCTCAATAGGTTCCAAACAGTAACTCCTCGATAGGAAAAGCTCCGTTGTCCATTTGAGGTCTTACACAGTGGAATCCTGAGATCAGTACTGGTATTACGTAGGTTCCGATTGCAAGAATCTGACAATTTGTGAAACATTGACTGCATATAGGGAGGTGCAAGCCCATTCAATGATTTGTACACTATAGAGGCTGTTTCAAAGTCAATCATTTCTTTGATTGTTAACCATCCTAGTTGTGATATTAATGGCAGCGATGATTTATCGAAGGGACTGTTTGTAACAACACGAGCTGCCCGATTTTGTAGCTTTTGCAATATTTTTAGAGTAGTGTCACCAGCACATCCCCAAACAGAGCAGCAATATCTAAAATGCGGGCCTACGATACTGAAATACATCCTTTGTATGGTTTCTAACGAAAGATATTTCTTAGAATACTTGAGCATTCCTATTCCTCGAGAAATCTTACCAATTGCAACGTTGATTTGTTCCTTCCAATTTAGAAGTGGATCAATTTGTACCCCAAGATATTTGATCTTACACGTAGACTCAATCTTTTCTTCATTTATTTCAAAGAGGGGAAAGTTGGTTGAATCACTGTAATCTAGTTTTTTGAGGTTAGGTGCAGTACCAAGGATCATGCTCTGTGTCTTTGCGACATTAAGAGCTGACAGGTCTGGGTTCCTGGTTCACAATATCATTGATATGAATATTTAAAATTCACACTAAGATATGCCTAACATCAAATGTGAAGCAAAATTACAAACAAACGGGGGAAAAACAAGCACTTCGTGGCTATATGGCGTATTACCAAAGGTTGAAATTATCCAAGCCGTTTTGTGGATGAAATTTAGAGTCAGTTCGAGTATTTTTTTTATTTACGTTATTAGAAAAATCTTTATCACCATACAATAAATATTGTATCAGAACGTTGTTTGGAAGGCTTTTGATTTGGACAAATGGTCGTAACAATTCCGAAACTACACCGAGAAGATCTCGTCGTTGAATGTCAAATGACGGACAAAGCAACAAAAAGTGCTCCGTATCCTCAATGCCATCATATGCTTCGTTGCTTTGCTTTCTGACGTTTGAATACTCTTACAGTTGAAAAAAGTTTATTCTAATTTGAAATTTCACGAAGACAAGCCATACCAAGAACAATTTGTTGGCCTACTTGTAATCACAGAAAAGCGCATGTTACTTAAGCTTTTGTAATCGAGCTTTAGGGAATTTTTTAAACTGTACAATTTTTTGGGATGCTCAATGCTTTCTATTGAGATGTCTTTTGCAAATACTGGGTGAGGACAATTTAAGGCTTACAGAATTTATTCAGAAACAATTTGATATTTTAGTAGGACACTTGCAGCTTTTGAAAAATCATCGAAATTTGATCATATTACCGATCATAATAATCACTTGACGTGCATTTGTGTCAAAGACCAAATTGATTTCTGATATATTGCGAAGCTTAGAAATGTTTGCTGGAATTATTTATTTTAGAAGCTACCTGGTTTTAAAGCATTTTTGAAATCACAAGGAATGATTAGCAAACTGGCTTTTGATGCCGCACAACCAAATAAGTTGGTTTCCTATGTCCTCGATGAAGCTCTTATGTTGTGTTGGACTCAAATTTTCATGTGAAATCGCAAATTATAGGTTTCTAGCTAAAACAACCATGTTTTGTGAAACCCTATTACTCAAAATAAGGTTTTTCATTCCGTAATTTCATTGCCTCCATCCCGGAAGAACAAAATAGTGATAACCTATTAAATTTATTGGTCCTTGATAAAGAACAAAAACATTTTAAAATCGCTAACATATCAAATTTTAATGATTTTCCAAAAGGTACAAGTTTTTTTCTTCATCCGGTACTTTTGGATTTTTCCCGATAAAAAAAGCAAGGAGCGGCCATAGCACTAGGCGATTGAAAAGTTATTTGATCACTGATGTGAATATTTACGTGAATTTCACGTCTCCGGTAGGTTTTCAACAGAGTATCTCAGAAAGTTTAAATAACTTCACGTTAGATCTGCCAATTCAATTTAGATGAAATTGAACATTCAATTATCTTTGGACAACCAACAAATGAGATCGCATTTTTTTAATTCTTTACCGAGTCCCTCAAAAAATTTGAAACGTTGGCAAGACCATAGTTTACCAGCTATTCATCAGATTTATTCAAATGACCATTCTGTAGCCAGCATGCCAACTTATGTACACTAATTTAGTTAACAAAACCAATTGTATCCTTTTCAAGTTACAAACGATTTTATGAAAACATTTCAGAGCAGAATCCTTAAAGATGACTTGCAACCCTTACGCAGTACTGTTCTTTTTTCACAGGGTCTTCTCGTAAGAATGCCGTCATCACTCGCCCCAATCCTTACATCAAAAGAGGACATAAATAGTTTTGTTTGCAAAATGGTTGAACTTTGTGAAACTCATATTCGTTTACTACAGAGTGATCATCGTAAGTATACGAACAATTTAAGGGTCGCGGACTCGATTAGCGCTTAACTACTTTTGCGATCCCAGCGCTTGGCGCTATAACCGCAACTTTACCAACAACTTGAATATTCTTCCTGCTGACGTTATTGTTTACTGAATGTGTTTTCAATTGCATACAGAATTTATTAGGTGGTTGGTGGCCTAGTGTAGGTGCTCTCGCTTTCTATAATCCTATAAGTTCTGTATGCCTCTCTCTACGTAGAAGGGCTCGAAATCCTTTGGAATTGGTGCCATTAGGGATGGTCTGCTCCTCGGGAGAGGAGGGGGCGGGTGGCACTCCGATTGGTTAAACTAAACATGTCGCCCAGATTTACTATTCTATTTCTGACCCATTGTCTACCCATTTTAAGAAATACAAGGTCATAATCTTGGATATCTAACTTGATGCTCAATACCTTACTTTTCAATATCAGTGCGGTGAATGTTGAGATGTTTGTGTTTCAAAATTCACATTTGAATTGAAAATTGCAGCAAAGATAGCGGTGGGGGTGTTATCCCATAATTCTTTTCGTTCTATTGTGGAATCTCAGTAGAATCATCACAGATTCTATGCAAGTATATGATTAATTCTGGGGAATTACCCTCGAGGCCATCTTTTCCTTCATCGCATAGACTAGAACCCAGTGCTATATTGCGTGACCCGAAAAATGAACATTTTGTATAAGTCACTAAAATTGAATAAATTTGTAGTCTTGAACGTTTCTTTTCTCGCATCGTCGCCAAATTAATGTGAATGATATGCAATTGCTTGAAATCACTTTGATTTTGTTTGATTTTGAGCTTTTATGAGGTACCTGATTTTGAAGTATGCTCCGAAATCGCAAGGGATGATAATCAAATTAGATCTTTAACTCGGAGTACAAACTTGATTAATAATGTCCTTGATAAAGCAACTCGGAGTACAAACTTGATTAATAATGTCCTTGATAAAGCCTTTACATTAAGTAGGACCTGAAATTTGAACGAAATTGTAAGATATTGCTTTTTGGTTAAAAATGTGGTGTTTTGTGAAACATTATTGCTCAAATATGGTTTCTCGAGCTGTATTTTCATCGTCTCTTCTCACAGGAATGAAATAACAATAATCTCTGAAGTCAATTTGATCCTTGATGCAAGTTTGCAAAAGAAACTTTCATAATCGATAAGAAAATCAATTTTTTGTGATGTTTTGCAACGGTTTCACTTTTTATTAGGTTACCCTGTAGTAAAATGACTTATTTGAACAATGTATAAACACTTGAAGCATCGCAAACCGATTTACAAGTAGAAGTTGCTCTTTTTGATTACTTTGAGCAGTAAGAACTTGCTGGCTGTTGCTTCATACTTCAATAGACATTAATCACAACCTCGTGATCGCATCGGAGTGTCTAGCTACGTCTCGTGTAGTTACATTGTTTCATCAGGCCACTTTTGCTAAACATCTGGTTTATTTCTTTCAACATCAGAGTGCTTAAGCCTGGTTTCCATTTTACCTTTTTCTGCTCTTTATTGCTCGTTTTGGTTTTACGTTGCGCGTTAAAACCAAAATGAGCAACAAGAGCACCAAATAGAAACGCACTCCAAAAACCAAAACGAGCAACAATAAACCAAAAAGCAGAAAGCAACGGAAATCAAATGGAAACACTCATCTAAAACCAAAACAAGCAACAACAAGCAAGAAATAGCTTTCGAAGACAAGCAACGAAAAACCAAAAGAAGCCATAAAGAGCAGATGAAGTTCAAATGGAAACCAATAATAATAATAATAATAATAATAATAATAATAATAATAATAATAATAATAATGAGTCATGACCAGTATATCCACAGAGTGGCTTTTCACCTGGTCGCTAAAGATACTTTACAAGGTTAACATTTTAAACATACTTAGTCCAAAAGAAAGTACAAGAAATCAATGTTACATACAATTTGAAAGTGCGTGGGTTAAAATATTTGAAATTTGATAAAAGGAAATTGAAATTAGAAGATAAATCCTTCTCTTAAGTTTCAAATTGACAGCCTCTTTTTCGCTTCAGCAAATAAGTATTCTTTGGATTTTGATGTAAATCAGCTCTCGTCTTGGCATTCCTTATCATAGTTGGAAGCTTGTTGAAAATCTCAGCTGCGTTATTGCTGAAAGTTTTGAATCCAGCGAAGCTGCTTTTAAACCAGGCTTTAAGGTGGTTAAGCTAGGTATCGAAATTGAAGTAAACTATTGAAGACGATGATTTGTTCATCTTGTTGTATCCAATCCTTTATTTTGGGGCATCCACGGTAGAAACTTGCAACGACAAATCAAGGAAAGCTTGATCTGACAGAGACTTCAACTTCAATCTTGAATTTAGTTCAAGACCGTTGCACTCTGTTTTGATTGCAAATGAAGAAGTCGCTAAGCTAACAATTGCTTTCTGTTTGCTATCGCTAGATTGTTTCAACGCTAATTAACCTTGGCTATGTTTTATGCTAGAATTCACAAACCAGCTGAAACGTTTTATCTATGTTCTGCTATAAACGCGACTCAAATCAACACAAATCAAGCTTAGCTCTCGTTTAAACCAAATAGTTTTGTTTTTAGTAGTGTAATCCTTGAAGCTGCTCAAACATTCTTATTGGATAATAATTCGCCTAACCATGTGAAACACAACTGTAGCATCTCCTTTTCCGTAGAGCTTTGCTTGTTTTTGAGAGGAAACTCACAGAAAGTTTACAAAGCACAGAGCATTCTGAACAAAGTCAACACAGAGGTAATATAATTATACTTTTGGGGGAAAAATGATTTACAGTGGGGTGAAATGGATCATGGACAAATTCGTAGCTTTGACTGTTATTGTGCTTTTGTTTTTGAAAATCAATTTCTATCAAGAACAAAGACGAGTTTATGCATTGAAAAAGCTGCAAGTTTACAGCCAAGGGCACTTTATCGCATTTTAGAATTAAACAATTAAGTGACGCATTTTGCCCACTCCGACCCATTTTGTCCCGCTCCACCCTTTATTGTTTTGCCTACTCATACATGCTTGAGGCGGTGTTACATTCTCTCTCCATCGAAATTATTTCATTTGTTCTTGGTGGAGGCCAGATGACCTTGTGTCTTCCTACGCCAAGAACGTTACTGTATTTGTATATTTATATTAGTTAGTTTTAATTTATTATGAATAGAAAAAAAAAATATTTCATGAGTAAGTGATAAAAGTAGCTTTTGAAGTCACCGGACATACTCGTTGTGTCTTCCTTAGCAAAAACCTAGAGCTTTAAGGATGATCCAAACTGGTAGTTTGTTAGAAAATAAACATTATTGGTGTAAAAGAAGGCTGTTGGCAAAATTAGACTCATAAAAAGTCCCTCCGTTTATTTAGTTATACGAAGCAAAACATTTGGTTTCTTTTTCACCGAAAGGTTTCAATAAATAGCTAAAAGGCTTAATTTTTCGCGGAATTATGATCACCTGTGAAGAAAAACGATCTCAATGCTGTACACTTTGAATAATGTGGATCGATTAGGTACACCTCTGCCATTTGAGCGAAGTTAATTGCGTAAAAACCACTACAAATCAATGTTAGGCTCTTTTCGCCAGTTTTTACCATCTATAGCAAAACCACATTCTGCCACATAAAAAGAAAGATTTTCGAATTATATTTAAAGAAACTTTATCCACATAATCTATTGCAAAATCGAGCTTGGGGAACAATCCACCTTAAGATCTGGAATAACTAAAGTATGTCTCAAATTAGATAGCGCAAAATTACTCATGCAAAGCACTTAAATTGTATTTATTCTCAGGCTTTTTCACGCGACATCTAGTTTATTATAATCAATTTCTTTAAAGTTGGCTGGTACATAGCTAAGTATAGTAAAATAGCAAAGATTAAAAATGCTACATTTGCTAATTAAGGCCAACTATTTAAAAATGTACAGTTTATAAAATAAAAGTTTGAGACAGAATATAAGAATTGAAAAGTTGCCTTGAAGTCTTGAAGTAAAATATTTCTGTTTAGCACAGTCCTATACTATACTTTGCGGAACAAAATATTTTGGAAATGTAAATTTCCCTGTCGCAGAAAATAGTTTCGCAAAGGATGGCAAAATGGACCAAATGGGCTGAAATTTGCTTTTGCAGCTGTTTTTACGCAATTTCATTGGTCCATTTCGTGGAGGTGTGACTAATGTGTCAACCAATTAGGATTTGTTGCCTATGCTGCATTATGATTGTTCACAAAGAGAATATAGTCTTTGCTTAACCTGGTGCCCAAGGGTATCTGTTGTAAGTCTAGGCTAGCCCTCAACATATAACCCTAGTCTTATGATCTAACTGTCAGCTGAGGCGGCCAGGCGCGACAAATTTTTGTCGCGCCTCGTCTCACCAATCAGAGGGCAGCATTTGCAGTCCAGAGAAAGTCAAGGGCCAAATATGAGCGAATAGCACTCAAATAACGATCTCTTATTGGTTGATCAAGTTGTCATGACAACATTGCCGACTGACGTTGACTCTCGCAGCTTCGAGCAGATTTACCTGATCTAATTTGCCTCTAAACGGGAAGATTATTGCAGAAAATTTCAGGTATTTGAACTTTTTGCATCAATGAAACATTCTTCTAAGTACTAATAACTAATATTACCATCTTCAAGTGCCGGAACCTCGAATTTTTAAGCGCTTTTGCATCGGTATTTTCGATGAAATAGCTTAGGCCACGAGGTGGTCGTCTCAACTGACAGTTGGATCATGAGTCGTAGTTGGAGCGTATATCAGTTCATCAAGTAGCGAAACTACGACATGTAATAAGTCTAAGATAACCCTTGGGACGTGTTGTCAAATTTTGGCAGATTTTGGCTTGAATAGTTAGAATAATTAGCTAATTAGCACAATTAAGCAGACAGCAGATACTTTCGAATCCCATATTCGACATTTTGAAATAGATATTCCATGATTCGAACATCACTCATTGTGATATTAAAGGGGCCTGTGCAAGATAGATCCTTTGCGGGCGTGCATGCAATCAAAGCAAAAACAGATGCTGGCAAGGGCTTCATGTATGCAACTTCTAAGGTCCTGAAATGTGTCGCCTATGGGATCTTATAAGTACATTTCAGGACCTTAGAAGTTGCATACATGAAGCACTTCCCAAAGTTGTTGTGCGTGAACGATCTTTTATCGCACGTTTCCTGCTTTGCCTTCATCCAAATGTTATATGTTGACTCTGAAAAGTACACCACATGTCGAACTTCTCCCCGCTTCGGTCTTCCAAGCTTACTGCCTGTCCCTGACATGATGCTCTTTCAAACAAAAGCTGGTAACATCAGACAAGCTGCTAGACGGCAGCCATCTTACTTTCTGATAATCAGAAAGTCAACTTCGGCGCGCAAAGGATCTATCTTGCACAGGCCCCTTTAAGCCGTTCGAACGTTCTTTAAATCGACTGAACGCAACTTCTTCAAGGTGAGAAATTTCTTTTGTTTCGAAAGGAGCCAATCAAACTGCATAATAGCCTAACAGGATCCAGATCCAGGGTCAATGTAGGCGTTGCAGTTTACGGAAAACCTTCATTGACACTGGGTACGAGGTTGAGTCTTTGCTCTGTTATTGAATAAGAAAGTTATCCACAGTGGTGATAGTGATTTCTAATCTTTTCAGGACCTGTATTATTATTAATTGTATTTGCATTTATTTTTGTGCACTAGCTTATCTTCAAGCCAAAGACGAGCACCTTCAATTGCCCAGAAAGTACTGATGACGCAAAAGATGACGTCATGACGTTGCAAGAACTCTTTACATTGATGGATCATGTCCACCAAAGAATGCACAGTGTATCACGTGAGTTTGCATTTCAGTATTTGACTGTCAAGCATGGATATTGTAACAACACCAGCAGCAGTACATCGCAAGTGATTAGCGTTTGCAAACAAAGGGTTCTACTACCGATTTTTCAAGCTGCTAATGTAACCAAACTAAGGTACAAAGTAAGGTAGCGTGAAACCTATGTGGCTATCTCACTAGTGCTGCAGGCGAAAAAGGGTCGTTAAAGTTAAATGTGTCCTTACAAGGCCTGCTATGGCCTGCTATAGGAGGGCTTGTGTTCAGCTAAAATGTATCTTCTATCAAGCAAAAAGCTGCTTTGTGACCGCCAATTAATCATGCAGACAGACTTTCCACAAAACAAGAGGTGAATTAAGAAGGCTTTTTCCCATTACCAGTGACCATAGCAATAGCTTGTTCATGTGATCGGTATTGATTTGATGATCGATTTACCATATAGCGAAAATAATCTTGGTAAAACAACCCCTGACGCTACTGTTGTATTATGCTTGGATGGTTTGTTTTTATGATAATAATAAGATATAATAATCTTCCATATTTATACAGGCTAATTTGGTCAGTAAATAAAATTACTGGACCTGTATCTAAGTTTGTGTCCTTGCTGGATGCTCTGAATTTCAAAAGTGATGTTTCAGTTTTTAAGTCATCCGGTAAGTTGTTAAAAATCTTTGCTCCTTGGAACGCGAAGGTTTTACATCCAGTATCTGTCCTAACTTTTGGAACGACTACGCTTTTGTTGCTTTTGCGAGTATTCATATTATGATGTTCTTTGTGAAATAATTTTCAAACGCTTTTGGTGCTATACCGTTCAAGCATTTAAAAGCTTCTTGAGCACATAGTCTGTTTTGAATATGGTTTATCCTTCAAATTTGCGTTTCTTCGACTGGTTCATGCCGATGAAGATATTGAGCATGACAGGTAGGATCGCTACTTAATAGACGGTCTCTGCCGTATGTGGACTGATGTTTTGTCGCATTCGTGATAGTAGCTTGATTTGTGATGAAACCTTTTTAAATGTCTTCTCTAAATGTACATTGAAATAAACATTTTATCCAATTCAATTATCCAGTTATCAGATGTATACCGTTTATATACGCTTGAAATGGTATTTGACCTTGCGCTGATATTTTTCGTGAATCGGATTTGTGAATGAGTGTCTCTACGACTCTTTAGAGATCGATCTATGGAAAAGTTCAAATGGTTTTAACTTTTCAATCGATCAGTATCAATCGACAGCAGTCAAGCAGGAATCTACAAAAGTTCAGCAACGCAGGTGCGAATCGATCGAATTTGATCAATAGATTTGATTTATTACCTAGACTCTGTTGCTTTCCTGTGTTCTCAGATGATCACTCCGGTCGACAGAGACTTATAATATTCCAATATTACATTGAAACCACAAGATCCTGGATCGCCAATTCATAAGGTCAAATCACCTTTCTTCTCCGTATTTATTATAAGTTTTGTTGATTAATTGTTTCCTTAGCATCATTTTTTTTGTATTTCATCGATGTGAGCTGAAGGTTGAAAACAAGCCTAGGTAGTGATTCGATTGTTGAATGCACAAATGGGGCCAGCATTTTCACTGTTTTATTATAAGTCCCTGTTGAGCAAGGTTTACCGCAGATAATAGTAATAATAATAATAATAATTAATTTCTTTACAGTTGGTGAAAGGAATAGTTTTAAGCAAAACTAATAAATACCACCCATTTACAATGCAAAGTGAAAATCTATAATATAAACATAATTATATACATGAGTCTATATACACATCGTCTGCAGATGTTGCAATAGACGATTGCGCTAAAGATGGCGTCGAGGAATTTTTTACCAAGATCCTTTGCGGTATTGAAGAAATCAACCAATCAAATGAATCGAAATTCAATGCGACGCAAAGCATCATGGTAAAAAATTCCTGTCCGCCATCTTTAGCGCAATCGTCTATTGCACGTACCTCCCTTCCAGCTCTTAATCATAATTTTGAATTGTTTCGTGTTTTGGGCAATTTTTATTGTGTCAGATAGCGTGTTCCACAAAATGCTTCCTCTAAATGATAATGAATTGTTCCCATAATTTAATGTATTGGTTTTAGGGAGCTGCAGGAGGTTATTTATTCGCAGATTATAGTTGGGATCTTTCGGTTTGAAGAACTCTAGCATGAAGGAGGGGCAGGCGCCATTTATGCATTTATATATTTCCAGCATTAATTTTTGCAAATTTTTGCAGTGGATAGTTAACTCGCCCGATCTTCTCGGGAGCTCTTCAAACGGTGCATCATAATCCCTATACAGAGCTCTCAGTGCGCGTTTGTGTAACCGGTTGATTGTATTGTTTGCGGTCTTCCCACAAAACATCCAAATTAACGGGCAGTAGTTGAAGTTTGAGAGGATAAATGCATGATAGAGGGTTTTGGCCTTGTCTACATCAAGATATCGTGCTTTACGAGAGAAAGCCCTTGTTTTCCGATTTGTCTTTTTACACACGTGTGTTACGTGATCCCGAAAGTTTAACTTTGAATCAATCGTAACTCCTAAGAGTTTTACTGTGTCGGTACTTTCTATAATGTTTCCATTTGTGTCAAGGCAGAACCTTTTATTCGCCTTGAGACCAAGAAACATCATTTGAAATTTATCCGGGTTTGCAACCATGTTGTTTTCCTTAAACCAGGAGATTGCATTTTCAATATCAAACTCAATACATGCGATTACTTCCTCAATTTCCTTGCCGCATGCAAATACCGTATTATCATCAGCAAAATTGCATACCTGGGAGCTCTGTATAGCGAAAACAAAATCATTAAGGAATAAATTGAATAATAGTGGCCCAAGTACTGGGCCTTGAGGAACACCAGACACTGTGCACTTCCAGTCACTAAAAGTACTGTTTATCTTAACCCTCTGCTCTCTGTTTGAAAGGTAGTTATGCAGGAGTTCCAAACTTTTAGTACTGAAGCCATAAGCTGCCATTTTTGCTATTAGTAAATCATGACTGAGGCATTCATAAGCCTTAGAAAGATCCATTAGCACTACTCCTACAATGGCCGAATCAAAGCAGAGAAACAAAGCACTCAGGTAATCAGTCTATACGATCCATACGACCATTTTCGATTAAGTGGAAACTTGCCTTAACTTCTTTTTCTCTAATTGCGACAGGGCAGACCTCAAGAGACGTGACATCAGCCATACAGACGCCAAGGAGGAGAAAGTACAGCAGAGACTTCTTAATACAATGTTCACGTCTACCTGTTTCACATGAATTACCAGTGGCTCTTAAAGAAATCCTGAATGGTAGTGATCACGAACTGAGTGCAGCTATTACGATCGAGGTAAATGTATTTACATATTTCGATTGTTCCAACACATACACGGATTGTTTTATAAGAAACCGCTTATAAGAAACTCAACTCTCAGATCGCCAAAAATTAAGAAACTCCAGTACTGGGAAAATATAACTTAAGAAACTATTTATTTTATAAAGGAAATCCGTAGCATGTTTTTACTTTATTTTCATTTCTTTCCTGTATCATATCACTCGGAAGGTACTTGAGTAATGTCTACACATTGGAGAGGCTTCAAAAATTCTTTTTAAAATGTTCGTGAAGGCACAGAAAGTAAATATGAAGATTGCTATGGAACCTTTAAGACACTCGTAAGAAACTCCTAGTACTCAAAATCTGATACTGTTAAAGAAAAAATTCAGTACTGGCTCAATTCTTAATTTCTTATAAAAAAATACGAGTAGCTGATGCCGGATCAAATATAACTTCACTTTTTGAAATAGTATCGAAATGATAAATATTTCCTGATTTTTGACAGACTGCTTTTGGTATATTATCTGGTATATTGCAGCCTCCAATTCAACAGACCTCAGTAGCATAGATCCCGCGAACCTATTCCCGAGCACTTCATGACAAAGAGCAAAATATTTTGTTTTATGCAGCAACAGTTAAGATTTCCTTTGCTATTTTGGCTTTTATTCCCAGGCACAGAATTGTTTATCGAGGTTTGCAATTCAGCATTATAGAATGCATAGGCATCAAATATTTTAGAAATGTAACGTAAATGGCTGCTACCCCTTTGCAGGGCCGTCGAGAGACGGCCCGGGCCCAGGGGCAAAACTCCGATTTTTTTGGACCACGCCCTTTTTCCTTTGGGCCACACCCCCCTATGCACTGTTAAAACGCTGTTTTTAGATGGAAACGCCCTCCTATACATTGTTAAAAACAAAACTTTTAGATGCAAACGCCAACAGCTTCGAATTTTGCAAAGTTTTGCAATGCTTATTTTCGCAACGAAACCTGTCTCCTAAGCACGAAATAAAATATTAGACGTCTTATGTACATATAGATAAACTCCTCAGATCTCAGAGACTATGAAATGCAATCTTGCATCTGCCTCCTTCCAGTCTTTTTATATAACGAGAAAGAAACTCGGTGCAGTCTCGAAAATCGTAAAATAAAGCTTAGGCCCCTGTGATCAAACGCCACAAATATGCCAATAATTCTACGATTTATGGGGGAAATCAGCTGAAATTTAAAATGAAGGCACCTTATTTGTGTCTGAAGTCGGATATAATTTATAATTATGGGCCCGCGGGCCTAAAAACGCCCCTGAAGGAAAATTGACAACAAAGAAAAATACATGCCTACTTCCTTGTGGGCCCCGGGCCCCCTGGTAACTANTTTGCAATGCTTATTTTCGCAACGAAACCTGTCTCCTAAGCACGAAATAAAATATTAGACGTCTTATGTACATATAGATAAACTCCTCAGATCTCAGAGACTATGAAATGCAATCTTGCATCTGCCTCCTTCCAGTCTTTTTATATAACGAGAAAGAAACTCGGTGCAGTCTCGAAAATCGTAAAATAAAGCTTAGGCCCCTGTGATCAAACGCCACAAATATGCCAATAATTCTACGATTTATGGGGGAAATCAGCTGAAATTTAAAATGAAGGCACCTTATTTGTGTCTGAAGTCGGATATAATTTCTCGACGGTCCTGCCCCTTTGTTTGGACTGAATAGCTCCTAAGGAATTCTAGATATTTTTCTGTACTTCTACCGGTGACCTTTTTTCATTACTTTATTTTAAGTAGGCTGAAAAGATTGCTAGCTATATTACAGCTAATTTAGGCCTACTATGCATGCCGCATGAAATCATGGGACCCCTAGTTTAACGTCCCTTTCGAAGGACAGCGAAGTGAGTTGCTTGGTCAGGCATCTGGAAGGCCCCCCCCCCCCACCTACGGTCACGATTCTGGCACGAAGAGCATTTATGCATACCTGCCCTTCTTATTTTCTTAGCTGCTGCGTAGTGCTTTCATTTTGCATATAAAACCCGATTGTAACAATCTTCTTTGCTTTTTCGTAGAGTAACAATACTTTCCATGGATTGCTCTCTAGCAACGTATACAAACCCCCTGGCCACCGAGCCTCATTCTCATGAGCAAGAATTGGATGAGATGAAATTGTTCCCGAAAAAATCACCTTCTTGGCAATGGTATAATGGGTGTGAAGATGATATCGTAGCATTACGCCGCGAAATGTTATGATGTTGAGTGCCTTGTGTGCTGAATTTAATCAGTTTAAAAAATCTAGAATGCAAAAAAACGCTTGCATAAAATGGAATGTAGCTTATCACTGAAAGGCAACATTATTTTCTGCAATTCTTGTCATACTGGGTGCTTGCACTAAAAAAAACTATCCACTTTTATCGTACACAAGGCTGATTTTGAAAATTGGCGATGTTATAACGGGCGTAGAGTTTAATAAGAAATAGAATGTTGAGAAGCTTCATGTTTCAATATCTATTGACAAAAGTTTAGACAATATTTCGCTGTAAATCCATACAGCCTCATCAGGTGAATGAATAAAATCGTAAACGTCTTAAGATACATATTACAAAGATTGAAATTTATAATTTCCCCAAGATTCACAAAGATTAGTTAAAAATTGAAAATTTAAATTAAAGTTTGTGTCTAATGGAACAATTTTAAAGAGTACGATGTCTCTTGTGTGTTCAGTGAAGGACTTGTAGTCTCTTATAAATAATGATTCACTGATTTTTCGCTGAGTTTTCGAACTATAATTCCTACAGGAAACTTGCAAGTAAGTGAGAAGAATCGCCCTTATATTCTCCCTCGCGATAATTAAAGAGAAAGAGTACACCGTAATTCTGAATCAGACTTGCCAACGAACAGGATGATTCGATGAAAATTCATTTTATAATTTTATACAGGGTAAGTATTCAACTAAAATACATAATTGCTTTACAAACTGCCCTGTTAAATAAAGAAAAACTAAAAATTTACAATATTCTGATATAAGATCTAAGTATAATAAGTATGTATCAAAGTAAAAGGAAAAGTTTGAGAATGTTCAGGATCTGGCATTTTTTAAGGACGTTTTGAACTGGGTAAAAGTATTGGCTGTTTTAATTTCTGTATTTTGATCGTTCCACAGATTTGCTTCTCTATACGAGAAGCATTTTTGGCCACTTGCAGTTTTTAGGAACGGAACATAAAGGTCAGTGTTTGTATTACGAAGCTGTCTTACGCTGGTTCAGATAACCTTCAGAACAGACTTGTAAGATACTCAGGAGCTTCATGGTTTATGGATCTATAGACCATTTTCAATGTTTCTATTTCTATGAGATCATTGACCGTTTGCCATTGCTTGATGATAGGTGGTGCTGACATTCTATAGGAGCTATTTGTCACAATTCTAGCTGCACGATTTTGGAGCTTCTGAAGCTTGTTTAGTGCTGTGGTGCCACAAACACCACAGACAGGGCAAAAGAATCGGAAATATGGCTCGATCATACTTCTGTACATGGTCTGCATTGTACTTAAAGGGAGATACAGTTTTGCTTGGCGTATCATACCTAATGCCCTTGATATGAGCTATATGATCATCCCAGCTCAGGTGTTGGTCCACATGCACCCCTAAGTATTTAGTATGCCCTATCATTGAAGTTCCCTCATCGCGAATAACAAGTGACGGTTAGGAATATCCTTAACCTTTTTCCTACTTCGAATCACCAGGCTATTTGTTTTTGCAACGTTTAGAGATAATTTATTTCCTGCAAGCCATGTGTTTAGACAGTCGAGGTCCTCATTAACCCGTTCATTGATTATGGAAATACTATTTGAGGAAAAAGACAAACTAGTATCGTCGGCATACATATTAACCTGAGAGTGCTTTATAGACAGTTAACAATCAAAGCAGAAATTAAGTCCAAGAACGCTGCGAAAATTGTAGCTTTGCTATAGCAAATTTGTTAACAGCTCTTTTAATTCCATTGACTGTAAGTTGCTTGTCACATGTCCACCTTCTTTTTTTACATTCTGTTGACTTTCCTTTAGAGTTGTTTAAGGACTTGAACACCTTTTCTGCTGTTAAAGTAATTCTACTTCCAGAAAGAAACTTAATACTTTCAAAACTCATTGCAATGTAATCGATTTGAATGGCTTCGTTTACCCTATGGCTCGACTTGCACCAAATCCTTGTCGTGAAGTCTGTCTGACCCCCAGGGGGGTACTCCTTAACTTTCAATACGGGGGGGTCCGTGCCAATATTTGGGGTCTGAAATCTTATGTTAACTCAATATTTGGGGTCTGTGAATAACAACATAGACAACAATTCAATATTGGGGGTCCACAAATCTGAAGAGAGGAAGAATCGTGCAGCATGGCCCTGAAGTTGTGAGTCATGAAATAAAGGTTTTGGTATTATTCCAAAACTGAGAAAGATCAAGAAGCTCAAGTTGAAGTCATTCAAAAACATTTTATGGGCCCCAGAAATATATAACAATATTTGGGGTCTCCAAAACATTAGACTCAATATTTGAGATCCCCAAAACATTAGGCTTCATATTTAGGGGTCAGCAAAGAAATAGTGGCATGGACATTGAAAGTTAGGGAGTATTGAAAGTTAGGGAGTACCCCCCTGGGGTCTGACCATGTCTGACCTATCCTATCCCCTACTTCTCCATTTCACGACGTCGCTGTGAACTGGAGGAGCTGCGCACTAAGAACTGCGGCAAGAGGCCACTCGGAAAGACTTCACGGAAGTCTACTCCCAGACGTTCAATGTCGCACGCGAATTAATAAAGTCACCGGTCATATCGACTTGGCAAATATCTCAACCCAATGGTTCTTAATACTTTGTTAAGTTGACTACTGCGCTTTGAAGATATTTGAGCAGTTCGTTTTGTTGTTATGTTGGATTGTACCCGATTGATGTTGGATCATACCGGATATCACCGTTGTAGTAGAAAAGACAGCCCTGTGAAATGAAGATCAGGACGCATAGATAGCTGTACTGCCGTAGACAGGTTGCTCGTGTCATTATTTGTTGTGTCGACTTTTCAACTTTATTCACTTCTTACTTAAGATTGTCAAACCGTTAGAAATTTAACTATAGAGATTAATTATTGATATACCTTATTCGAAGTTTTGTTCAACAAGGGAAAATAATCTTTCAATAGAGCCGAACCGGATGTTTACATTTGCACGTTAGCCAATCAGATATGACCATGACGTCACATAAACAAAAGAAATGACGGGAGAAAATGCCCCTCGCGTTTGGCTCGTCGTGCCAGCGACTATATGGTAAATTCAGTAAAAATTCATATTTTTCAACTCGGCACTAATATCGTTAAATTTTCCTCGGAGATATTTTTAAAAGAACACGTAAATCTAGGGAAAACGGCTTTTGAAGTAGGCCCATTATTTGGGGTCTTCATCCTCTTCTCCCAGATTTACGGGTTCTTTTAAAAATGTATACGAGGAAAATTTCAAGACATTAGTGCTGAGTTGAAAAATATGAATTTTTATTGAATCTACCTTATAGTCGCTGGCAAGACGAGCCAAACGCAAGGGGTAATTTCTCCTGTCGTTTCTTTTGTCTACGTGACGTCATGGTCATGTCTGATTGGCTAACGTGCAAATGTAAACATCCGGTTCGGCTCTATTGAAATATTATTTGCCCTTGCCGTTTTGTTTAGTTTATGACGTTATACACAGCAGGCACCTATATTGAGTTATTGTAAATTGCATCTTTTACTCGTGTCTTAAACTGTGCAGTCTCTCAGTAATTTCTTCCTTGTTCCATGGTGATCTGTGGGCCAGCCGTCATCTGTGCGCTGTAACCCCAACGACTCCATGCATTTACATCTCCATTTCTTATTGGCTATTACAAAGTCGATAGCAAGTAACAATTTAACTTGAATATATGTTATAATCACAATTTGCTTTGCTTCGAGGATGGAGTTGTGAAACATAAAAGTATTATGCAAACTATTTCTTGTACTTTTTAGATGGTACTGAGGTGTGTCCTCAATCCCATTCTCCCAGTCATATTTTTCGGACGGTTCCTGTCACGTTTTTGTGAATACACGATCGGTGAATACACAATCGGTGATCTAATCTCATGCCCAGTATATGTTGTTTTGCCGTTTGTGCTCCCAGTTTCAGCATGCACATTAAGAAACATACTAGAAATAACAATAGTTAGTGAGTGCGGTGTTTTTTTCCTTTCATTTTCCCTCCTTCGCACTGTAGAGTCTGCACGCAGGCTAATAGTAACAGGCCTTTGTGGTTCTGTTGGCGTTGCAATTCTTTGTTGACTTTGAATTGAAAATTCAACCACCCATGGAAAGTTGTTTTGTGACCACAACTGAAATCCGACAACTAATCCTTTGACGTTTCATGACTGTGTGATCCCGGTGGGGGAGGGGGGGTACACGACTTGTGGATGGACGGGGGTCTGCCGCCCGGTCTTCAGAAAGCCACCCACTTTTATGATGAATTTTGGTGGAAAACGACCCATTTTTAGCAATTTTTTGGCGATTTCAGCCAAACCGACCCATGTTTATGGAAAATNTGGTGGAAAACGACCCATTTTTAGCAATTTTTTGGCGATTTCAGCCAAACCGACCCATGTTTATGGAAAATCTGCCGAAAAATGACCCTTGTTTAGAGAATTTTGGGCCAAAAACCGACCCATATGGGCGGCACATACCCGTACCATCAACATGTAATGTACCCCCCCCCCCCAGGGTGTGATCACAATACGTTGCTTACATAGATTTACATTTCATCCCCGCAATAGCCTTGCAGCGTTGGCGGAAGCCTCATTTTGAGATATGGAATCGAGATTACATTATTTATTTCGTTCGACAGACAGATATCGCAAGTTTTTGATTCAACTCGAATAGATATGCGGCTTCGCCGCAATGATGTACTCACTTGTAATCATAGGCCTAATTTGTATTTGTGTCAAATCTTCTGTGCACTTCTCGAGTCGAGCTAACATGTTGTTTTGAATAGCCGCCCCCTTCCGCCTGTGCATAGTGCTTCGCAGTGCACTCTGTTATCACAGTAGAAGTGCACTATACGCAGCCGGTCATTCAGAACAACATAGTGCCTCGACTCTTTTTTTATAAACCAATACCAAATACTACATTACCTACACTATACAATACTAACATACAGGAAAAGAGACTACAATATTACAAATGCTACAATACTGAATTACTACAATACTACGATATTACGGTGTTACAGCATTACTACAAGGACATAGAACAAGACAGGACGATACCACAGAGCGTGTTTTCGGGCACATCTCCTCTGCAGCCAACACAGGAACAGTACATAGATAAACACAATTAGGGTGATTGTGATGCGAACACTGGTATTGAAGATTTCGGTTTGTGAAAGTGAAAGTGCGCTGATTTTTGTACAATCAGTGATGTAATATTAGGGCGTATTCTTTTGGGCATCTGAAGTCTCGGAAATCTTCTGAAAACTGTAGACTTCGCTGAGAAAAATGTCAGTTACCAAAAGAATGCGCATTCTGAAAACGGTAGAGATCGGAGAGATCGGAGAGAAAAATGCCAAAAGAATACACATTCTGAAAACGGTAGAGTTGGCAGACTTCGCAGAGAATAATGCATGAGTCAAATCGATACCCGCCCATCCCCCCCCCCCCGGGCCACCTCCGGGCATTTGATCAAGTATGCGATCCCAGGGGCGGGGAATTTGATCCAAAATTGAAAAAGAGGTCGGGGCATTTGACAACTTATCGAGTCAGTACCCCAAATAAAACCCTAAAAAAGTAGAAAATTATAATTTTCTTGCCGGGCATTTGAACGATTTTTCTGATAAGGGGCGGGGAATTTGACAACTGAAAGTGGAAAAAAATCAAATGCCCGGAGGTGGCCCGGGGGATGGCTGGGTATCGATTTGACTCATAATAATAAGTAAGCTAAATCTCCATTTCGGAGCAGTACCCACTAACTGGGTATCACAAGCTGGTGCTTGGGGTTCAGCCAAAACATTATTTATTTTTCTATTTCATCCCTGGGTATTAGGAATTTTTGTAGGGTTTTGTTGATGCTTTTTAGAACTTCGGACTTATTTGTAGCTAAACAAGTTTTTTCCATCTTGGGTTTGTGAGAGAAATTTGAACATTCCCATAGGTGTTCAATATATTCCTCATGGGACCCACATCTCCTGCAAAGAGAATCAATGTACTTTCCTTTGTAGTTTGCTCTTAGGTCAACCATGTTTAGTTTTAATTTCATTAGGGATGAGGCTTCTTCACACCTCAGATACTCTTTCATTTCAAACTTACTACCCTTTATAAATCTGATTTTAGTCTTCTCGCTATTTTTAATATTATTTTCTATGATTATGCTCATTTTTTCTCTAACAATTTGTTTCCATTGTTCTTTGGTTAGGTCTCTGATCTCACATTCTTTGAGGTTAATATCAATCATTTTTAGGTCACTAGTTACTTCTTTATACCAACAGTTTGGGAAATTTAGCCTCTTTTGCTCTTCATAAACTATCTTGGTCAATCTACTTTCACTCNGGGCACAAAGTGCCCGCGGCAAATATGATCGGATGTAGTGTCGTCGCTACGAAAGATAAAGAGCCGAGGTTTTGTAACTTTTCCTAAAAATTAGTAGGCTAATTAAAAATTGAATTTTTTTTTCAAAGTGGTAGACACTGATCACGTGACCAACGTCTTCTTGACACGTGGTCGGGAGGTAAATTAAAGAGGTGAGTCTAGTTTTTGCCAAGGTGATCAGAGATCATCAAGAATGCAACCATTCGATAGCTCTCGATGAGATCTTTCCGATGATGTATAATTTTATTCATTTTGGATGACGTCAGCAATTTTAAATGTGATGACGTCATCAAAGTTTATGACGTCATATAATTAATAACAAAGGTAATATATAAACTTTCATTGTTAAATATGGTTCTTTTGATCATGTTGAATGATTTTAAGACATTTCAGAGTATTACAATCAGTAATTAGGGCTTTTAATGAAAGAAAGAAAAACTGGTGAAACTAAATAATGAATAAATGAAATAAATAATGAGTTTAAATAGATATTATATTGCTGATTTTCACTTCTTGGTGATTTGTAATACATTCTAGAGCAATTATGGAAGTAATTATTAAATAAAACCTTAGATATTGCTAATTTTGCCAATAGTTAGAAAATATCACATTTTTCAGCCATTATGACGTCATACTGACGTCATGGGTGTAATGAAGAATAAAAAATGTGCCCTATTGTGTAGATTTTGTTACTGTGCACCATTGTAGCAAGTCTCGCCCTCATATCTGCATTATTGACGAAGTTATGAAGGGGGGGCACTTTGTGCCCCCCCCCAGTACTACAAGGGTCCAAAAAGCCCGGTATTAATAGGGTTAAGACCATATAGGGTACATAAAGACAAAGAAAGAAAAGTGAGATAAAGAAAAAACAAAAAGGTTGCGAAAGAAAGAAAAAGGGAGAAAGGAAAGGAAGGAAGAGAAAGTGCAGCTTTAGTTAGTTTAACCTGTTGGTAGCCATTACATATTCTATAGTTGCCAAGAGTATGTCTTTATTTGAAATATCTGGAAAATTTTCATTCCCATAGGGAATTACATTAGAGACCAACCATTGACCAGCATGCTTTGCGCGAAGTCAGTGATCTTGTTTTCCACAGCTCCGTAGTTTCTGACTGTCAGAAAGTATTGAAAAACAAAAACAAACGATCGCAAAGCATGCGGGTCTTTAAGCAATTCATCTTCGCATAAACTATTGATGTCCACTCCACAGGAATCCGAAATGCGTTTTACTCTGTCAAGGAACACCGTTCTATGAGTAGTATATTCATGGCACAGCAGCAAAATTTGTGCCTCGACTCTAGACGTGCACAGAAGATTTGACACAAAGAAACGAGAATAATACCATACAAATTTAGCGTACAAATACAAGTGGGTACCTTTTATGTTTCTTAATGTGCATGGTTCCAGTTCACCAAATCCCAGTCTCAGCACATAAATCCCATCCACAGAGCGTCATTTTAGGCAAATCCCAAATCCCATTCTATCCCTTCAGGATCCCCTGTCTGGATCCAGGTAAGAGTGCATAAAAAGCGTAGCATCAAAGCCTGTTTTCCACGTGTCGTTTGTGTCGTTGTGAAAAATGAATTGATTCCAACGACTGGGTAATTTGAATCGTTGGAGTCGTTCAGCCTGGTTTCTGATTGGTCCTTTTGATCGTTTGAATCATTTGGGTCGTTAGGGTCGCTTGAAAACGCGTTTCGACTAGGTCGTTTGATTCTTGATGAATTTTCACATCGATTCTAACCACAGGGGATCCAGGCGTATCCCCTAGCGAGTATCTTAGTATCCATTTCTTTGCTTCCCTGTGATCCGGATATGAAAACAACACCTGTGTAATTCGAGGTCGGGTTACGTCATCGTTATGGTCGAGCTGTTGTCGTTACAGTAGGAGTAAGAAAGAGAATGTTCTTCTCTTTTTCTAACCGTTACCAAGGGCAATATAAAGACAGAAATGTGTGGGCCTAAAAAGCCTACTACACTACAGTATTAAGTCTAAAGCCTACTACAGTAATAGTTAACATACCTTCAGTCCTTTGTTGGCTTTAAAGTATTCTTTATATCAATCTAATGTTAAAACCATGGTTGTCATTCTTTTGCGTTGACCTGCTCTCGAATCCTAATCGAAATTGCCAGCTTCGCTCCAACTCCAAAACAGTCTGCATTTAGGCCCAACAAATATTAAATGCGCCTCCAGGAGGGAACGAAAAATGAGATGGAAAGAGAATTCTCTTTCCTTCTCATTTTTCGTTCCCTCCTGGAGGCGCATTCGTTAGTTTGGCCTAAGCACACATGGCAATGGCGGTTACAAGAGGTCGTTGCAGTGACGCTGGCAATTTCGATTAGGTTTCGATAGCAGGTCAACGCAAAAGAATGACAACCATGGTTTTAACATAAGATTGATATAAAGAATACTTCAAAGCCCTACAAAGGGACTGAAGGTATATTAACCAATACTGTAGTAGGCTTTAGACTTAATACTGTAGTGCAGTAGAGCTTTTTAGGCCTACACATTTCTATCTTCATATTGCCCTTGCCGTTACGAGGAGCAGGATTTGAAAAAACCGCGAGTCCAAACCGAAACCAATGAGAACAAAGATCTCACATTACAAAAGATGAGGTCATACGATCTCGAATTACACAGGTGTTTTTTTCATAATCTGGATCACAGGGCAGCAAAGAAACGAAAACTAGGTAATCGTTAGGGGATACGCCTGGACCCCCTGTGCTCTAACGATCCGAACTACGAAAGCCTGGTTTCCATTTGAGTCATTGTAATCATTAAGCCTACAATACTTCACAAAAATTGCGAGACTGCTTCCCCCTGTCTCTGTCGTTTGATGTGATTATGGTGTGATTGGATGTAAATTTGTGTTGGAAACATTGCTTAGAATGACAACATTGACTGAGGAGGGAGGGATGTTGCAGGGGCAAGGAAAAATGATTTTTCTGCAGTAGAGATAGGGGAGTACTAAAATATTGGGATTTCATATTTTGGTCTCACAATATTTTGTGAAAGGATTGTCTGAAGAAATGTTAGATTTAGAACAGTTTCTGAAATTTTTGTTTTTCTGTCAAATTCAGTTTTTATGTCATTTTAGATGGCGAAATTATCTCTCGTGTGAAACATATTCTCTCAGTCATGAAAATAGGAGGGGCAGAGAAAAGCTAAGGTTTCAAGGGTGGGGTTCTTTATGAATATATGAAAGCTTGAAGCTGAATTCACACTTGAGGTGATTTTCCAGTGCGATACGGTGCGTGTGCCAAAGTTGAATTGATCTAACTCTGCCGCACTGCATTGTTTTCTGAAATGTGCCAAGAATGATGCTTCAAGTGTGAATTGCATTTCACAGTTTTGCTAGTTAGGCTGCTTTTTGTTTTATCCTTCCAGATCTTTCAAAGTTCAATATTAAGTTCATATTCATGAAAATTTTTCAGCGTGTTGCCAAACGTGTTACCATAAAATTTATAGTGATTATAGTAGACTTCGACGTCTTACCACTTGTTACCATCATAAATAAAAAAATGTATAGATCCATATAATTTTTTATTTATGACGGTAACACGGGGTAACACGTTGAAGTCTACTGTAATCATTATGCACTTTTTGGTAACACGTTTGGTAACACGTCGTAACACGTTGGCATCACGTGACCTCAGCTTATTTTCTGAGGTCTCCTAAACGAAACTGTTTAATGATGGCTGCACACTTCATCACGTTATTTCACAATGGCCATTTTTATTTTTAAGTTACTTGTTAAGCTTGTTTGCATGAAAACTTTGCTAGTTTCTCATTAAGTAAAGCATTTTGAATAGAATATATACGAGTATCATATCTTCATATGCAGGACGATAGTAAAGTCTTGCTTTACACTGCAGCGCACTTAATATAGGCATACGTGCAAATTGTGCATAGGCCCATCTATGCTAGGCCTAAATAGATATATAGATTCTCAGATTCTCACACACAGATTCTTGGTCATGTTTTAAGCTCTGTCCTAAACATTTTAGGTATTTAGGAGTTTTAGGCTTGTACCTTCCATTTTCCATGTGATGCATATGGTTTATCCCCCATGGGTAGAATCCAATGAAATTCTGTTGGCCTGCCCCCCCCCCCTCAAATTGTGCAGTTAAAATTTATTTCTACCTTGGACTGTTATTGGAAGTTGGTAGACTCTAGAGTTTCAATAAAATCTACAATTTTTGTTAATTTTCAGACAACCCATTGCAAAAATTGTGAGACTGCACCCTATCACCCCTCAGTCAATATTGTTTGATGTGATTATAGTGTGACTGGATGTAAATTTGTGTTGGAAACTTTGCTTAGAATCGCAACATTCACTGAGGGAGGAGGGATGTTACAGGGGCATTAAAGAATGTTTTTTCTGCACTAGAGACGAGGGAGTACTAAAATGTTTGTATTTTATTTGTTGGTCTCACTATATTTTGTGAAGGATTGTAGTTTTCACTTGGTCGTTTAGCTGATTGAATCGTTTGGGTCGCTAGATTCGCTGGAAAACATGTTTCCTCTTATGTCGTTTCAGTCGTTATAATTTTTTCAAAACGACCCAAAAACGATCCGAACGACTAAAGCTGAATTCACATTTGAGGCAATTTTTTGTGCCATGGGGCAAATGGGCCGCACTTCATTGTTATCTGGAATGCGTCAAGAACAGCGCTTCAGGTGTGAATTGAGCTATAGGCGTAAGAGACTCCAACAAAGAAATTCATTTGGGTATTGAAATAAGAAGACTGTAGTGACAGAGATGGGCTTGGCTAAATTTAGGGCTAAGATTTTAAAATAGGTATTTTACCCTAGACTGCTTATTTTGCTACCAAATGGACTCTTTTTATTTCAATACCTAAGTCCCTTGCTTGGAATAATACACACAAAATTTGAGATCGATATCTAAATCCATGACAAAGATATGCTATTTTAAATGTCTGCTATCTTGTTCTAAATTTTACTTTTGCCTCTTTAAAATTATCAACAATAACATAACTATTCTATAAAATTTACTACTGAAATTGACACTTATTATAGGGGGAGGGTGTGTCCAATTACATATTTCGCTCTCATTATTGCAAATACCACCCTGCCTAGGACACCAGGCTATAAAAATAGTTCTGATTTTCTATTTACTCGTCTTTCTACTCCTTTGCTATATTTATCATAACAGATCAATAACAGAATTGTTTCTTGTCACTGCAAGAGTTGCAATAAAGTAAAAATTTACATTGATTTGAAAGTGTAAAATTTGGTAGTAAAAGCAAGGGCGCCTACCTTGTATGAATTGGGTTTATTCGCAGTTCAGTTTTCGTGACATAGCACAGCAATTGCTGCATTGTAGTCGTTTTATCCAAACCGGAAGACGTAGGATGACGCAAGATAATTTTGTGGTTTCAGATTCAGGTGTTGATGTAATGCGATATCAACAGTTACAGGAGATGAGCACAGGGAACCAGACAGCGCGCTTTTGATTGGTCAACACTGATAGACGTTAGAATTTGAAAATAGCCGTACAGCAATTGCTCCGTGTACTATGTCACGAAAACAGTCACACAAGGTAGGCGCCCTTGGCTCAACTCTTCTACTTTCCTTTTATGTGTAACTTTTCATGCGGCACGCTATCGATTATAATTAAAAATCAACTGCAAACTCCTCTAATCTTCACGTCTGTAAAAAGTTGAAACCTTGAAACTTTGATAAACCTTGAAACCTTGATAACTTATAACCTTGATAGTTGGCCCTGCCATTAAAAGACAATTTTCTGTATTTCAGAAGAATAAGGAATCTACACTGCAATTTTGCCAGAGAAAAGTTATACATAATTAAAAAGCGCAAATCTTCTACTTTCTTGCTATGTATAACATTTTATGAGGCAAGGCATTGATAATAGATAAAAAGTCTGGAAAATAGAAACCTTGATAAGACCCCACTCACCAAACATAACGAAAGAAAAACTCCCGTTTTTCAGATGAATGGACATTCATTCTTTGACAAGAAACTAAAAATTTCAGCTGGTACTGAAAATTTCTTAAAATTAACAAATTTCGACTACTCACAGTTTCTTACGAGTTTCTTATGAGTTCCATAACAATCCTCATGTTTACTTTCTGTGCCCTCATTAACATTTCAAAACAGAGTTTTTTGAAGCCCTTCCAATGTTTAGACCTTACTCAAGTACCTTCCGAGTAACATGATACAGAAAACAACTGAGAATAAAATAAAAATACCCTGAGGATTTCCTTGAATAATTTTTCCCAGTACTGGATTTTCTTAATATTCTGGAGACCCAAGAGTTAAGTCTCTCATAAGCGGTTTCTTATAAAAACAGTACGTGGACAAAATCTACACTCCAATTTTGCCAGAGAAACCAGAAAAACAGTATACATAAAAACTAGCAATAACAATAGTCAGAGAGTGCTGCGAACTGGGTTTACTCACAAAAATGTTCGTCAAAATGTTTAAGATTGTGGTCAATAGCAACTTGTGTTTTTTACATCTACGCTATTTTATTTNTGGTGGAAAACCACCCATTTTTGCCATTTGTTGGCGATTTCAGCCAAATCGACCCATGTTTATGGGAAATCTGCCGAAAAATGACCCTTGTTTAGGGAATTTTGGGCCGAACAACCCACCTAGATGGGCGGCACATACCCGTACCATCAACATGTTATGTACCCCTGTACCCCCCCCGGGGGGAAAGATCTTCGTGACATTTGAAAAACAGCGAAACCGTACGCAATAAAAATATTTGGCAACGCTATAAAAACATTTTTAGAAACAAACCATCTATACCAAAAGAAAGCTGAAGTAAAACTGTATTTGCCATTTTTAGGTAACCCATGTGGCCAAGCCTTGATTTTTGGCTGTGATGTTTTCAATAATTCCTGATTTTGCGTGATAGCTTAGGCCATCAATTTTGTCTTTCCACACTAGCAGCAAGATTCCTTTTTACTTGAAGTTTTTTGTTCTTTATGTTTATACATTCTGTCTGTGTTAAAAGACAATTAATTCTTGGTTTCGTCAATCTTTTGCCAATATTCTCCATGGTCAGTGAAGCCCATCCATGCTCACGGGCGTAGGGGAAAATAAAATCTGGGGGGGGGCTGCCCGATAAAATGTCTATTTTTTACCAAATTTTTTGCCCGACTTAGGGTGGATTTTTGCCCGAAAAAGGCTGATTTTGGTAAAATTTTCCATGCTAATAAATTCATTTTGTAGTGTTCTGGCGCTTTTTGGTCCTCACTTTTCACGCCCCAGCGCAGCAACTAGTTGCACGTGACTTTTGGCGGCCATGTTTGACATTTGCAATTTTCTCCCCTTCCCCTAGACTTATTACATGTCGTAGTTTCACTACTTGATGAACTGATATAGATATACGCTCCAAATCGAATAGAGCAGGGGAAGGGTATACCTTCCCCTGCTCTGGACTTAGAATAGCTGCACTAGTCCCTCAATTTCGCTGTTGTTGTTGTTGCTGATGGCCAGAGCGACATATCAGTTCTAACATACAGAGGTTGTGTAGCTAGTCTACTCTGGACTCTGGAACTCTGGAAATTTTCTGCAATAATCTTCCTGTTTAGAAGCGAATTAGATGAGGTAAATCTGCTCGAAGCTGCGAAAGTCAACGTCTGTCGGAAATGTTGTCATGACAACTTGATTAACCAATCAGAGCACGTTATTTGACTGCAATTCGCCCAACCTCGTCCCCAGGGCCTTCAATAGGCCCTGGGGACGAGGTTGCAATTCGCCCATATTTGGCCCTTGACTTTCTCTGGACTGCCAATGCTACTCTCTGATTGGCTAGATCATGGCTATATGAGCGCGACAAAAATTTGTCGTGCCTGGCTGCCTCAACTGAAAGTTAGATCATGAGTCGTAGTTGGAGTAGACTTGCCCCAAGTCTATTTCGTCAACTCGGTCAACTCAGTCAAAACGTAAAAAAAATAAAATAAAAAAAAGTTGACGAAATAGACATGGGGCAAGTCTATAGTTGGAGCGTATATCAGTTCATCAAGTAGCGAAACTACGACATGTAATAAGTCTAACTCTGGAATACTGGAATCTGGAATAAGAGATTTTTTCGCAGAAACGAGGTGACTCGCAAGCAAAAACGAGGTTGTGGTTGTAAAGAAATGTAACGAAACAAAATGGCGACAACACAGCTGTTATCAACAAAGAGAAAAGTGAAGTAAATTCTGAATTTCTCGCAAGGAGAATGTGTTTTTACGATGTTTTTAGGCTATTTACTTTATTCAACTGTTGTATTTTATTTTTATTAACTCTTCCTGACAATATCAACGGAGCTGGCTCAATTACAGAAGTGACCTCCAGCATTGGCCTACAAAATGTCGATGGGGTGGTGTCTGTCTTTTGCGACTTCGATTCCGATCGCGATACAGATATTGTGATGATCACAACTTCAGGTACCTAACCTTTTATGTATGTCTGTATACATGCAATTTATTTATAGTGAATAACAGGTCTAATTAAGCTAAAAAAGCTTGTTTACAGTTAAAGAGTTGCAGCCTGTTTCGCAAATTATTATAAAGTAAAAAGTTAAAGAAAAAAATGTACAAATTTACAAAGTTTAATTATTTGCAATAGAAGGCAAAACATTACAAAACTGTCTCAAACTGTAAAGCCATATTTCAGTTCAGATTGGGAAATATACTTATCCATAAAATGAGTCTTTACATTACAAATACACCTTGTTGATTTAAAAAGTTCCAGGGATTTTATGTCCTTTAATTAAGATGACTGGGCAAAGAGTTCCACACCTTGGTTCCATAAAAGGCAAACGTTTTTGTATAAATTTTGCCTTCTCCTTCAGGGCAAACAAACAATTTATTTGACGAAGTTTGTGTGTTGTATATTCTGCAGTGTTGCGTATTCTGTATGCATTCTGTAAAATTGAAAGGCCAGTAAAAAGCTTTTATTAATGTTAAATATATAGAAGAAGGGGAAGGAAAGGCGGAGAAGAGGCACATGCGTACAAAAAACATTTGAAACTCCCCTCAATCACACAAAGTGAAGTGGAAATGTATACTATTGATCATTTACAAACTGTTTTAAATTGTAAACTGCAAAGTTATAATCTGAAACAAAATAAACTTGTTCCTGGTCTTAATAGACTTGATTAGGACTTATCTACCATATGTCCCAAAAAAAGTTCCGACGTTTGAGCCAGGGTGCATTCCATGTAGTTATGCACGCCTCATGCCCTTGCCCGGGGGATGGGTCCCCGGGGATGGTTGGGGAATTCCAAACAGAGCATAAGATTTGCCCCATGTATGGGGCCCTTGGTCATGTTAAGTCCCCGTTTATCATTTGTTTATTGTATTATTCTTTTAACAAACCTTCCTGCGGCAACATCAAAATCCCGGGGGCCTGGGGCAACATCTCCCGGAAAGTTGCTGAATTCTAACGGAATCACCCGACCATCCCCGGGGACCCATCCCCCGGGCAAGAGCATGACACGTGCATTAGGCCCGAATATGTCCGGCGAGACAACTTCGGCGTGCTGGCGTAAACTGCTTTTTCTTGGCGCAATGGCGTAAGCAAACCATTGACGTCGTGGAAAGTTTTTGATAAGATGGCGTGTCGTTTTGGATTTTTTGGTAAACAGCTATGGTTTTGGGAAACATTGGCATGAAAGAGGCCAAAGACTGATCCCGTTTGAACCACTGGAACAAACCAATCAACCCAGTTTCTTGTTTTCTTGATCTAGACGAGGAGAAACTGTTACATCCAGGACTCTGAATTTGTATCCGGGACTTTACACTTTATGGTCTATGTTGTTGTTGTTGTTAGCGTGGTAGTTGAGATTTTGCATCATACGATCCGGTTGCACACGATGAACACTGGTAGCTGGCTCGGCGTGGTGTTGAAAAATCCTTGAAAGATGTCCGGCGTAGAGTTAACATGGAATGCACCCTGGCGTTTGAGTAAAGGCAGAGAAAGTGCTGAATCTGGCAATTTCTATTCATTCTAGTTACATGCTAAGCATTTCAACTTACAGTTTGGCATCTCGTGGGAAGAAATTAGTTATCTAAAAATAGAGTTATGAGCAATAACATTTCATGTTTAGGTTGAAGGCCAAACCAGAGAGGTTGTGCGCCTTTCTGCATCATCACGGTGAAGGGGGACTCCCCGGATAAGCAGCACTAAAATTGGGTTGAAAATTTGTTTACCTTCACGACGAGCAAGAGTTATGCTCATTAAGCATATTCAAAGTAAGATCTGAAGAATCGAATTAAATAGGTCTCAGGGGGAAAACATACCAATTTTTACTTTGTCAGTGTAATGTCCGTTTCTATTGTCATATTTTTGACGGCAAGCAAACCTCTCTGGTTTAGCCTTTAACATAAACATGAAATGTTATTGCTCGTAACTCCATTTTGAGATAACTAATTTCTTCCCACGATATGCCAAACTGTAAGTTGGAATGCCTAGCATGTAAATAAAATGAATAGAAACTGCCAGATTCAGAATTTTGTTCTTTGCGTTTACTCAAATGTCGGAACATTTTATTGGGACACCCAGTACTTCTGCAACTTCTTTGATCCTGGTGCTTCTAAGCTTGGCATTAAATAAGCCAACTTTGTGACCTTCATCTTGTGTCAGGTTTGCCTCTTTCATTTTATTTGCTGTTCTTCTAAATATATTATTTACTCTTGTCTAGACAGAGCATCGTTGTAGAATTTGCGAAAATACTCTATCTACTTCTAAGTAGATAGAAGCAGTTTCGATAGAATCTAAAGGCTGTTTGCAGACAACTTTAAGGGCTCAAATCTTTCAAATCTTCAAAAAGGTGGCAGTAAAGCATTTTATTAGATTTTTCTTTGAATTGAATGGCTTAAAAGGAACTCACGGTACTTTTCTGTAAATCTGCATTAGAACAGTTTTGATATCTTGATTATTTTTAAAATGGCGGCGTTTATATTTTTGATGAATGAAAGAAATGGACAATTTTGAAAAAACTAAAATCATCGTAAATCCTAAATCGATTGAGGAAAAATGATACAATCTTCAAGAAAACCATACTTTATGAAGATCTAAAATGTGATAGCAAGCAGAAATCTATTGCTCTTTTGGCTTAGGATTTATAAATTTGATGACATCAGAGCCTAAAATTTAATAAATTTTGAAAATATATATATAATCAAGATATCAAACCTTTTTCATGGCAGATCTACAGGAAAGTACCCAAAGTTCCTTTCAAGCCATTTAACTCAAAGAAAAATGTATATAGTAGAATTCTACACCAACCTTTTTAAAGATTTGAGCCCTATGCTTTTGCAGACTAGGAAGTTTTTCAACTTTCTTATAACTTTTGGGAAGAAGGTGACCAAAAATTCTGAGAAAATCACATAGACTGAGATTTTTTGTTGATTAATCATGGCCTGTCCAGAGCGGATATTTTTCACATTTTGTGCATTCTGATATTTGCTAAGAAGGTCATTTCAACTATAAATCACTTCTGTCATTTTTGTCCTTTGACAGCCACATATATCACATATATACATAGCAGGGAAGCATTTATAAGTAGGAAAATGACTCATTTTCTTTATTCTTTTTGAACAAATTCTTTTTATATGAAGTTCATGCAGAATTTTATCACCTTTTCCCAGAAATTTTAATGTTAACTTGATTTTTCTCTGTTAGGAAAAGGCTTAGACATATACCTGTGGATGGCAGCAGAGCTTAAATTTGCAAAGTCAGATAAAGGATTGTTTTTCAGGTATGTATATTCTTTTGCTTTTGCTACAGCCTAATATTGAGTAGTCCAGGGAATTTTCAGTGTCAGGGGTCAGTAGACATAAAAACATCCTTCAATAAAGAGTTGGGTGACACCTTGCCTTGAATAATCTTATGGAATGAAAAAGTGTGTCTGACATTCATGAACACAACAGAAATCAACTCTTTTAATTTTACAATGAATATTTTACTTAGTTGTCTAATCACAGACATTCTGGTAGTTCTTGATTCTGGCTATCAGGCTAGATAATTGCAAATATAATGCATTACAGGCCCCGCGCACATTAACATGGTTTTCATGCCTAAGAATTCTTATGAATTTTTTAGAATTCTTGAGAATATTTTTAATTTCTGAAAAATTCTTGACTAAAAATATTTACAGTCTTTCATATAGCTCAAGAATTCCTAATGTAATGTGAAGAATTCTTATCATGTTAACGCGTGCATCATAATTATTAATTTATTTTACATAGGTTACTATATATTAAAAAGAAAGAATATCTAAATTACAGCTAATTTAGGCCTACTTTACAAAATTTACAATTCCAAAAAAAATAATAGATTAGGAATTTACAATAGGTATTTACAAGATAAAAACAATCAGACCTTCCCAAAGTGGTCTAGAGCGACACGCACCCCCCAGAAAGATGGCGGACAAGCCACGTGAGGGAACCCCCAGATGCAAACACTAAACCGCAGCCTCCACCGGGGAGACAATCCCATAGCTCAACCACAGTCCAGCGCTTGCATTGTGAAGGGGACATCCCGCACAGCACATCTACCACCCCAAGGAGCAGCAACGCACCACCCACCCCTCCAAGAAGGCCTATGAAACGTTTATCCTGTTAGAAACCCAACTTTCGGAATATATGTTTTGCAGAGCCTACAGTTGCATTTATCACCATTCCAACATCTAATTCGTTTTTTGAAAATAGGAAGGGTGTTTGATTGTTTTATTTCTTGCGGTAAAGCTGCCACAGTTTATTTCCAAGGTAGGTTATATGGCACAGGGGGGTTCTTAGCCAAATTTCAGATAGGGGTGTGCTGCGAGCATCTTCAAAATGGTACCGTTGGCTAGACCAATTTTTGTGAAAATGATACACTTGGCTAGGCTAATTTCTAGACCAAAAGTCCCATAATTTGCCGTTTTCTAGGCTCAAATCACCAAAATTTCGCCTTCTCTTGACCAAAATCGCCAAAATTTAGGGTTTCTAGACACAAATTAAGAAAATGTGGCCTTTCCTGGACGAAAATTGCCAAAAATGATACCCTTGCCTAGACTGGCCTAGACTAAATTTGCCAAAAAGTATACCCTTGGCTAGACTAGAAGTCCGAAAAAGTATACCCTTGAGCGCGGCACATCGGCATCCCCAGGTACCTTTACTATGGAAGAACCCCCTCCCCCGTGGGTTATGGTCTCAAACCCAAAGGACGTCGTCCGTACCTTTGGGTGTTGAGCGTAATTACCATGCCTTAGATTGTAGCTAATATCTCGCTCCATAAAAATATCCTTCATAAAAGGTTGATTTAGATCAGACTTTGTTTTAAAAATTTCCGTCATAAGCAACTGTAAGTTTCTTACATGTACGGACGCCGAATTGGACTGCTCCAGGAGAGAACTAAAATCATTTCCGTGATCTTTATCCGCAATGCGCAATGCCCTTTCGTGAACATGATTTATTTTATAGTTTAAAGTTCTATCATAAAACATCCAAACAAGTGGACAGTATGCTCTCATTGACTGCTGCAATTTTTCAGTGTCCATGTAGCAGGATATGCGAGCAAAAGGGCATGGAGTTTTTGACCGGCCTTTTTACATAGGGTCTTGACATGTTCTTTGAAGGATAAAGATTGATCGAAAGTTATGCCGAGAAGATTTTCCTCTGCACCTTGTCTGTAAATAGTGGCTTTACAGTCTTCCAAAATTTATTATTATCGGTAAGGTTACCAAGGTCGATATTCTTGTAGTAGTCAAATTTGGCCTTGCGTAGCAATTTCACGCATTTTTTCCTCTGCTTTTTAAATGCTTTGAGGTTTTCCTTAGTTCTATCGTCGTTATACTTATTACTAAGCTTAGTTCTGTACATACTTTCTTTGCGCAATGCTTTCGTCATAAAAGGCCCATCGTTTGCCCGAATATATTTTCAGTGCATCGTTTGCACACATGTACTGTATGTCTTGAAATTAGTAGAACAATAGCCAAATTTGTTTGTGTTTGCAGAGATGGGGATTTTAATTTTAAGCCAGTATTTACAATTTGCAATGCGAACTGTTTCTTTCAAAATAAAAAATTTCCGAAAATTGGATTTCAGTCAGCTCTGCTTTGATATTAATATGAGATATGAGTGGTTCAATTTAATTCATTTCTCAGCTTTTAGAATGCTAAAGACTGTTTTTGGCAAAGGGTGTTGCTTTAGAATCAGAAGGAAACCAATTAACTGTCTATAAATTTTCTCTCCAATCAATTCTAGAGAAGAAAAGTATATAATGTTTAGTTTCAAAACCTGCATCTGATTGAACAGCCTTTTTGTGACTGATTTTGAGCATTTGAGGAATTTCATTTGTGGCTAAAAATTAACTTGTAACAGAAGCAAAGCATCCAGAATTATTACGGAAAAGATGGTGTTGGGAGGCATTTTGACCAAGATGCATTGCATTCCATATGGAGCCAACAGTGCACAGTGATCCAGAATTGCAAAATAAAGGAATAAATGGCAAAATATGAAGTTTTGAATTCCAAAATCATTTTATATCATCGTTATTAAGAACACCCTGGGGGTCAGTGTACACTAAAAAGAATTAAAATCGGTCAAGAGACAGCGGAGATACTGATTTTTGAAATTTGGCCTAATTTGTTGTTTGTTTACATTACTGTTTCCGGAATAGCAGCTTTTGTAGAGCATTTTTCAAGTTATCATTTCGCAGCTCAGAAGAGTCAGAAATTATTCATTTTCGTCTCATTTCAAACTACTAATCATGTACTTTGAAGTAATTGCAATATATTTAANTTTTGGCTACGAATTTGTACGAACCCTTTGGCAGAAATGTGCACAGAGACTGGTTCTTAATTATAGAATTTATCTGGATTTCTCCCTTTTCCTCCCTTTTTTTGTATTTAGCGTTGAATTTTACAGTTAACTTTTTGGGCCCCTTAACTTCTCAAAAAACCGCCATTATGGAATTGTTTTAAAAAGTATCAAAAATAACCAAAGTACAAAATATACTGCAATTACTTCAAAGTACATGATTAGTAGTTTAAAATGAGACAAAAATGAATAATTTCTGTCTCTTCCGAGCTGCGAAATGCTAACTTGAAAAATGCTCTACAAACACTGCTATTCCGGAAACAGTAATGTAAACAAACAACAAATTTAGGCCAAGCTTTAAAAATCAATATCTCCACTATCTCTTGACCGATTTTAATTTTTTTTGCTGTACACCGACCCCCAGAGTATGTTTAATTAGGACAGTGTATAATTAATTTTGTATTCAAAACTTCATATTTTGCCATTTATTCCCTGCCCTGGATCACTGTGCAGTGATTCTATAGAAGTTTGATTTTACACAAATGCATCTTAGTCAAATGCTCCTCTTCGCCATCTTTTCCATAGTCATTTCTTGAGAGCCTTTTATCAATTTTAGTGACAACACTCTGATTGTTGGTGCTGCACATTCAGACTTTGATGGTGATGGCTGTCCTGATATTCTTCTAATAACAAAGAATGAAACCAAACAAAGGAAACTTTATGTTTTTGTCTACTGGAATGTTAATCAGAGACTAAACATGAATCAAAGTAAGGAGACTCTACTTTTCTTCTTTTGCCGCAGGACAATTATGTTTTGGAAAATGTGTCCTCTGTGAAAGAAAAATTTGGAAATAGTTCTTAGATGAAAGAAAATTGTTGGAAGAACGTATTATTGTGTTAGAATTTGTCTATCTGAACGAAAGAGTTTGATTTTGCAAATATTTGAATTCGCTGATTCAGTGCAGGCAATTGTTTGTTGTTGTGAAAATAATAGATTTGATCACAATACAAATCCAATTACTGTTCTGATAAATCTGATCTTCTGAGAATTGGGCAATAATTGTCAACAGTAAATATTTTAGCTATTTCTAGGGCGGATCCAGGCTGGGTTGACAGGTTTGAATAAATCAGTCAGATTTCCAGAGAAAATTTCAAATATCGTTCTCTCCATGTACTTCTAGAATACGGAGGCCCATGCTATGAATTTCTTGAACGGACTTGTTGGTATCTGGTACTGCCCCTTTAGTACTGTAGTTCATGTTGCCTGTCACCATCCTCTTTGTACTGTAACAGCGTTACTCTATGAAACTTTTCATTCAAAAATGACATTCTGTAAAGGGCGTGGCCCAGCAAAACTTCCAAGGTTTTGCCCCCCGGACACCCTTTTGCAACCACCCCATCCTTTTTGTTGCAGCTTCGCCGCAATTCAACCCTATCACCAAAAATCATGGATCCGCCCCTGTATCCTGCAAAAGAGTCTGGATCAAGCGATATCCGTATTACATTTTGTACCGGGTGAGTAAAAAAAAACAATCCCCGTTTGAAAGCCCACTGCTCCCTGGATATCGAGGCAATAATATTAGTAAATATATTGTTTAATAGTAGACATGTTCAAATAAATTCTAAATTTTACCTGACTGAAATCGGCCACTCCGTTCTGAAATTATCAGCAATTTTCTCAAGAAAGCCCCCTTCAAGAGACCTTAAAAACGGCATAAAATCACGACCAAATTTCTGTCATATTTCTGCCTTAATAGCAATCACTTGTTCATGCTTTAGCACTTTTTATCCCTTTGGGAGGATGAAAGTGTCATCCCTGAGAACATAACAACATTATTCTCGAAGATTTTATCCTCCCAAGAGGATAGCACGTGCTAAAGCCTGTGCAAGTCATTGCTGTAAGGCAGAAATATTTGGATAATTTGCTCGTGATTTTAGGCCTGTGTTGAAGGTTGAAGGTTTCTTGAAGTGGCTTTCTCCAGAAAAGCGCTCATAATTTCAGAACGGAGTGGCTGATTTCATTCAGGTAAATTTTAATTTACATTTGAACATGTCAACCATTAAACAATGTATTTGTCAATACTATCGTTCTAATATCCAGTGAGCAGTGACCTTTCAAACGGTGATTGTTTTTTCTGACTCACCCGATAGAGATTTGTCCAATGTTTGAATTTGCACAACGGTGATAGAAGTTCTAACAACGTTCAATCAAACCATCCATATAAAAATGTATGAAAATATTGCTTAATCCATAGTCTTTGTAGAATAGCTGAATGGTCTATTTCAACTGACCAATTGATAACTACTTAAATAGTTCAATCAATTTTAGTTTTGTGGATATACAGTACAGGCCTTGAATTTTATTTTCTTGCCTAAGAATTCTTAGTAATTTCTTACAAAAATTCTTGTTAAAAATTCTTGCAGGCTTTCATTCCTTTCATGATAGTTAATTAAGACAAGCCCTGCAAATTGTTTGTTGTTCTGCTCACTGTAGCTTCAACGTTTAATTGATTGAATGTTTTTAGGGACATATATTGGAATGATGAATGACCAGCCACTGATCATTGAGTAAGTTTTAATTTTATTCTATCAGTATATTCGGACTCAAGTGAAGCTCAGAATATTTCAGTAATATAATGCAATAACAGTCCAGACTTGGTGCACTCACTAATTTTATGCTTTTGTGAGAAGGCTGTGGTTTGGCAAGAAGCTTGGTAGATGTACGAAACCATAATTTAGGCAGGCCATAATTTAGCAGTAGTATGGCCATACTTTTCAATTGTTTAGCAGTTCTGTTCCTGACCTTAACAGTAATTTCCACCGAAATATGCTAATTAGCTCTAATTCGCAGTACTTTAGCAGTACAATCAACAGAACTTAAGCGGTACAAGATTCAGGTAGCAGTACAAAGAATCGTCTACTGTTGTTGTACTCTTAAATTACTTCTACCTTAGAAGTACCGGGTGTCCCAAAAAAAAGTATTCAGATTTGGTCAACCCTAACGATCAGAATTTAGCATGAATCCATCCGAAATCATTTTAAAAATATTACTCGATAGTTAACTTGAACATAGATACCTTGTTTGTCGACATTAGTGCTTTGAGAGTAGATATATTAATCTTCAAAGGACAAATTTACCTCCACCTCCAAACCAGAGCTTTGGCGTTTTGGCCTAAGCAAATTCTTAAAGCACAGCGAATAAGTCAACAATAGACTTGGAAAAATTTGAACCAGGGGGAGAAAAATTAAAAACTGCACAACAAATGCGTTTCACAAAATATAATTTACGTGACGCTTGTCATCAAGGGAGCTCCGAAGTAAACTTTATTCAGTTTAAGTGAAACAAATCGTGGATATTGCTTAGGCCAAAACGCCAAAGCTCTGGTTTGGAGGTGGAGGCAAATTTGTCCTTTGAAGATTTATATCTCTACTCTCAAAGCATCAATGTCAACAAACAAGGTATCTATGTTCAAGTTAACTATCGAGTAATGTTTTAAAAACGATTTCGGATCGATTCATGCTAAATTCTGATCGCTAGGGTTGGCCAAATCTGTATACTTTTTTTGGGACACCCGGTATAATGGCTAAAGTATGTCCATATTACTGCTAAGCTTAGCAGTACTGTTTCGTAACTGGTAAAACAAATTTTGGTGGTTACAGAACTGTAAAATTATGAATTTTCTACCAATAGACAATAACGCTAAAGATGGCGGCTCCAAAGACTCTGGTGTGTTTTGCTGCAAAGCATGCTGGCAAAAAGCTGCCTGACGACCACCTAACGACATGCAAATTTCGGTCTACCGTTTCGACTAGCTAATTTGAATTCGAATGCAACATGGTTCGAAAGGAAACCTTTCCAAAGCACAAAAAGTAAATGTTTGTTTCGAATTGAAGTTTTAATTAAAGATTTGAATTCGAATTGCAAAATTCTTCTGTTTGTTTACATTGATTACTTGTTTCGAACTTTACCACAGCTAGCTAGTCGAAATGGCAGACCAAATTCTTTATGTTGTTAGGTGGTCGTCAGGGAGCTTTTTACCAGCATGCTTTGCGCGGCCGCCATCTTAGCGTTATTGTCTATTTATTGAAATAATATTGCTCATTTTGAATTGGCAAGCCAAAAACTTTAATTTCAGTAAAAGCGGTTAACCCATCCTAAAGTTATGGATATTTTGCTTTATCTCTACCAAAGAAGGAAATGTGGTTTTTTCAATTGGATTTATCTTGCCGGGGAGGATAAATATCACCTATATTTCCCTAACTTCCGGGAAATGTCCTGTTATTTCCGGCAGTTTCCAAGGAAATAGTGTCTGTTACTCCCCAGAAGCTTTAAATTTGTGTTTTTAAGAAAGATCTATTCTTGCCTAAACCTGTTGTTGGTAGGGATAAACACAATATTCACTTAGACACTGGGAAAGTAGGTTGATATTCATCCCCCTTGAGGGTGTATACACCGCTTGGCAAATGGCATGCAGGCTATTTCCCTCATCTACTCGTTTCGCTCGCTGAGTGGCTAAGGAAGTATCTTGCATGCTATTTCCCACAGGATGAATACACCCTCCCATGGGATGAATATCAACCTGTATTCCCCAGAGTCCAAGTGAATATTGTGTTCATATGTCCTATTATAGTGAAATATATTGTAACTTCTGAGTTTGCCTTTGCACTATGAAATGATCTTTGGTTTTATTTAAACTAATGAATGATTTGAGACTGCTTCTTGTTACACGTTGACATTTTTTCAACCACCTAGTAGAAGAAAGATAATCTCATAAATATAATTTATTTGGTTAAAATGGGGAATATTGTTTCATAGTTATTCTGCTGTGTGGGACTCTAATCAAAACAGAAAAGAATCAGTGTTTTGAAAGTGGATTATCTAAATCACTACTCGATCTTATCATTGTATTAAGTTTTGGTATCTGCAAACCTATGTGCAATCCTATCCAAATGCATTTTTCTAAGCATAAATAATCTTCAGAGATTTGCAAGTCACTTGGGAGTGAAGCGATGCAGAAAAAGTTGACGTTTGCTTGAATCAAAATGTTGCGGTGAGTTTAAAAGGCCCATTGTCATAAACGCTAAACAGTGGAAAGGAATCAGGAAGTTACTGCAGAGATAGCATATCGAGTTATTCGATAGTGCTTTTGAAATTCGGCAGTTTGAAAATGGCTTGGGAGAATGAAGGAGGGAGATAGTTTCTTAGGTTAGAAGTGTGGAGAAGGAAGGAAAAAGTATGAGAGTAGGTTCAATGGTTTGGAATGGAGTGGAGATCGATCGGGGATCAAGGAGAACGATCGAGAGAACATCTAGTGTTGCGTTTTCTGATCGAGGGAGCAGCCGGAAAGTTGTTGTAGTCTTTAATTAGGGTATGGATGATTGTTGAATTTGAAGTGATGAAATGAATGAAACGTTTAACGTTATTCTTCCTTGTAGTGCTAATGGCGACCTTCTGCCAGATCTAATTGGTGTCAACAGTGCAAATGGAGAATTAACTACATGGTTATCGAAGTCAGGACTGCCAGGGTAAATTATTTCATAGACTACTGCGCAGAGAGTTAGTTAGCGAGTAGTCTTTACATTACATTTACAGGAAAATCCTACGGCAAAAATCTAGAATTTGGCCAGACAGCTAACTTTTTCTCTCGCGCGGAAAAAATTCCAAGCGCACTTTAAATCTTTAAGCGTGTCAACGCAATTTCAAGGTATTTCATGGGTGCATTTTTCGATAAGATTTTAGATTAGCAAACAAGTTAAGTATTTAGCGAACATTTAGCTAATTACTAAAAGGTTTTGAGAGCTCATTCATGCGCGCATTTATCGTTTGGAAAAGAAATCTTCTGCGCGCACTTAGCAAAGTTAGCAAAGTTAGCAATCTGGGAATTTGAATCGCTCGCTTACTTAAAGGAAGCTAATCAAGGCAAACTAAAGTTTCTCAAGGTATTCAATTTCAGACAGTAGACGAATCTCGCTTGTCGGAACTATTTACGTTGTAGGCTTCATATTTGATTTTTTTCATGCACAAATGCAAACTTCAAAGCTCACAACTCACGAATTCCAATGGACGATTGAAATATTAGATCAAATTCTCAGGCTCAATGAGAGCTGTTGTGTTAAATAGCATTTTAACAATAGAGCAGAACAACATTTATTATCTTAATGTTATTGTTATACGCAAGGGACTGTAGATGTAATAAACAGCATGAAATATAAAACTTGGGGTCTTGATTAAGTAAAAAAGTTTAGAGTTGTTGGCTTAAAACACAGCGATTCAAGCCATTGTTTGTGTCTCCTCTAACACAGCAACAGCAAGGCCTGGCCGCGGGCTTAATCACGTCGCAATGGGTTGTTTGGGCCCAGGCAAGTATTTAGTAAAATATTATATAGAGGCAAACGTTTTTCAAAGGGCCTCTCCATGGCACAGGCCCCACGGTGGTTACCCTCTTTCTCTGTCTCTCGACGCTACTGCAAACTCAATCTGAGAAATGACATGATGCAATTTATGTATCATTAATCAAAACCTAATCTAAAAAGACGTACTTTTATTTGAACCTTATACCAAAAAATTGTTCGACATTTGATTAACTATTAACAAATAATGATAACATGAACGGGCTTCATGGTACGATAACCCTCTCTCTAACATTTTAGATTAATTTTAGACATCACGATATTGCAAATCTGCTGAATATTCACAGCGTTGCAACTTTTTGAAGTTCAACTTTGTGCGAATGCTGAAACCAGAGGCTTCTCGATAGCATTTATAGTGGAAGTAGCATGTGGCTATCCTTTGTTTCACTTCTTATTTATTTCAGAGAAAACCAAATGGGATTTGGAAAGAATTCTCGATAACCTAACTTTTTCTACAATTTATTCAAGCTCATGGATGCTTTGAGGAATTCAGCGTTTGAAAATATCTCAGTTTCTCGTCGATTAAGTTTTGATTTCATGTTTTTTGGACACTTGCATGCTGTATCGAATTTTGACAAGGATTACAGGAATTAAATTACTTCCGAAGTTCTATTTGATATAAAAGAAATGTCTGATATCAACGAAAGTTACGACATTGGATAGCCTTTTTTGCCTAGATTGTGTAGCTTCATTGCACATCAGTCATTCTAATAGGGGTCTCTGGTTTAAACTTTCTCACAAAGTTTATCTTTAAAAGCTGGTAACTCAGTCTGTTTTCAACGGATTTGCAAGATTCTGGTGTCTAAGAGTAAATTAAGGTCTTAGGAATTGGGTTACATTACCATGGAGCCCGTTCATTTTATCGTTATTTTCTAGTATTTAATGAAACGTCGAACATATTTTTTGGGACACCCTGTACAATGGGCAAATACATAAAATCATGTGGTCCCTGACTGCATATTGTACTTACAATTCGACAAATGTACAATTCATCAAACTAAAGTTTGTCTCACATTAGATGTCAGGTAAAAATATCCTCAAAAAGTAAACAATCGAGGGGTTTTGGATGACTTATTTGCAAATTTGGCTCTGTTAATGATGATGTTAACTCTTTTATATTTTCTTTCAATCAAACAGTATTGAAAATTTTTAGAACATGTTGCACATAGTTTTCTTGTATTTATTATTAGTTCGCCATCTTTTTCATTTCTGTTTATCCAGGGCGCAGTTTAGAAGAACATTTGAGGCAGAGTCCAATGATAATACCACAAAGCTTGCTGATTTTCCTGTCACAAGTGCATTTGTAGATTTGAATAGGGACTTTCACTCAGGTAATCAAATCACTCATTAAAATGAAACATTTGTAGCTCCATATTAACTATTATCTGAATAGATTATACAGAGTGGTTTCTTACCCTCACAAAAGCAAGGCCCAAGCTTCTTTTAAGACAAAGTTTTTGGAGCGCGGTCAAAGTTAGCCGACCATTTAGGGCGCAGTCCCTCTAGTTTCTAAAATCCAGTTCAGTCTCTGTTTGTAATGCCATAAGACACAACTGAATGTTCTATTTCTTGATTGTGTCTTCACCCCTTTTTTAGATCTATTTTTGCCCGTCATGAGGGACAACAAAATGGTTCTTCAGATTTGGCAAACAAAGGTTAGTAGTATCTTGCAGTAAGAATTTGGGAGGGAGGTACCGGAGAATGTTAGTACAATACAAGCATTTGCATGGCCTTGCACGAGTAACCCAGGAAGGAACAGAAAGGACGACTTGTTCTACTGAGCTCACTGTTTGTGCCTCTACCAGGGCATTTATGCTTCGGCTAGTGGCTTATGCCAAGTCAAAGAAATTGCTGATGGCAGTAAAGAAACTAGGAATAGCTCAGTTTCCTAGGTGGAGTTAAAGATAAATTTGTTCAATGTTTTTGTGTCAATGGTGGATTGATCATAGCATTCTCTTTCATTGTGCGAGCAACTCGTGGGCTTGGCCTATATGCGCCTGTTACGCATTTAGAAATACAGTAGAGTTATCCGATGTCATGTATAATGCATGTTGTTCTTAAGTAATTGACAAGAGGCTCTATAGAAGTCGTCCTTTCAACTCTTCCCTGACGAATTGTGCAAGTCCCAAGACTTGAACTAAGACCGCGTTAATATACTCAGCCCCCCCCCCCACCGAAAAATACTTATGATATGGGTATGATATAAGTGGCAATGTTAAGTTCTAGCTGTCAGGTTCGCTGCAAGAGCAGTAAACTTTCAGTCCTGCTGAAATGTTTGGTAAGGGATATTTACCTGTTGCGTTTGCTGTCTAGAAATTCAGCCGTTAATACTTATCGTGTGCATTACTGCATGATTTTCTTAGGGTTACGTAAAACCTTTCTGGAGAGAAATTAGGTTTCAGGTTGCTAAAACCATATCTGTAATCGAAATGAGGTAAAGTTTATCATTTGGATAAGAAGTTCAGGATTGTAGCCGTCACCAACTCAATTGGTAAATATTGTGAAACGAACTATGTCAATTTATTTCCAAAAATAGTGTGATTTGGAGACTCTTGCTGTCCTAGGAAACATACCCGGTCATTCATTTTTGACTCACGGAGTACACAGTACGAAGTGCAGTCTATGGGATAGTGGGCAAATCGTGTCTCTTGTCTTTCGTGGTCATGGGCAGTTTGTCATGGCTCAAGGGTCGTTTGGTAAGTCAGTCTTGATGGAGTCTATATGGAGATCGTGGATACATGACATTTAGCGGCTGAGGCTGGCTGGCTATTATTGATTGCAACAAATAGATGAATTGAATTGAATATTTAGACAATTTCACATTTCAATATGGAAGAATGTGGCTTTAAATATCTGTCTGAGTCCATGGGCACTCGACAAAGAAGCTTTGACATCATATTTGAATATTTGTAATTGGATATTCGCTTTATGTACCATTCACCGTCATAATCACTGGATGTATTCAAAGGCCGGCATAAACACCGGACCACTGACTGTAGCGCTTGGATTATAACTTCAAACCCAAAAGCCACGAAAATTTGTTGACCTGCTTCTTACTGCTTAAGATCATTTACAATTTCATAGTTTCAGAAATATACACCACTAACACAAGATTGTGAATGAAACATGGATTATTGAAAAATTACCGTGTGTCCCAAAAAAAGTATACAGATTTGGTCGACCCTAGTGATGAGAATCTAGCGCAAATCAATCCGAAAACATTTTTAAAACATACCTCGATAGTCAACTCGAACATAGATACCTTGTTTGTTGATATTGATGCCTTGAGAGTTAAAATATTAATCTTCAAAGGACAAATTTGCCTCCACCTCGAAACCAGAGCTTTGGNGAAGTCAGTCATAATGGAGTCTATATGGAGATCATGGTTACATGAGATTTAGCGGCTGAGGCTGGCTGGCTATTATTGGTTGCAACAAATATATGAATTGAATTGAATAATTAGACATTTTCACATTTCAATAGAGAAGAATGTGCCTTTAAATATCAACAAAGAAGCTTTGACATCATATCTGAAAATTTTGTAATTGAATATTCGCTTTATCATATCTTTATTCACCGTCATAATCACTGGATGTGATCAACGGCCGGCATAAACACCGGACCACTGACTTTAGCGCTTAGATTATAACTTCAAACCCAAAAGCCACGAAAAGTATTTGACCTGCTTCTTACTGCTTAAGATCATTTACAATTTCATAGTTTCAGAAATATACACCACTAACACAAGATTGTGAATGAAACATGGATTATTGAAAAATTACCGTGTGTCCCAAAAAAAGTATACAGATTTGGTCGACCCTAGTGATGAGAATCTAGCGCAAATCAATCCGAAAACATTTTTAAAACATACCTCGATAGTCAACTCGAACATAGATACCTTGTTTGTTGATATTGATGCCTTGAGAGTTAAAATATTAATCTTCAAAGGACAAATTTGCCTCCACCTCGAAACCAGAGCTTTGGCGTTTGGCCCTTAGCAAATTCTTAGCAAATTCTTAGCAAATTCACAGTGAATAAGTCAACAATATACTGGAAAAAAATTTGGAACAGGAGGAGAAACATTAAAAATTGCGAAACAGATACGTTTTAAAAAGTATAATTTATGTGACACTTATCATCAAGGGAGTTCCAAAGTAAACTTCATTCATGTCAATATCAACAACTGATTTCACGACTTAGGCCAAAATTCCAAAGGTCTGGTTTGGATTTCGAGGCAAATTTGTCTTTTGAAGATTAATATTTCAACTCTCAAAGCATCAATGTCAACAAACAAGGTATCTATGTTCAAGTTGATTATCGAGTTATGTTTTAAAAATGTTTTCGGATTGATTTGCGCTAAATTCTCATCGCTAGGGTTGACCAAATCGGTGTACTTTTTTTTGGGACACCCAGTATATGAATTATCTATTTATTGGACTATTATCATGTTTTTCTTACAATATCATTAGTCTCAATCTCCTAAAAATCTTTTTCGCTAACATTTTTGGAGACTGGGACTAGTCACTACGCAGAAACGTAGAGGAGCTTTGTATTCTTTGCGAAGAAATCTGCAAGGCTGTATAGTTCAAATCCAATTTTGTCTGACGATCTTCTCTTTCTAATTATTTTCTAAAGCTCAAAAATTTGCTCTCTCGTCAGGATAGATATTTGTAATGTGAATATTTAATGAAGTCCGTGAGCTGCCAAAAGGCTTCCTATCATTGAATACATTTTAGTCCCTCCCTCAGTGAAATTACGCTATGAAACACAGGCGAAAGGATGTCCTGAGATTCAAAGACTCAGCATGTTTGCCGGAAACCAGTTCCGTTATTTTGCAAAATTTAGAGCAATTTGATAATTTCTTGGTACGAAATAACTTTTACGTACCTGTACCAAATATCACTTGATATTTTTATAATCGGCTTTCTTCCGTAGGATGGACTTTTTAAGAATAAAGCCAGCATGATGGAAATACAACTTCCTGATGAGTTGAAAAATATGCGGTTTGGACAACCCTCGTTTGCAGATATCGGTAAGAAAAGCTAGCGCAGTTGTTGACCCACAGAAAGTGAAGCATTTTGAAAATTTTTCATGATTCGTTTATATTACCATTGGCGCAAAGTTATTTTACGTGCCTTGTATCAAGGACCAAATCAATTATTAACATTTTTAACGCATTGCCAACTCGTGAAATTGCTTTGAATTTGTGAAAATGTGTGCTTTTCCAATGTGCCTGGTTTAGAAGCATCCTCCAAAATCAGGAGAAATGATTATCAATTGAATTTTGTCTCGCATCGCCAGTGTTTTGTTAGAAATACAATATTTTGCAAAATACTATTGCTCAAAATATGGCCTTTCGTGCCGTTATTTTGCGGTTTCTTTCCAAAAGACAAGATAACCATCTTCTACTAAATTAATTTGGTTCTTGAAACAAATGCACAAAAAGAAAATTTAATGGACGGTAACATAATCAAATTTAATGAATTTATTGGCTCACCTGGTATAATCGGGTGGATTGAAATTATCAAGTGTTTGAAACATCATACTGCAAAACCTATCACGCTAATTTTAGAATTGTTTAGAATTTTAGAATTATACATTTGTAAAGTATACAACACCGTACCTCTGTGATTTCAATCTTGTGGGTTACTTTGTTGGCCTACCCGTTATAAAACTTTTTTTCATGGGAGACAAACTTGTTAAAAACTAACCGAATTTCACTTTATTCAATCGATTTCTGGCCTACACGCTTGTGTTTTGCCATTTATTTTATGAAACATGATTTAATCTTGGAACTAATAACTGAAAGGCTTGAATGTTTAAACATCTACACATCTACAAGAGCCAAAATGAGTACAGTTGAACACCACTATCTCGAACCTTGAAGGGAAATGAAAACTTATTCATAATGGCGAGGTTTCAAGATAACTGCAGCTCTACCCTTACTTAAGCTAATTGTGGAGGGGAATTACTAAATTGCTCAATATAGCGAGTAGTTTGAGATAACTTCGAGCTATCGTGGTTGAACTGTATGATGAGTTGAATTTATAGCTCATTTTTGGAATGATTTATCGCCTGTCGCTTCCGTCTGACTTCAAAAATACGAACCATTGCGTAGAGGCATTTGCATGAAAAATATATTGCCAGCCATACAGACGACATGTCACGTGATTTGATCGATTCGCGCTCGAAAACCAGAGTGGGGGTAAATAAAGCCATTGCAAAACGTAGCGTCGCAGTGGGATTTTGAAAGTGTCTCGTTTATTTATCGAATTAAATCAATTTTAAACAGCTGGGAAGAGCAAGGGCAGATTTCGTTTTCGACCAATCAGCGCATTTGTTGACATTTCTGGCCTCGACCAATCAGCGAGCTCCATTTTTTAGCACTGACTGGCATGACGTCATGTCAATAGGGGATGCTGTGGGAAAAACCTCTCCCCCTATATCGCTCGAACTGACAGNTTCAGGCCATAATTTCCAGTACCACAATGTTAAATTTCTTCGGAAATTCTGGAGCGATATTAAGCGGAATAAAAGTTCCAGATTCAGTATGAAATTCTCCATATCTTAAATTATGCGTTGGGATTTTACCTGTCCTTTCCTGGGGAAGTAGGAAAAATTGATTGAAAAATGAAGTTCGACTGGGAGACTCAAGTTCAGGTAAGGAAAGCATCCTAACCGAGGGCTCGAAATTTAAGCGAGATTAGAAATACGTTTTTCTCTTGAAAAACATTAGCAATCAAAAATTGCATCGGCGGAAAGTTTCAAAATTTACTAAAGATTGACGTAAACACAATAAACAGTTCAAAAGTTGGATAACCACTGTCAGCTCGAGCGATATAGGGGGAGAGGTTTTTCCCACAGCTTCCCCTATTGACATGACGTCATGCCAGTCAGTGCTGCCAGAAATGTCAACAAATGCGCTGATTGGTCGAAAACGAAATCTGCCCTTGCTGCTGGGAAGCTGTTCAAGTCATTTGAAAATTTTCGCGGATAGATAGGCGAGCGTTGAAAAGGAAGGCTGACTTTATAGAAGCGACGGCAACTTATAATAGTCTGACTTTGTGGCACTGTTTACAAAATTATTATCTCATAGTGCTGCTTTAGCTCGTGTTATGGTTGTTTTGTTGATGGAATTGTGAAAATATCTGCTCCGAAGATAAAGCAAGATATGCCTAGTTGCCTAACTGTTAAAACACACATCATACTGAGAGACTCCGCTCGAACTGGTGATGATGGGACACTCTGCCAAATTCATGTCATCGCAACAATCGTGCTAATCTCAATCTAGGTTGACCCAGCCCCCCTAGCTAAGCTTCTTTTAACTCCGTTGATTTATTTTAACCCTATTCTACCCGGGCTCTTCGGGTCAGACCACAGCCCGGGGGGGGCAAAAAATGCCCCCCCTAATTATCTCAGAAACCATAATTACTATGCCATTGTAACTTTGTAAAATAGTAATTACATCCATTAGAAGTCTAATTATAGAATCTGATGCTAATTGGTCACGTGGTTTGTTGCCAGGCAACCGAACAATAGGACTATGTCGCATATAAGCTTCAGTACTGGAAAAACAAAAAGTGTTAATTTTTTCTGATTTTAAGGAATAAAACGTCAATAAACTACTTGAAAGTAAAGAAAATATGATTGTCTATCGATTGATATCAAATTTTTGAAATTTTGTCTTTGTTTATTGGAAATATGACGTCATCAACATAAATGACGTCATATAATTTATATTTTGCTGACTTAAGCAAATATAAATAAAGTATATATCAAATGAAAGTACATTGAAAGGGGAATCGTTTGGTAGCAGTCACGACTTAATCGAAGCTAAAATAAAGAATCTATGGCGGTTTTAGTGATTTTCTTTGTTACCACTCTCCAAATATGGACATCTCATGGTCACGTGATTTAAATTATGACAATGAAAAATTTATAATTTGATTGCCAATTAAATAAGAGGAAAAGTCAGAGCGTCTTGGATCAATATTCTCGTTACTTCTTGTTTTATTATAGAAAGTTTGGTTGGGGGGGTGCATTTTTTGCCCCCCCCCCGGGTAGAATAGGGTTAAGTATGGTGTAAAAACTGAATGCTCATTTGAAATTCGGAAATGAAGGCAAAGGGTGAGAAATCAGAAAACTATGCTGAAATCAGGGATTTTTCATTTGAGGTAAACAACAGACCAAAAATGCATAGATTATTTTATTTATAGAAAACATCACGGATATATCTTTGAATAGCTTTGTTTGTATCAGGTTTGTATCGCTAGAAGTTTTCTTAAATTGCGTGGAACTATTAAAAGTTTGTATCTTTATGTTTGTTTATTCATTTTCTATTCCTATGATGTCTTACAAATTACAGATGCTGATGGACATATTGATTTGATTCTTCCTTCGTGCGACTTTCCAAAATGTGAGATACCAGCTATTTATGCATACAGCAAAAACACGGTAAGCAACAGTTTAATCTTTGGGTTTCGTTTTTGGTTATTTTGTATCATTAGCAAAATTAAAGCCTTGCCTCTTACAATTGATTTAAAATTTCAGTTTGTAATGACTTTTTTTAAGTCTGCCCACCTGGAGACATTTTACTTTGACTGTTAGGACAATGCCTTTATAATGGAAGTGATCTTATTACAATCACCCTTCAACTGAATATCATTATATCTATCATGAGATTGATCCTGAAATATGGAATTTGTTCTGTTCCAAGTGCAGAGAATATTAGCAGTAGCTGCTCACTTGTAACGGCCGTAGGAGTAAGGAAAGTTCGGACATAAGTGACATTTTGTAACTATTGATCAGTTTTATTCGATTAGCATTCATAAAATAGCTAACATGCAAAGTTAAATCGAAAATTATTTGGAGAACAAAATTGCTTCTAAAATAAATCAGCTTGTATAATCGTCTAACTGGTTCAATGGTTTTAACTCATCTGGCAAATATAGCCTTCATTGCAACAAAGCGCAGACGTTTCATGAACCATGACGCAGCCGCAGGCTATATAAATATTGATGCACATCAAAGATGGCAGTGCGTATCAAAGCTAAAAAATCGTTGCAGGTAGTTTTTGCGCCTTTTTCCATTGAATAAAGGAAGCTTCAGTGTACTCTCTGATTGAATAATTTTAAATTAGTGCACATTAATTATTCTCATTACATCTGTAACTGATTTTACCAGACGATTTGCTGTGGTCAGTGTCAGACGAAAATATTTTCTGCTTTTCACTCCAGGCCTCTTTTGGCTGTTTATTTCAAGGCTAAAAAGCTCATTATTTGCCGACAAAAAGTTCGTTAATTTTTTGCGCCTTTCCAATTGAGAAAATGAAAGAGTTTTTTGATTTACTGTGACTGACTGAATGTTTCTTTTCTAGTGGATAAAACTGCTTGGAACGGCAGTGGCTGCTCAAACAACGTGGAGATTTCCAGTTGGAGATTTCAACATATCAGCTTTATTGAATTTTCCACCAGTGTTAAGAATTGGTATGTCAGCACTACGATATTTACGTAGCTGTTTTGACCATTTGATCAATTAAGACCCCGTTTACACGGGATCGATCCCAAACTGGTACGGATCGGCCTTCCGTTTACACGGGAACGCTCGGGATCGATCCGCTATCCGTGCCAATTTGGGTTCGCTAGGAAAGCGTTCCAGTTTGGGATCGATCCCGCCTCGTGTAAACGGGTGCAAATGATGGGATCGATCCCAAATTGGTACGGATAGGAAATGGTGCTAATCCCTTTGTTTGTCAGCGTTTGTTTGGCTTTAGGAATTCCTTTTATTCCTGCACTCTTTGGTTTTTAGACAAAGAGGTGAAAACAAAGCGCATTGTTTTCGTTGTACTACGTAGGTGGAAATCAAAGTGGATCCATTTGGGTCCGATCCCGTGTAAGTGCAAGATATTTTGGGATCGATCCCGTGTAAACGCCTGCAAAATTTTGGGATCGATTCCAAACTGGATCGATCCCAAACTGGATCGATCCCATTCTGGATCGATCCCATTTTGCTCGTGTAAACGGGGTCTAAACATGTTTAGCTGTTATTTAGCAAATCCGTGGAGCTACCAAATCCATTCCCAGTACGGTACAGAATCATATCTTCTACAGGGTTCTAGTTAAGTCTATAAACCTGACCTATAAACCTGGCCTATAAACCTAACCTATAAACTCTACGACTTGCCATGCAATAAATGAAGCCAAATTGTTTGGGCTGATTTTAAAAAGCCATATTGTGTGAATGTTCATGGGTTGAACTGCACTTAAGCATGGATCTGAACTCGTTGCATTGCCCCCAGATTGTAAATAATTTAGTTTTCATGCAATTAATATTTAGTAACTACATACAAAGGCCCCTGTTAACTTGTTCATCAGATCATGGGTAGTTAGACACCGCAGTTGTACTTACATTGCCTTCATGATAAGAGTGATTCTGTTTCCTATCCTTGTGTCAGCCGCCATTTTGAAAGTTCTGTTGTTAATGAGGTTCTACTATATAGATAAAAATTTTCCTCCTCAGAAGCATATTAGTTGCGGCGCTCCTCCATAAAAGCACACATGCAGTGTCTAACTACCCATGATCAGATTATCTTAATCTGCACTGCACTAGTTTCAACATCGTCAAGACTGTTCCACAAGACTATATAGTATAAACCGGGGAATTCCGCATACCTTGTATTCCCACAAAGCGGATTTTATGTTAAAGACGTGCGTCGTTACTTGCCGAAATCATAACAGAACTTTAGAAAGCTGTGTTAATGTGGTCGTTTTTTAAAGGTGACTTCACAATGGATGGTTACCCTGACGCTGTCGCTGTGTTCGAGGGAAAACAGTGAGTCACACTTTGAAATTAAATTTGTGTAAGAAAAAGTTTTGGTTTTTTAATTCTTTGGAAATGGAAAACTGGAAGATATCTGTGAACTATAGAACAGTATGATTAAAATGTTTTTCGATAGAGTACGATGGGATTCAAATGCACTTTAACAGATACAGCTTCCAAGGAAAACAGAGGCTGAATTGAGTTGTATTGCTAGGACTGATTTTCTCAACAACAGCAATGCAAATTCTATCACCTGATTGGATAATGCAACATTCGGTCGTGATTCGACTATTCCCTCTGATGATAATGGAAAGAAGTAGCGTGGGTTTTGTTCCCAGTTATGATTTGCTGTAATCTATTCAGAATTAACCAATGCTAAGCTAGAAGAGGCGGTGAACATCACCATCAGCCATATTAACTTGTTGCACCATGCTAAGTGATGATTGTGGCATAGCGATACCAAAGATTTTGCGAAGCATTTCATTGAGCATTACTTCGTGTAAGCGAAATAGAATTGAGAAAAGAGAGACAGAAAAGTACAAAGCAACAACCAAAAGAACTTCGCCACCACCACGGATCATCTCAAAAATATTATAAAACGGCTTAGATGCATTCTTCTTTTTGAAACATATAATGGCATTTGCTGTTATCAGCTTCCATACAGGACGATTATGTTAGCCACTTAGATTTAATAACATCTTAAGCGGCTTGGTTTATTGAAATTTGCTGCTTGGCTAGTCGGCCGTAGAAATTACAGCAACAATTGCAATAACTATGTTTTTGCTGTTTCTAATCATCTTTTGAAAAACAGCAGATTTTAGTCAAATATTCTGCCCTCGTCAATCTCTGTTCTGCATGGTATCCTAAAAAATTGTGCCCCGGTTGTGTTGCTGCCATGGAGGAGCTGTTTCTTCAATTGTCTCGTTTTTTGTGCAGTTGCATAGGATAGGCTTCAACTTGGAGGTTGAGGCTTTGTTTGAGTCAATCTGACAAGTGGTTGCTGATTAATGGCACAAGAAATCAAAAGAAGTGGTTTCTTCAAACACAGCAGTTCATTTGTTCTCCAGCAAAGTGAAAATCAAGTAAATATTGCAAGAAAGGGTTTTAGCATTTAATGTTTAAAGATTTGAAAAGGTTGATAGTGTTGTGTTATAAATAACAACTATAATAACCCTTTTTTAAATGTAGAAAAAATTCGAATACAATGCTAGAACCCTTTCTTTTAGTGTTTACTTGATTTTGACATTGTTGGAGAACAAAGGAAATGCTGTTTAGAAACTACCAATAGGAAGATTGAAGTTACAGCTCCTCCACAACAGCCGCAGAAACACGTACAATTTTTTGGGACAACCTGTATATTTAACTCTTCTCTCGTTGCTCTAGCATGAAGAGAGTGGCTTATTTGCTTGAGAACGTCCCATGTAGCAGTAAGCCCGAGACCATGTGTACAGGAAAAAGAGCTTTTACTCTGAAGACGAAGATTCAGGTATAACAGTTGCACAATACCGGAGAGCAATGGTAACGTCTTGGGGCATGAAAATCATGACAGGTTGTGTTGCAGTCACGCTATACTGAATAGCATCGTTGCGTCTTGATTTTCATATTGGAGTCGTCTGAGTCGTATAACTTATACGTTGTATTTAGTATTTGTTATATAAACAAAGTTTGAATTGGATATCGGACAGGGTTCCGAGTTACATTGCGAAAATAGATTTCTTACGCAATTCTAGATTACAAACAATAAATAACTTCAATAGCTGATGGTAGCAAGTTACAAAAAATATCACCCAATCTCGTCTCCAGAGTGAGTTCGTTGCTCTACCTCTACTCTGGAATACAGGTGGCTGTTCTGAAATTTGATTGGTTATTCGAAAACAACAGATAATATAAATTATTTCTCAAACACTTAATAATTATTCGAATAACAAGAATACAATCTAGTCACTCAGAAATAATCATTACCAAGTTACTTTGTTGTTTGGGATCAAGGTCGCATGATTAGCATTACCTAGCCAACCGCAAATCCATCATGGCTGCTAATCCGCCCTTATTTTGTGCGAATTTGTGCAATATGTACCTGGGTGTTCATTCTACTCCGTGATTTGCGTATGAAGTAAGAACACCCTGGGAACGAGGTTGCATGCCACCTCCAGAGCGAAGTGATTTCCAGTGGAATTAACAGAGCGTCTTATATCGAATAGCATCATCGTAATGTAGCTCAGAGCCTATCCAATATGAAAATCAAGACGCGACGATAGCTATCCAGAATATTGTAATTGGAGCCTAAAAATGCAGCTACTCTGACCGGTGATGAGGTATTCTGACTGGCTCTCAAACAGTTACTAAAAGCTGTTTTTGATAACCTTTATTGGATAAGCATTACCTTAAAAACAAGCAACAAGAAAAGGGCTTCCTACTGAAAGTAAAGGTAAACAACCAAGAAAATTCCTGCCATGCAATAGAGCTTTTAGCATATGATTGCTGCTATCTATGCTGAAAGAGATTCCAACCTCGGTATCGTGTACGAGTTTCAATCTGAATTGTTAAGAATGATATTCAAGTAGTTTCCATCATTATTTTTTGTTTACAAAGTTTACTGAGTATATCCACAATAATTGTGGCTCTTCAACTCATGTTTAAAAGCAATGTCCTTAAATTGTTACAATTTGTGAAATACGGTAGATCATAATAGAAATTAAACAGAAAGTAAAGATAAAAAAACCATCATTCATTTCGTAGTTGGATAATGAAATCCTTTTTACCGATTGTTTGCGATTTAAACTTGATCTTTCCTTTTCTTGTCAAGTGCGTTATTTTCAAAAGATAGTATACAATTGGCCACACGTTTTATGGAATTGCTCCAAACTACGAGTACTGACTAAAATTGACTGAAAAGGTTATTTTCATTGGTGTCCTTTTACCAAACGTTCAAATTTTCGAAATCAGTATTCCCAGCACACATTGAAAAATCAGAAATCCAGTGAAATAGAACTCATAGAAACAAGTCTACGGGCTTTCCTTAATCCGGGTAAGCCCCGCTTCTGAGAGTTGATATCTCTGACCTTGCTGTGACTTGTAGATATTTCATCATCAGCCTTTTTACTGAGTGGGTAGCCCTGAAGAAAATTCACAAGTTCTATCGTACCATCGCACCTAACCTTGCTTTTTATTTTTTTCGCTCGTTTTTCGTTACTTCAAAACCATTTTAATTGAATTATTGAATTTCTTCTGTTTTTAGTTGGACAGGGACCCAGCATTGATTGCACTGTTTGACCTGTATGAAAATGTAAGTCAGGCAGCTTTCTTGGACCAAGAACTCACGACCAGTACCCTTTTTAAGCAAAGGGAGTTGAAATTTTTTTGATATCCCTAATTTCCTGCTTCCAAGTTGCTTCTCTCTTGCTGCCAAATGAGATATTGGTCATTGTACATAGAAATTACTGAGGCATGCCTGATTCTTTTCTTTTGGATTGTTTATTTATCCAATCAGTGCCATGCCAGTGTGCCTTTAACATTGCACAAACCCTTTATGGAATGCGAACTGACTAAAGATGGGCATTGTAACAATTTTTAAAACCCCACTGTGTCCTTCAAATTACATGTCACGTGAGATTTGCGACAACGCAAATTACTCATGCAAAACCCTTCAATTGTTTTTATTCGCTGACATTTTCACGTGACATCTAATTTGAGACAAACTTCTGGTAACTCACACAACTTCAGAACTTTTCCAATTTTAAAGCTATGGCTAGGAAGATGAATATCTCTGAACTTAAATTGATTTTAACTGTCAAAAAAGAAATTTTAAGATTTAAAAAATTTCAACTGTTGGTGATTTTTCAAACAGCGAAACTTTATTTACTCACCAAGTGTTTGAAAATCGATTCTAAAAGCCTGTTGGTTTGATTAGTCTATACTCTCCAGCTTTCATGGTTTTGAGAATTATTGTAATAAAATAAAACTTTCACGTTTGTATTTTGGAATTCCAACTAGGAGTATATAATTCTCGCTCGGATATTTCGAATAAACCAACAGGTTTTTCTTCTGTAGTGCCAAAAATTGTCATAATCATTTTTATGCCGATTGATGAAGTTTTTGGCAAAGTTCGTATTTCTGGGTTGCTTATTAACAGAACAAGGACAGATTTGGTTACACAATAGCACCAGTTGCGTTTGATTGACACCGCAATTCAAAGCGATTAGCGATTGCAGACAAAAGAAATTCTCTCAACCAGTAATTCAAAACAAACAAAGCCGCAAACGTTGCCCTGAAATCCAGGTAGCTAGCTTGCTCGCTGTGCATTCCAGAAATGGTTTTTAAGAGAAGACATGGGATATATACCGAAAGAAGAAGGATATATCTAAACATCTGCCTCGGGCATTTTATTTATCTGACTCAGAAGCTGAGCAGTAAGTGTTTTAATTACACCCAAAAAAATACGAGAATTGAATCGCCTGCCAATCGGCNTTCGGTATATGCATGTCTTCTCTTAAAAACCATTTCTGGAATGCACAACGAGCAAGCTAGCTACCTGGGTTTCAGGGCAACTTTTGCGGCTTTGTTTGTTTTGAATTACTGGTTGAGAGAATTTCTTTTGTCTGCAATCGCTAATCGCTTTGAATTGCGGTGTCAATCAAACGCAACTGATGCTATTGTGTTACAAAATCTGTCCTTGTTTATTAACAGTACATAGTCAATAATTTAGTTTCGATTATCATGTTGCATTTCTTTCCTCATTAAAAGAGGCCCGCGCACAGAAATTATTGGGATCCACTGTTCTATGCTTTTTGGGAAGGTATCGGTTAGATGTTGAAGAATTACTGGGAAAGATTTTGGAAAATATTTGAAAATTGAGTCTTGTGAGCGGGCTGCAACCACAATACTCACGATCTGCTCATGTTAACTGATTACCTTGATTTTCTACCGCTCTCTTCTCCCTTTTCCAACTCAACTCAATTTTATTGTTTGCTTTCTTTTCCCTGCCTCCATCTCATTTCGTTTCTCATCACATGTTGCCCTCTTTCACTCCCGTCTTTTTAATTATTGACCAACTTTAAGGGAATATGCGTGGTTAAGTTGGCATGTGCCAAAAGTCTAAGATTAAGCATAGCCATAACACAAAACAGTGCAGTGTGCGTTTTCTTTATCCAATTATAGGCCATTTATGTTTGGGATACGAGAGGTTCTTTGCCTGTAGGTTTTTTAGTCGACCCCCTTATACATCATGAATGGATGCTCAGTAGCGTGTTTGCATATTAGGACAACCTTGATACAACGGTCATTACTCCTGCGTCGATACTGGTCGGTCGACGGTTGAGATTTCGAGAAGACTGTTTGGGGCCTGGGAACTGGGCTGCATATTAGGATCCACGGAACAACAGGACTCAAAATTCTCCCTAGCTGTGCGCGTGCGTTTGCGAAGATTGAATTATTTCAGACTACATCACGTGCTTTTTGTTTTAAACAATGGCGACAAAAGCTTGCATCCCGAACAATATTTCCAATTTTTTTAAAAACCTTTGTTCTGTTATTTAGTGAAAGATTTACATTTTTGCAATTATTTCCAGGGTATCCTTGACTTTCTTGTGGTAACAACTACACCTAGTGGCAAGTTTACTGTTAGAGCATATAGAAACGATTTCAACACAGATACCACCTTCTTAAAGATTACAGGTATGTTCTGTCTTTCAGTGTCAGTGACATATCGAGAGTTACGAAGACAGATTTTGTAACGATAGCATCGTAGCTTTTGATTGAGTGGCTCATCATAAATGAACTGCCGTGGCTCTCCATGCGTCTCTATCCTGTGCCAGTCTGTACAACTCAACACAACTTCTGCCACCATTTGCTAGTATAAAGTAATTAACGATTGCAAACAGATTGATTTCCACGGCTGATTAGTCAGGACGCAACTTTGAATTAAATTAGCCCAGCCGCAACGAATGCCTGAAAAATTCAATGACTATCTTACCCATACTGTATCGAAAAGGGATATTTATTGAAAACGAAATATTGAAAATGGTAGAATAAACCTAAACATGCAGTCACTAAATACTTTATACTGTCAAGTCAATTGAGAAAAATCGGATGGTATTGCTACAAACTTTGTCCTTGTTGCTTGAAGTCCAAAAGTTCTCTATACGTGTTTCGTCAAATCCGACGACAACGACATGCTCAGCATCTTTAAACAACCAAAAGTGACACAAAAAATTGAACAGAAAATCTATTACGTAAAATGAAATATTCGAGCGGAAGGACTGATTCAAACGCTGTTAATGTGTCCAGCACACATTAAATTTTGTTTGTATTTTTATCGACTTCGCAACGTGGCCAAAGTAATGATTTAATGAAATCGGACAGAAAAAATACTGAAAATGTTAGAAACAGGGAAAGTTCCTGACGTTACAAAGAAGAATTGAACATGACTGAGGTGAAAAGATGATTTGAAAACAAAAAAATATGGTGCTACAGTCTAATGAAGATATGGCTCGAAAATGTGATAGAATGTTTTCTGTTTTGATTAATTTTTCAATTACTTAAAAACCTGTGACTGTTATCTATTTCTAAACTTTCATTTGTAGTTTTGAGCGGAAGATGTTACAGAAAGTGTGTCTGCAAGAAAATTGAAACGGTACGATTTAAAAGTTTAAGTGTTTAATGAAACTGATTGCATTCTTTCGGTATGTTATTTATCGTTTTCTTAGCATAAATGCACGTACTCAAATTGAATAGCGTAAATTCACGTATCAGATGAATCAGGAAAATGTGCTGTTGTCCGATGAAGGCATGTTTCAGATGGTGCAGGGCTGAAGATCTTGTTCCTTGCTCATCCATATGGAACGCTTATCATATTGATATACCATAAAAGTACCCACTTTTGGCAGGCGATGACAGTTCATGCACTCGGCTGATTTTGTAGATGGATGACTTAATCTTTAGCCAAAATCCCAAAATTATACCGTGGTCGATCTTTCAGAGGGTTGCTCCCGAGTTCTATTCGATTTGTTGAAATTTATCGGTTTGGAAACAGCCATATCGATCGAAAACATCGATCAAATTTTCTAAAGACTGAACTAGCAAGGACGAAGAAAAAAACATCTTCAAAATTGGCCTTGTGTATGATTTACTTTTTCCTGTCAATAGTAGGTACTTATTTGAGGCGAACCCGGTAACTAATTTAATCTCATAATCTTGGCATATTGTTTATTTAACTTTGTTCGCCCTTTTTCTTTGTACATTTCTACTTCTACAGCCATATGGCGCAAACCAAGTTGGAGCTGTTGCGGCTTACAAAACTACATCACCTGAGGGTAAAGTACAACATTGTGCAGGTTGGTAATAACCTCATTTGATTTGTTTTGATCGTGTATTGTTATCAGACTAAAAGCAGATTAAAACATTGCAAACATTGACTAAGACAAGAATACACTTGTCTCTGTTAGGACAGAGTCATATGTATGTCGCTAAAACTTTATTTTTTCCAGAAAATTTCTGATTGTTGTCCAGATCCTGCCTGTTACTTTATCCTATTTGTGAATGACTTTTTGAAATAAATCTCTGGAAATCTTCGTGGTTAAGGATCACTATATTATTTTGCATATTATAACTTAGATTGGGCAAGATTTTTGTATTGGATTATAAAATAATCCTCCATGCTACTTAAGAAAATATCAGAACTGATGTCAGATGCGAAAGTCTGATAGTTATCTTTTTGGCTGTACCACAGATCTTGCGTGGCACTTAATAAGGAGGTTCTGCATACTTTTGTATTTTATTTGCCACACTTTCGTACGTGGCATCATGAATTTTATGGTTGGATGATCTTTCGTGTATCGTTGTCTGAAATCTTTTTCTTTTTGTTAGTTATTTCATGAAATGGACTTTGAAATGCTTCTATGCATCAAAGTTGCCTTTAAAAGTGCGTACTTGTGTGAATCAGGGGTCCTATAAAGTGCTTTTTGAATGCCATTAAAACAAAAATAACCGTAAAATTAAAAAGAATGAACTTAAAAATTGTTAGTCGAAAATTAATGTGTCCATGGTTATTCGTTCGCAGGTGAGTCGTAACTAACTTTTTGGAATGGACGAAGTGAAATAAATCCTTTCATGTGTGTCACCATTAACATGCAACAAGTTGTTCAAATTAGATCTTTCTTGATTTTAGCTGTTCAACTTTCACAATCAGCACATTTCTCTCTGCAATTGCCATACACGTTATTTGGACTTGGTAGGTCGCCAAATTTCGTTGATAAGGTGGAAGTTGGTATTCCCCAAGGCAATGGAAAAGTAAGTATCTTTTACTTTTGCTTTGATGAAAGAGATCCAATTTACAGCCATCATACCAGACAGCTAGTTTACTTTCCCTGACTTTGCAAACCTTCTGATTTTCGTGATTTTCTTCTGGTGATAGCCTATCTGCCTATGCTGAATTTGATAAGCAGTTGAAATTTGCTGATTGATATCGCGTTATTGCTCAGTAGAAGACACGTTAAACAATGATCAACAGTCTTCTGACATTTCTGCGACGGAATGTACAGATAAAAGTTCTAAATCCCAGAAAAGTAACGTTTCATACAAATGTTCAGCGAATCAGACTCGGTCAATACATTTTCTGTAGAAAGGTTTGCAACTTCTACTAGAAACTTTTTGGCAATACTTACTCCCCAACTTGTCAAATTGTGCACGTTCAGGAGAAACAATTTCTACCAATAAAGTAATTTGGGTTTAGTTTAGACCACTTACTTCCGCCAAGTTCTAACCTTCTCGAGGGCGTTCTTTCAATCAAACAAACGATCGCAACAATTTTCAGTGTAATCAATCACCGATCACCAACCATTAAATTTCGGACCAAGAAGGTTTTTACTAGACTTTTGGTCGAAAATTTGTCACTCTGCAGATTTAGCGCAGCATTTTTTAACTGGCTACTGCCTAGAAACTAAATTCCACTGAAAGGAACTGCCATAAGGGTATACGGAGATATATCTGCAGTAGTTTCCTAACCTAATATCACAATTTATCTCTTCTATTCCAGGTTGATCGTAAACACAGCTGGCCATCTCTCATACCCAACTCTCAAGTAATTGTGATACCATTCCCTCCTGACAAACCTTGGGAGTAAGTCACGTTTTCTTTAAAGCCTCACCATTAAATGATATCCCAAGTAAAACCAAAAGAACAGTTATTTAAATAGTAACAGCCTCGAATTTGGCATCTTATATTGCATGAATTTTATCCGACTTTTATTTGAAGGTAATTTTGAAAAACTTCCAAAAATGTGTTTTTATTACCTTTAAAAATTTACCTTGATAAAAAAATCTAGAATATGTTAGATGCATACAAAAGAGATTTTAGAAGAATGTTTTAAGACTCTTTGGGTAGTATGGTCAGCAAAATCGCTAAACTGGATGCTTGGAAGGTTTAGTGGAGACTGATTCTCTTTATTCTGTCATAAGTTGGTCACTTAGCTAACCATGTCCGCCCAGCTAGATTTTCAGATATAGGTAAATTAAACGGAAACAATTTCAGACGAATAAATTTCGGACAAAACATTTTCAGGCGTTTTTCACGGCATTTCGGACGTTTTTAGAAAAATTCTTACTTGATGAAATGAATTTTATTGAAAAACTATGATGATGCTTCACAAAGTAGCTCTCCCAACACATTCCTTTTCTATGCCAAATTTTTCATGAGCAAGACATTTCATTTTCAAATAGTCAGAACTGCTTTATTGCTATTGTTCTTCACTGCAAAAAAATTTGGACACTAAATATTTCGGACCACAACGAACTTTGGACACCAACATTTCGTACGTTTGAAATGTCCGATAATATGAACGTCCGAAATTTTAGCGTTTATTGTATGCATCTCAATTAAAAACCCTCTTTGTTGAAACAAACCCTAGGAACACAAATATCCTAACATGTTTCATCCACAAAATATAATTATAACCGAGTTTCAGTGTCCGCAAATTTACGTTTGTAGATGGATGACAAAACTACTGGTAACTCCCAGCAAGCTTCTTCTACAAACTGGTGGAGTTTTGATTGGAACTTGTGTGTTTGTAGCAGGATTGATATTGATGCTTTACATCAAAGAAAAGGTAACTCATTGCACTAATTATTCTATAACACAGCTTACCAAAGGGGCACAAGAAATTTTAAGCCCGTCATAAATACATTCACACGCTTAATTAATTACAACCAATACTGTAAACTGCTTTTTATTGCAAAAGTCTCATTGTTTCTAGGCAGTGAAAAGAGATTAAATTCAATACTATTTTTTTATTGTTTTCAATTAGGGCTTGATAGAAAGCTCTACGATGGCGAAATTTTGTTCTTGTGTTGAATATTTATTTGGAATTTTTGCGAGCAGTTCATGAAACACATTAAAAACTTGTTTTGTATTACCTGAAAGCCGAATTCTTCATGATTCTGAATATCAGGTTCATGTTGCATAGCACGTGTGTTTTTGAATCGGTTGAGTCGGTTTTCAACTTGCTAGTGACGATTGCTGTGGAAAACTGTTTAAAGGAAGTATGTGGACAGCTGTCTGCACTGCTTCAACTTCAGCGGATATATTTGAGGAAGGAGGCGTTTAATGAGAGCTCTTAGTTTTATATGTGAAATTAAGGGGGAGTAGGGCTTTCAGATGAAATAAACTTGTTCTAAAATCCTTTTTTTAATTCATTAGAATTCCCAAAGAATTAAACCTATGCAAGAACTAAGCAGAGACAACAATATTCTTCAGTGTAGCTTTTGCTCAAGCCCTCTTTGAAAGCATCGAACAAATTGTATGGACTCTTATCCAAATTTTACCGCCATGGGACGTTAATAGTTGTCAAGAGTCAGACGGGTGAGTCAGACAAAAGTGTGCACGTTTTGAAAGCTTGTAGCTCTCAAAACATATAGGAGGGAGCTGTTAATAGCAATGGCACAGCTTCGCAGGAAGTAAATTTCTATTTCCAGCTCTGTTATTTATATTGACGAATTTATTTCTTTTTAACAGAGAGAAGATGAGAAAGAAAAGAGACAAGAAGCTCACAAGTTTCACTTTGATGCCCTGTGATCATGATGATCTTAGAGATATTTAGGCGTTTGAAGATGCTTGGGGAAAAGCCCTTTGAGAAAATTGAACAAATTGCTGAAAATAACCATCAGTAAAGAAGCGTCCGTAGTTTATCAAGAATAAGTACAGGCAGGAAATAGAAAGATGCTCACAGCGTAAAACTCGTGGATCTGCTGATGCAAATAACCTTACAAGTCTAGTCCTCCTAACTGTTTTATTGAAAATCGCTGCTGCTCATTTGCAGCTATAGTTTAACACGGTTGTTCTCAGTGGCGTGGCCACGGGGAGGGATGGGGGCATTTGTCCCCCCCCCCCCCACTTCTGTCAAAAGATGCTCCTCGAGATTCGTTCAAAATCGAGGAGAAAGTAGCTGGGTATAGGTAGGGTGGGTAAGAATTTGTCTAAGAAATGCTGTAAAGTGACTAGGAGAGTCATTCTAAGCCAAAGTAAAGGTTTGCATTTTAAAAAATTTTCACAGACGTACTATCACAGCTTTTGAAGGTTTCCATTTCAGGGTCAAGCAAACATTTGATTGTGAGAAGCGTTCTAAGACAAAGTATAAGGTCTTTGCGCAAAAATATTCCCAAAGATGGTGATTCATAGAAAAATGTTTCAAAATTGTCAACGTTTCCAATTGGTAAAGATGGGATGGAGAAAGGGATTCTAAGCCAAAAAATGATACTTAATCAAAAATTTTCCTGGGGATGCTAACTTTTAAAACAAATTTCAAAAAATGGTCAAAAATTCTATGTTAATAACAGCAAACATGGGATCAAGAGAAGCGTTCTAAGCCAAAGTAGAGGGCGTGTCCTCAAAAAACTTTCCTGGGGGCGAGCCCCCAGAGCCCTTCGTTTTAATGCCCCTCCAGTTAATTTGTCCTGGCCATGCTGCTGGCTGTTCTAAAAAGGATTTTCTTTGCTCATGAGTTCTTGGAAGGAAAATTACCTAAAGTTCACCCAATGAAAAGACCAACCAACAAAATAACTTGTTTTGGTGTTTCCTTATATGTTTTGATTTTCTAAAATGATGTGAAAATCTTTCTCAGGAAGACGCTGCAATATCATTAACTATAGAGAAATTGACAAACTGGGCGCAGGATTATCCAAAGCTGCCGCAAGTTTGATTTTTGCGGACAATTTGCATGAAGGAGATGTGCTTTAACTATTTCCATTAGCAATATTTTTGCCTGTACTTCATGAATATTAAACAACGGTTTCAATTTAGAGAATGTATTTATTTATAAGAGAATGACTGTGCCAGTAAATTTGCTATAAAGCCAATAATGTGTATAATTAGTTATTAAAAGATATCTCAAGAATTCAATTACATTGCATAGTGAATACTGTTCTACAGTGTATCCTATTCTATTCTGATTTCACCAAAAACAATTAAATATTTCTAGCCTATGCAAGACCCAAGTTGGTAGAATTACTACCTGGGTCCTATTATACAGTTGAGTTTGTTGATATTCCGGGTGAGTCAGAAAAAAAGTAACTATTTTGTTTGACTGCAGAACAAAGATCAAGCCATCCTTTTTGAAAATTTGGATTCTGTGCAACGATGAATGATCAACTTAGATCTGAATACCTTGTTCCCATTATTCAAAGCCGAAGCATCAGAGATATGAAGGATCTAGTAAAGCGTTTAGAGCAAAAAGTGTGAAAAGTCCATCGAAAACAGGGGATTGATTTTGGACTCAGTTCAGTCTTTTAAACATTGAGTGGGTCTTTTCTTTTAGTCTTTAATCAGCGTTAACATTTAACTGACAAAAAATACACTCACCAACAACACGTACCAAAAGAGGCATTTATATTTGGAAAATACTTTCACGCTTAATCTCACATCAATTTTGCAACTGCTGAGTCAAAATGAAAAAGACTTGCATTTGTTTGAAAGTTTGAGCTGAAACCAAAATCAATCCCCTATTTCTAACGATTTTTTCACATTTTTGCGGCCTAAAATTGTTACTAAATCCTTCAGATCTCTGGTGCTTCGGCCTTGAATAAGGTATCAAAATCTAAGTTGATTTTCATCATTGCACACAAATTCAATAAGGACTGCTTCCTCTTTGCCCAGCATTACGAAAATAGGTACTTTTTCAGACTCACCTAGAATATGACTCGTCGCTATTACTACGTAGACTTATACATCGTCGTAGTTTCGCTCCTTGCCTGAACTGATACATCGCTACAACTACCACGCATGATCTTACTCTCAGATGAGACGACCACCTCATGGCCTAAGCTATTTCATCGAAAATACCGATGCTAAAACGCTTCAAAATTCGAACTTGAACATGGAAACACTACCATAGTTAGTAGTACTTAGAAGAATCTTTCCTTGATACAAAAAGTTTAAATACCTGAACTTTTCTGCAAAAGGCTTCCCGTCTAGAGGCAAATTAGATCAGGTAAATCTGCTCGAAGCTGCGAGAGTCAACGTCTGTCGGCAATGTTGTCATGACAACTTGATCAACCAATCAGAGCGCGTTATTTGAGTGCGATTCACCCATATTTGGCCCTTGACTTTCTCTCGATTGCAAATACTGCTCTCAGATTGGTGAGACATAAAAGTGTCGCGGCTGGCCGCCTCAACTGATAGTTAGATCATAAGTCTAATTACTACGTCGTTGTAGGGATCAGCCATCTTCCACAAAAGCGGAAACATATGACTCTAGTAGTAAGGCTACCAAAATGTTCCAAGCCTGCATGTCAGCCTCAGCTGGTGCACGTCACGACAAAATCTGTGGACATTTTAGCGCCTTTTAGGGTTGGGACATTTAGAGTAAGATGATAAGACATGACAATATTGAATAATAAATAGTGAAAGCCTCAAGCTTAGCATTTGCCCCGAGTCTATCTCCTGAAGTTCATCTGACCGATCCCTTTTCCCCAGTTCCATAATCCCCAATTCCAACTTTCCGCAAAGGAACAAAGGAAAGAGAGAAAAAAGAAATCTCTTTCCTTTCTTCCTTTATGGAATGTTGGATTTGCGGATCCAGGAACTGTGGGAAACGGATCGGTCAGACGGACTTCAGGAAATAGACTTGAGGCAAGTCTAGGCATTCATGGACTATTTCTGTCACTAGCTAAGTAGAGTTTTTGTGGAATCAGGGTTGAAAAGCTTTTTATTGATTTTGTTGCCAGTGAAGGTTTTTCAGATATATAAAAATTTTGATATTTTGCTTCGACAATCTGGCAACGAATAATAGTTTTCATTCGGTGTAATATGAAAAGGTTTTCATGGCCGAAAGATAAAATTTGATATCCGTCCAGGGATAACTATTCTTCCATTTAAGTTGGGAAAACCCCAAGTAAATTTGTGTTAGTTGGTGAGAACCAACATCGGCGTAAAAGATTGTCAACTTGCAATGCAAGGAAACAGATGAGGACATCGAGAGAAACTATTCAAAACCATGTCGAAATAAAGACAACATCCACACAAGACAGTTCTCTGGAAGCACTGCTTGCTTTAAGCCTCGGTCAAACGATCCAACATTTCACCCAACATGATGTTGGACGAAATGTTGGGTCGTTTGACCACCATGTTGGGTCACCCAACATCGTCATTTTCGATGTTGGATGAAATGTTGGGTGGAATGTTGGATGAAATGTTGGGCGAAATGTTGGATCGTTTGACCGTTGCTTAAAGCTCACATCTTACTTGATTTAACAATCTTTTAGGATACCACACCTTAAGCATAGATAATAAAATTCGCTAAAAGCATTACACCCTCACTACTTCAGCACAATTAATAATATTGAATATGTCCAGAAAGCAATTATTTCTTCCTGCAAATGAGAGCTTTGGCCACTCCAGATATTCCATGTTTTAAAAGACTGTTCCCCGAAGAGGCAGAATGGGTTGGTCTATCACAACTTTTAGGTAGAGTAATTGGATTCACTTTGAAACAAACCAAAGCTGTATTATTAGTTATTATTTCTTTGAGCTGTTTTGGGTATTTTCATCTCCATCTTTAGCATATTCATCTGCCTTGTTGATCACCTCATTTCCAAACTTCTTAACATCTGGCAGCTGAAAGAAACATGTGTGGTAATCAGGCCTCATTGATGTACCTGAGCGCTGCTCATAGGCACGAATATCACTACACATCAGTTGCTGAAACCTCGACTCGACTGTGCTGTGCATTGCAGGCACATTTCCCTAGCCATTTGCTTGCAGGTATAGAATATTTTTAAGAGGCCTGATGGTAATTATATTTTTATTCATCAACTGAGAGCAGCTTGAAGGAATGGGGTTTGAAATGCCTGGGGAATACTGACAAAGTTCATTTTTGTTATTTTCTTTTCATTTAATTCTTGAGAGACCTTAAATATCTGCAAATGAGTGCCGCATTTTCTTGACTTTTTAAGATGGCACAAGGATATTTACTAAATATCCTTGTGCCATCTTAAAAAGTTATTTACAGTAACATAACTGTACCTTAACAATACCTATAACAAAATACCTATATCAAAATTCTTTTTCCGCTCTGATGAGCACGGAAAGCTGGTTTTCAGAAATCGTTCTCTCCAGAAAGTTATTAATTACTCGGGAACCAATCGGTCTATCGAAATTCTGTAAAAAGTTCACGGAGACACATGCCAAATTTGAAGTGAAAAGCTTGACTAGATTTTCTGCAATAAAATTCTAAAATTGTGTAGCCTACTCGACAACAAACACTAGAAAACTGGTCAGTCGATTATTGATAGGCAAATGCGAAAGAATTTGGCAAGCATTCGTAAAATGTGTGAAATGGTTAAAATTCCTTCGAGAAATCTATTACTTCTCTTTCAAATCTTTGCATGAGCAATGAGGTATTTTACTTGATCCCAAGGGGGACGGAAAATAAAGCAATTGCGAAGGGCATGGATTGAAAATATTCCTACTATAACTATAACTATTTTCTGTATGTAGGCTAAGAGCCTGTTACAGATCTCTGGAGCGACTTCACCCTGGACAAACCATAATATCACACCGACAGTCCACTCCCGTCAGAATGGCCAAACTCGACAAGCCAAGTATAGCACCAACATTGGCTTAAATTCAAATTGAGCTGTCGGGAAAACAGTCTGTCCTGGCCAGGCGCTCCCTGGTCCTGGCCAAAGCCACCCCACCACGCATCTTACATTCTCAAAAATGATGCTGTTGTCTTAATTTAAACTTTTGAAAAAATGTCTTCTGTACATCAGGAATATTTCTCGTCCCCAAATAAATCGTCTAACAGGTTCTTGAACGAATTCAGTTTGCCTGCATTCACTATGTTGTGTGGTAGCTTATTCCATAAACTATTGATCCTCAGGCTCAAAAATCTCTTCCTTACATCCTTTCTACAGCGTTCTTTAACAAGTTTTAAGTTGTGACCACAAGTTCTGCTATCTTCTTCAATATGAAACGGGCTTTCTGTGCCATAATGATTTTGCGTATATTTGTAGACATTTGAATCTTTCCTTGCTTTGGTAGATTCTCTTTCTCAATCTCAAAAGATTGCTTATTTGTTTCACGCATTCTTGCAAACGATTCACCAATTCTTTCCCATTTGCCTATCGATAATTGACTGACCAGTTTTCCTCGTGTTTGTTGTCGAGTAGACTACCAAATTTTAAAATTTATTCCAGAAAATCTAGACAAGCTTTTGCCGTCAAATTAGGCATGTAGTCAGGTAGATAAGGGTAGTTTTTTCGTGAAATCGTGACAGACTGGTCCAAAGCATGAAACTTTGCAAACAGATTCTTTAGGATGTTTATAACCATTCTAGAAGGGGTGCCAAAGAAAATTTGAACTGTACGTCAAAATGGCGGCATTATTAAAATTTGATGACGTCATCATTAAGGCGAGAAAAACATCCTATCAAATTTTGATTTTGAATATACCAATGTGTTCTGTATGACAAGACAAGCATGACACACAGCGTGAAAGAGTTGCGGCAAGAGCTCTTCTCGAGAACATCGAATGCAATAGAAAATATCCCACCAACACAGGTAGGCATGTTGAGCAATCACAATTTGGATGTAAACCTGAAGAACCTTGACAATCTATAGGCTGTATCTTTTGTTATAAAGTTGCGTAAAACTCTTAACACAAATCAACGACTTGTTGATATATATTAATCGTGTACCAACTCCTTACTTCTTCACTTTAGGCAGCTCTTGTTCAGCACACAATGAGAGCCCATTATCAGGGCAGCATCTGGATGAAAAACCTTGAAACACTTCAAAATCCTCCGCTACCAGAAGGATTTGGCTGGACAAGTGATGGTGAAAGGGCCTGGAAACCAGTTTGGACACATCTGCCAGAAGCTGCTAAAGTATGCAGGGAACTGTTGCGGTGCAGCTGTAAGGCAAAACCGCTTTGCAATAGAAATTGCCGATGCTATTCTGCTGGGCTCATGTGTACCTCACTTTGCAAATGTGGTGGGAGCTGTGAAGATTACGCCTGAAGACTCTCTTGTAGGTTAAATAACTCTGAATAGTTGAAATATTTTGATGAGCATGTTAACCCACAGATGCTTTCGATTTTTTGCCTCGTTTGCGTTATGGATTTATGGCTGGATATAAGTTAAAAGCGATATTTGCAGAATATATTGTTGGTGTTCTTAGATCTTTAAACACCTAAATCTTTCAAACTATACTCCTTAGACAACAAGTTTCTATACGAATTTTACTTACTTTTTAAAGCTCTATCCATTGGTATATTCAAAATCAAAATTTGATAGGATTTTTTTTCTTGCCTTTATGATGACGTCATCAAATTTTAATAATGCCGCCATTTTGACGTACAGTTCAAATTTTCTTTGGCACCCCTTCTAGAATGGTTATAAACATCCAAAAGAATCTGTTTGCAAAGTTTCATGCTTTGGACCAGTGTGTCACAATTTTTCCCCTTATCCACCTGACTAATGTGTCTCTGTTAACATATAGTGCCAATGGTAAAAAAAACTTATTAGAATCTTTTGATTAGCGGAAAGAATAATGAAGTTCTTCTGAAATCTATAAAATATTTTAAAATGGGCTTTCTCCAAACCAGGGGAAAGCAAGCGACTGCGCTTAATACGGCTAGTGTAAAACGCAGGCCAAGTAGGTTAATAAAACGCGGGTTAAATCGTACGGGTCGAAACTAGCGGACATGGGCATACTGGCTTTAGGCTTACAGCCTACTGATTTTGCAAGTACAATAGTCCCTGATTACATAATTAATACGAAGCGCATTGCGTAAACCACTGCTTTTTCAAATGGTTTCAAAGATATATGTCTTATCGCATGAAAATTTCCCAATAATGCGTTTCTTCTAAAGGTTTCTAATCATCATAAAGTACAGAAGGAAGTATTGATGATCCTTTTGATTTGGGTAGTTTTGAATATGATTTCTGTAATGGTGTTAGCCCTTTTAGCAAAAATAAATCAATTCTATATCCAGAGCTTTAAAAATCTAAGAAAGTCATAAGAATTGGTAGCAAAAATGGCCTAAGATTTAAGAAACTGGCTAACAACTTGGCTAGCGAACTCCCATCAAATGCCCCGGTCTTGCAGCCTTAAAATATAGATTTGGCCATATAATGGCCCAATAAGGTTTAAAACGCTCTGATATTTGGTTCAAATTCCCCGCCCCTGGGATCGTATACATGGTCAAATGCCCGGGGGTGGCCCGGGGGGGGATGGCCAGGTATCGATTTGACTCGTGCATAAGAGCGAAAAGCAGAGTTACCTCAAGTCACAATGGAAAAAAACACAAACCTGATAGGTCTGAGACAGATAGACTCCAAATACCCCTCCTCCAATGATGCCAACCTAATAAGGAATATGGGATGTAAAAAATCACATGTACTCTATCTATGATGACAGCATACAAATTATTGGTAAAGAAAATAGCACTTCTTCATGATGTTTTTGAATAATTCAGTGTTATTATCTGAAATTGAAATAAACTTGAGAGATTTTACAGAAGACTGACCAAAAACAGCCTAGCCTAACTAACCTACAATTTGGTTCCTCCATCCTCCAGCCTTTGTTTTCAAAAAGTAGAGAGAACAAAGTCAAAGTCAAAGATCTTGTTCGAATAAACAAAAAAATTCGGTATACCGCTAGAGATATTGCCCTGTAAACTGAGCCCATTTCACATCTTGATCTTCTTCCACTGTGCAACTTATGGCCTCGTTTTACGTTTCGTCCTTTCGTCCTTTCGTCCACCCAGCTCTCTCAGATGTTTCTGGAATTTGGAATTTGGAAATTATTTTAGCTTAGGCCTTTTTGCCTCTATTCCAGTCCTCACAACCAAACGAGGTAACCAGGTCATGTAATTTTGGAGCAGAATTTGGAAAATGGCGACTTTGCACCTCGCAGCTAGAGCTGTTGCTGGAAGCAGCTATGGTATGCTGAGAAGAAGTTTTTTCGGTAAGTTATACACTTGCACCACTAAAATCAACACATAACAACTATTTCGTGTAAAATTATGCAGCATTGTAGAGAGGTAAATACATTTGTGGCAGTCTTTTCCCACCAGTATTATATCGTACCGAAGATTAAGAAGAAGAAGACCCTCTCAACTTTGTTATGCAACCAGACCAGGGCAGCCCTCCCAATCCGAATTTGTTGCAACTCAAGGTTACGGTAAACGTTTGTAGCACAAGATTGGGTTTTCTGTCCCCAAAAGCCAAACTATTAGTGGAATCTGTATGGGTTATCGCGACATAACAATTTTCGTCACAGTGTCAGTAATAACGGATTTCGGCCATTATTAGTAAGGGGGAGGGGGAGGGGGTCCAACCCAAATCTGTTAGGGGTCATGGACAAAAGATTTTCGTCCCCGTTCTCGGATTTTGTCCGTTAAGATCCGAACCCTCTCTCTCCCCCCTGGACAAACTTGATGTCTTTTCAGGATTTTTGTCCCCAAAATGACAATCTTAACGGATTCAGGTGAGACCTTCTCCACCCCCTAACAGACAAAATCCGTTAACGGGGATGAAAAGCTTTTGTCGCTGACCCCCTAAAAATTGTAGTTTTCTGACGAAAATTGAAACAAGTAATATTTACATTTATCAATTTTTTTTAAAGAACATCTCGTAAATGGTTAATTTTTTGGCAGTGCACTACTTAATTTTAACGTCTCGATCTGATTGATGAAATCACCGTAGGCTTAGGCCCCAACCCAAGACAAATAATAGGTCTATAACGAGAGATGGTGTAGGCCCACAACACAAGAACGTCTGGTGATAAATCTAGTGGTCCGTTAAGAGGGGGAGAGAGGATGAACCGTTAACGGCCCAATTCCGTTAACTGGTACAAAAATTGTTTGTTAATGACCCCTTACTTAAACTACATCATTCGATGCGTGAGGGGCCGCATACAAATCAATTCTTTCACGCAAAACGTCCATTATTGGAAATTTTCAAAATAATGATTAAATAATGATTAAACCCCCCATAATGTCCCATTGAAAATTTATGTAATTTTTCCGATCACCAGACTATTTCATAACGTTGTTTTGGTGCTTTCATAATTTGTCCTAAATGATCATGATATCGTCGGCAGCATGGCATTGGGCTATTCCATTTTTGACTCACGTGTACAAAGTACAAGTAGAGTCTATGGGGTGGGTGGGAAATTTCGTGTCTCCTGTATCCTGTGATAATTGGGTATTGTTTTTAAACAGACAGCGATTGTCTGGTCGATTGTTTTTCAACAAACAAAGCTTGTGATCATGCCTTGCGATATTACTTGTCTCCGGTGCAATAATTGTTCGAAAGCTCTGCTTGATTGGGAGAAAGGACAGGCTAAACAAATAGGATTTTATGTCTGTGTCATGGCTGACTGACTTCAATTCAAATTCAAAAGTAATTACGTAAATATGCAAATGATCAAAACAAATTCTTTCTTTTAATACCACAATGGGCTGTTCAGTTTCTTGGGTGCACAATATTAGTAACCAGACCCGATTTCAAAGGAAACTATTTCCTTTGAAATCGGGTCTGGTTATCAGGCTAGCCTTGCATTCAAGTAAGGATTGACTCATTGTTGCTGAAAACAGTAATGACGTCAATGTTAACATTGAAGGGCTTTCTCGGAATCTGATTGCAAGAACATACAGAGTTGAGGGCAATAGGACATCTTGTACGCCTAAGAAGTAACCCTATAGATTTTCCGTCGCAGCTCAGGAACAATGGAACAGAGTTTGAATGCTGCCTTTTCAGATATGTACTTTGATATTAGCTAGAAACTAGCTTCCCCATACTTTTTCCTTGACATTTTTTACAGCTTTTGAAGGTTTAAATAACGTCCTCAAAGAACATTTTCAAGGCTTGTCAAGTCAGCTTATGAACTTTTTCTTGAAGGTTTCATTTTTTATAAAAGGTGTTCTTGTTTTTAGAAGCAATTGAAGTAAGAAACAAGCGAACGAGGGCGGAACAATCCAGTAGCAAACAGAGCAACCAAGGAACAAACGAATAGAACGATCAAAGTAACAAGCACAGAACAAGTGAAATGACAAAAAAAAATAGATCCCCTTTTCCAACTAACTGCAGAGTATTTGCAACAAGATTTGTGAACAATGTTTTGAAAATCTGAATTTCCCTTCTGTGAAAAAGTTATGGAATCTTTTGTTTGAATCGACCAATTAGGAGCCAGAATTATGATAAGAATCCAGCTTTGAAATGATTGTCAGAGCCTGACAACAATATACACATAGTTCATCCAAAGTGCACTATTTGCATATATATATTTAAGTTTAGTCTTGTGACAGTACGAAAAGGAGAAAGTTTTGAAGTACATGGCACAATAGTTGTCTCTTATTAAACAAAAACTGATGTCAATATTTTGCTGCAGTTTGTATATTAATTTATTGTGTGTCTTCTATCAAGGTACTGCATCTGTCTATGGTAAAAAGAAAGGCAATTCTGATAATAAAGGCTTGGGTGATATTGTTAGAGAAGATGAGGTAAAAGCAGCTGAAAATGCTGATGCAGGTGATAATTTCACAGCTGCTGAGATCAAAGAGACAGTTGATAATGGAACTGATTTGGGAGATATTGTAAGAAATGATGTGGCCAAGGCAACACAAATCGATGAGCACTCTAGAGGCTCAGATTCTTCAAAGTAAGACTGCGTTCACACGATACCGGTATAATAGCTAAACTTTTGGTACAGTCACATTTTATGCCGTGTTCAAAATGGGCCAGCATCGTGTGAACGAAGTTTAAATCTCTTTATTGTCTTATGTATCATTGATCTTCATGGAGTACAGGTCTTGTGCACATTAACATCATTCTAGGAATTCTTAAGACATCTTCACATTCTGATAAGAATCTTTGCAAGGTAAGACAGACAGTGCAAATTTTTAAACAGAAAGTCTTAAGAAATTAGCAATTCCTGGAGTTCTTGAATTCTTAGGCAAGAAAACAGTGTTAATGTGCACTAGGTCTGTACTAAACTTCTCGCATCATAGTGTTTGCTAAGCCTAATTTTCACAAAACAAACGTTTTCCAGTGTAGCAAATTTTCCAGGCATCTCATTTGCTTTTGGAAAAAATGGCATCATTCAAAAATTATGATACCATTTCAATTTTCAAGCGGAATCACTCTTTATGAACAAAGAGATTTGTTCCGCCTTGGCCAAATCATCAATGTTTTTTGGTCATGCAAGTAATAGCAACTGTGAATAGTTCACGAATAGAGCCCCATCGCCCTTTTCCGATCACTGAACAAGAAACCTTGAGTTACTTGGCCAAAGAAAATTTTATCGGAAAAGTTATTGCTATTGAATTATTCGTAATTTCATAGTTTAAAATATAAAAACCAGTTATTGTAACTTTAACCACCGTCTTCCGTAAAATCGTTGTCGAAAGACACAGCGGTAAAATCGCGATATCTTGTTCCGATCACGCAAGTTCACGCATGAATTTCGAACAGTACCACCGCAGAGGGCTCAAGAAAGCGCAGTTTCCAGATGAAATGGATGCCATACAGATAACAGAAGATGTTTAGCTCATGTTATCGTTTGGTAAGTAACATTTTGCCACTTTATTCGTTCAATAACACCATAGTCAAATTTACAATTGAAAGTTACAGGCTTTTACAAGATAACTGGCAACACTCTAGCATAGCAGCACAGCAAAATTTGTGTTATCCCAGGGAGTACGGAGATATTTCATAGAGTCTAAGACGGAGAGGACTGTCCTTAATTGAAGGGGTTAAATGAACTAGGAGACCTCTAAACAGGCAAAAGGTAATGTTAAGTTAGGAAGGAAAGGGGTTCTTTTGAGGAATTAGCGAATTTGTGCCTACCATAAATACAACTTAGCATCAAAAATTGATTGTAAATTTTTAGGAATTTATTTTCCCTTGAAAACATCAATTCTCTTTTGNTTACAATTGAGTTACAGGCTTTTACAAGATAACTGGCAACACTCTAGCATAGCAGCACAGCAAAATTTGTGTTATCCCAGGGAGTACGGAGATATTTCATAGAGTCTAAGACGGAGAGGACTGTCCTTAATTGAAGGGGTTAAATGAACTAGGAGACCTCTAAACAGGCAAAAGGTAATGTTAAGTTAGGAAGGAAAGGGGTTCTTTTGAGGAATTAGCGAATTTGTGCCTACCATAAATACAACTTAGCATCAAAAATTGATTGTAAATTTTTAGGAATTTATTTTCCCTTGAAAACATCAATTCTCTTTTGCCCCCCTCCCATTCTTCAATGCCCCCTAGCATTAATTCAGACCCTACCTCATGCACATCCAAAATCAACGGAACCCCCTGGTGAGGCTTCTTTGTTTATTTCACCTTCCACCCCGTCTCTTCATTGAGAGAGAATCCATTCACTTGCAACCATTCACAGGATTCGAAGCCAAACCTCCTGATCGGAAGAGGGCGATTTGTAGCCTATCGGACTGCAGTTAGAAATTTACCCCCGGCTGGGAAGCCGGAGATATTATGATCGAGATTCTTTTGTAAATATCCGTTTAGAGAGTTGGAGTAAAGGTTGAAATGTTTTAACTGCGGTTCTGGTGAACAGTAGTAGAGCAACAAGAGAAGATATAATTGCTACAAGGAAACACGAAGGGAAAAATGGCGACTACTTATGATTCCATCACAGGTAGGCCTTTTTCAACTTCTCATATCGTTGGATTCACACGCCAGAAAAAAGTAAACCACGTCTGAACATGAAGCTCATAGCGTCAGCAAAGTACTTTTTCGCGCGCTTTTTTAATTGGAAGACCCAGTCCCCTTGTAGACAGACATCGCGCGATTGTACAAGAAAAGCGCTCACAGCAGCCTGTGATCGGAAAAGGGCGATGGGGCTCTTGATGTTTTAGAAAATACTGACTTGATACCCACTGGAACCTTTGGGAAATAATTGTACTTTGTTACAGGGATAGTGGACCATCGCCATTTTCAATTGATGACATGCTTCTTGAAAGGTAAATGCGTTTATTTAATTTATGAATTGTGGTTATGTTGACGGGGTTTACAAATCAACCAATATCGTTGCAGAACAACTGAAAACTAGATTCATATTTGGTGCGCTCGCCCTTTCATATATTCCACTTTATGCAAAATTGTGCCAGTAAGCTGTGTGATTTCTGTCTTTTTCTGATTGCTCCCGAATAGGTTATTGCCTTACGAATCTTTGAGAACCATGGACACATTTAAAGTGAATTTGCTAATGTCAATGGGTTGTCGGTGATATGACAACAAATATCTTGAAACCAAATCAATACTTTTTTCACCAAGTACTGTTTCTATGCAAAGACTGTCTGATAGAAACCCTCATTTTAGACTTGGTTAGTGTCGTCATACCATTGGGTGATGATGCACCGACTTTTTAGAAAGGGGTAACAAGAATAACAGAATTTCTTTCCCATTAGTTGCCCAGTTTTCTTTTATGCATCTGTGTTGGTCAATTTGAGTGAGAAAGATCAGTAGACTCTGCATATACATCTTTGTTTTTCTTTTTTCGTTTCCCCCTGGTTTCCGCTGCTTATTAGGCCACCATAAACTGTGCGACTTTCAAACTTTCTGTCTCTCTGATCAACAGAGATGCAGATAAGAGTTTCTTCATATGTGACTAGTGTCAGGTGAAAATTTGTCCGTTTTATTTTACAAATGTTTTGCTAATAGTAAACTTCAACTCCAGTCCTTGTAACGATGATAGTGATTATTAATATTGTTTATAGTGCAACAGACGGCAGTCAAGATGGAGACGAGTTTGACGACGAAGAATTTTATTACTATGATTCAGAAGATGAAGTGAAAAGACAAATACTGACATCCGCTTTAGAGTATGTTCCAGAACATGGTTGGACAGAAGAAGCAATCCAAAAAGCAGCAGAAGCTGAAGGATTATCATCAGCTGTAGATGGATTATTCCCCAATGGGGCTGGTGATTTAGTTTTGCACTTCATTGAAGAATGCAATGGGAAGCTAGCAGAGCAAATGCTTGAAGAGTCAAGACTAAATACAGATGAAAGCGTGGCGTGAGTTAGATTGGTTTTAACGTCATGAGAAAGGAGAAGCTGTCACAAATGAGAGAGAAATGTACCGCTGAGGACGCATTGCACTTTCCCAACCAAATATTCAAGAATAATTTGAGAAAATGTTTCGACACAATTTAGAAATTCATTGGTAACAACAGTAAAACAATGAATGCTTACAGTTTGTTATCGTTCGATGGTTGATGAGAACGATACTAACTGAGTCAAGTTCCGGGATATCTGTGGTACAGAAAATAACCTGATAGGAAAGAATTGATTCTTGCATTACCGTTTCTTGTTGCTGCATAAAATTTCCCTATCTTGGTTACTTTTTACAATTAATCTCATGTCGTAGCTTCATGAAAAGAATGATTTGGTTTATGATTTTGTCAAAACTGGGAAAGAAAAAAACCTTTTGAAAATGAAAATTGTTTCTCCTATTTACATTTTCTTTCAAAAAAAAACCTAACAGAACTGAACGAAGTTATGTCTCATTATTCAGGGTAGTGTGGATATAACCGTTTGGATCAGAAATTTTTAACTCATTTACAGTATTTAAAGGCAGACTTTCCTGTCAATGTCCATTTAAACCAAACGCGAGCAATATCTAACATCAGTATCGATCAATATTGATGTTTTTTTAGGAGAAAAGGCACGACAGAATTCATACAAGATGCACTAATGATGAGGTTACAGATGCTTCGGCCTTATATCCACACGTGGCCCCAGGTATGTATACTAATTGAAGACTGAAGCAGTCACCCAAAACGCAGAAGGGTCTCAGCTATTGCGCTTATGAGATATAATCAAGACCAGAGATGGTTATTGTAGTTATTCTCAGACTAGATTTATTACGTATGGCATTCATAAAAATGGGAAATATCCATTTGCAATGGTGGATTTATAGGGGCCAGCGGGGGCAGGAACCCCTTTCGAGATGAAAACTTTGCTTAGCATCCCTGAAAAGAAAAAGGCCCCTTTTTGCAAACTATATTCAAATATACGCGTATTTTTTATATCAAACTAAGAATTTGAGCCAATACTGAAAGTTTCTTAAAATTATCAGATTTTGAGTACTCAAAATTTCTTACGAGTTTAAAGGTTCCATCAAATCTTCATGTTTACTACTTGTGCCCTTGTGAACGTTTTAAAACAAAGTTTTTTATGCCTTTCCAATGTTCCGGCATTACTCGTACCTTCACGTACCTTCAGAGTAATATGATACAGGGAACAAGTGAAAATAAAGTAAAAATGCTGAGGATATCCTTTGTTAAAGATAAATAGTTTCTTAAGTTATATTTTCCCGGTACTTGAGTTTCTTAATTTATTGCCGATCTGAGAGTTTAGTTTCTTATAAGCGGTGTCTTATACCGGGTGTCCCAAAAAAAGGTAATAGATTTTATCGGGGCTTGCGATAAGAATTTAGGTTGAATCAATCCCTAATAATGTTTGAAGTACTCCTGGATAGTTAACTTGAAAATAAATACCTTGTTTCTTGACATTGATGAATTGAGAGTTGGAATATTAATCTTGAAAGTCCGAATTCGCCTCCACCTCCAAACCAGAGCTTTTGGGTTTTGGCCTAAACTGCAAACGCAATGGTCGGGGGAATCTCCTCGATCATAGACATAAGCGTAGTAATTTTGGACAAGGACCTGTGCTTATGTACACATTTGAATAGAAATGTAAAACCTGAAAAATTGTAAAACATAGAAATGAATATAGTCACCAAGTAATAGCTTTCTTCAGTCAAAATTCATTTACAAAATTACGCCAAGCCAAGCACGGGTGGGCATTTATATGTTCCCTTTGAGCATATACGATTGCCTATTTCGTAATAATTGCGAGAGAGATGATTCAAAATGCATTTCAATCAAGCAATGAAGATTGCACGATATCATATATGTATCAACGCCTAACGGAATGATTTCGTTGATGAATAACTTTTATTAGGCAGATGTAATGTGAAATGTTTGTAGAACGAAGAAAGATGTCTCTTTTGGACTAAATGGTACTAAATTCGTGAATTTGATTGTCAAGATCAGTTTCGAATTTCTATTAAAATGTGTTCCTAAGCACGAGGTTTCTTGCTCGAACTTTGCTATGATTCATGAGATTCCATAACACAGCATGTTAAAAGCTGAGGCCAAAACCTAAAAGCTCTGGTTTGTAGATGGAGGAAAATTTGGACTTTGAAGATTAATATTCCAACTCTCAATGCATCAATATCAACAAACAAGGTATTTATCTACAAGTTAGCTATCGAGGAGTACTTAAAAAATTATTAGGGATTGATTCGACCTAAATTCTTATCGGTAATAATAACAATAATAAAACGAATATTTATACAGGATGTGCACTTCAACAAGTTAAAAACTGCTGTTATCACTGTGTGTCCTGTTATCACTGTGTTAGCCCCGATAAAATCTGTTACCCGGTATAAAAAATACGTGTATAACTAACAAAACTCAGGGACTCTTATTGTGCATCTGCAAACCTAACTTCGATGAAGAAATTTACTTCACTAAAAACAAGTTTTATACCGAACTAGAGTTATTGTTTATTTTGCTTCGGTGTCGTTTTCGAATATCCTGCAAAGAGAACTAGAAATGTCCATCAATGTTTGCCTTGGTTTCAGTTTCAAAACAATGGCAGGGAGCATGACTATCCTTTTAGCAGGGAAACAGATGATAATTATGTGTCTCTTACACAAGTCATATGCGGTGCTCGTGAGCTCTGTAACTGTTTGACCGATCGATTTTATTGAAATGATTTTTCACATCTAAGTTATCCTTTCTACTGATTGATTGATTGATAATTTATTGAAATCAGGCCATCATTCTTGATTGCAGAGTTCGGAAAACGCCATTACATTATTGCAGTTGTTCAGTTTTGCCACTTGTGAGCAACCATAATGGACTCATTAGCTATTTAGCAAAAGAGTCTGGATCGAGCGATATGTTGATAGTTTAATAACAATCTGACAAATTTTCCAATGTGCAGAAGCCCGAACGCCGCTCAGTCCAACCTTCGAATAATAATGAACAAAAATATTGCTCGATCCAGACTCTTTTGTAGAATAGCTAAAAGATTTAAAGTGTCTTCTCAGACTCAAATACTGAAGTAGACTTACCCATAATCATCATTTTATTTATAGGCTGTTCGATTATTGATGCTTCCTGATAATGCGCCAACGGCAATGGAGAGCTTGGCACATATGGTAGATGAAGTTTGGTACCACGCAGGAGATACATCAACGGATGTAAGTTGACTTCTTACTATTGATCAGATCAAGTTCTTCAGCTGTAGAAGTGGCTTGGTAAGCTGCTTGCATGTGGCATAAGCAACTTTACATCGACGTTTTATGAATTTCGTAATATTGTGTTCCTTTAAAGTCAGATAACTGACAGATGTAAACACGAAATAGCTTTGTTTTGTGGCTTTTCACAAGAAGTCGATAATTGGTGTGCTTTAAAGAGAGCCGCTGACTTGTGTTTTTGTGCTGAATTTCAGCGTTCTGTAAAGAATATGACACGTTCTTGTAAACTGCTCATATGAAGGACGTAAATCATGAACACTGTCTGTTTAGGGTGAATTCACACCCACAAGGAAGGCGATTTCATTTGATTTTAAAATGTTTATGCACAAAACCCCTATCAGCTATTAAGAATAGTAAGAGGACCATGATACCCTAAATGCTACAATCATGATATTAAAAAAAATGATGTACACGTACAATGCTATTCTTCCTAGGGGTTGTGCGTTGGGAAGTAGAAATATAGGCGGACAATGCATGCGTGAGCATGCTGTAGTGACTATTTAGTTTTAGTAGCATCAACGTACCGGTTGAGTAAAAAAAACAATCCACGTTTGAAGGTCATTGGATGTTAAGACGATTATATTGGCAAATATATCATTTAATGATGAACATGCTCAAATCGATTATAAAATTGGCCTGACTGAAATCGGCTACTCCATTCTGAAATTATGAGGGATTTTCTCAAGAAAGCCCCTTTAGGAAACCTTCAAAACAGGCCTAAAATTACGACCAAATTTTCCTAATATTTCTGCCTTACAGCAATGACTTCAATACGTTTTAGCACGTGTTATCCTCTTGGGAGAATGAAATCGTCCGGAATAATGTTGTGATCCTCCTAAAGAGATAACACTTGCTAAAACGTGTCGATGTCATTGCTGTAAGGCAGATTTATTAGGATAATTTGGTCGTGTTTTTAAAGGGGCTTTCTCGAGAAAATCCCTCATAATTTCAGAACGGAGTGGCCGATTTCAGTCAGGCAAATTTTATAATCGATTTGAGCTTGTTCACCATTAAATTATATATTTGCCAATATAATCGTCTCAACACCCAATGACCTTCAAACGTGGATTGTTTTTTTTACTCAACCGGTAGAACAATAAATCTTTGTCACCCAATTGCGGAATATCTTTTTTGAGAGGGAAATAATAATCGAGACTTGGAGCAGCTGATTTCTCATCCTTGCACAGTATCAAAACAAAATATTTTGATTTTCCTTCAGTTCAACTGGTACACGAAACGAGGCTCATTAGCTGCTATTTATGGAGCATCAGGTAAATTTCGGTTTATTAACAAATTTTTGCCAATTCTTGCCGCCTATTTTGATTGTCTGGATGGCCCCAATTTGCAAGAAACTTGCAATATATTAACGAAGTGTATTTTGGTCCGGCAGGCGGCTTTTCTGATCTTGATTTTCGACCAATAGTAGTTAAGAATTTGGATTGATAGTGGTTGGGTCCTATTATGAACATCCGGTCAAGCGAGGTCACACACATCTCATGAATGATTAATGAGGAGCTGCACAGTGATCTAGGGAATGAAAGAAATACCAAAACATGAAGTTTTAAATTCTGAATTTGTCTCATGCCCATCAAGCACACTCTAAAGGTTCGTGAACTACAGATATTTTAAACATTGCACAACAGATAGCCGAGAAAATGATTTTGATGTTAGGCCTAATTCATTGCTTTGTTTGCATAAGTACTTCTGGAATACTGTAGCACTGCCAGGGCTGAATTTTCAAAGTAATATTTCTCTGCTCAGAAATTTCCGAAATGTTTCCTCTTGATCTTATTTCAATCCTCTAGTCACTTACTTTCAAATAATGTCAACGTTGATTGGAAATATATATTTGTTGGTACATTTTTATGCAATTCATTCATATTGGCCGAAAGTTTCAAAATTTTACAACTTTAAAAATTATTCCAAAAATTCAACAGTTAAAATATAAAAATTAGGGCAAAATGTATGCCAAAAAAATCACAAAATGAAAGCCACTATTTTTGCAAGTTTTTACCAAAGGGTTTGTTCCAAGTTCTAGCCAAAAAAGAATTATGGCCATTCTTGTTTTTCTGGTACAACAGAAATTTTTGACGTTTTTCAATGTTTTCTGCAATAAAAATTTATCGACGCTTGCTTAGGCCCTTTTAACTGACTTAATTTCATCTCTTTGATATAGAGTCATGATATTTACCCCTCGGAAAGCTTTGCGTTTCATTGATTTACATAAAATCATTGTTTTTAAACATTTTTTATGTTTCTCATCAGCAGAAAACACGAAAAACGCGTTTTCCATGATAACTACCACAAATTAGGGGCTTGTGAATTGTATAAAAATGTACCAAAAGTATATATATTTCCAATCAACGTTGAAATTATTTGAAAGTGCGTGACTAGAGGATTGAAATAAGATCAAGAGGAAACATTTCGGACATTTCTGAGCGGAGAAATATTACTTTGAAAATTCACTCCAGGCGGCGTTATTCCGGAAGTGGTTATGTAAACAAATCAATTAAATAGGCCTAAATTCAAAAATCATTTCTCGACTACCTGTTATCCAATTTTTAAAATGTTTGTAATTCATGAACCTTCAGAGTGAGCTTTATGACATGGGCATGAGACAAATTCGGAACTTAAAACTTCATGTTTTGGTATTTCTTCAAAAGTTTCTTTTGTTCGAATCTCTGTGAGATGTTCGGAACAAATCGTCCTTTCCTTTTCTTTCAAGACGACTTATCAAGTTCACAAAACAACGTGCCCTACAACTCTCTTTGTGTTGATATCAAGTAGCATTGTCTACCGATGGTACTGAATGATAATTGGTACTCTTTTACGCAGAACTCTTCATGACACAAGATCGCTCAGCAGACTTTGAAAACACAGAAATGTTTGTTCAAAACAGACTAGCAAATGCGAATCAACTGAAAAGTACCCTATCAACGGTATGTCGTTAAATCATTACTTCTTAACTCGTAATTTGGCAATAATACAAATGAAATTTTTAGCTGATGGATTTGACCAAAATTGAACAGAAATCTTTTATTGACAGTCAGTTGAGCAGGGCAAGTCTTTCATTTATAGACAAGGATGAGCGTAAAGACGACTGTCATCTTCCTTTAGCCATGATATAATTCGACATTTCATCGAAACGTATGACGAAAGGTTTTAGACTATGCCTTTGCAATTTGAAAACGGAAAAAATCGTTCCGCTACATTTTTCTGTTTTCCGTTTTCAAATTATGCCGGTATCTTTTGAGCATGCACTAGCTAAAATTTTGTGTACCGTCACATTTTTTGCCGTTTTCAAATTGTGCCGGTATCGTTTGAGCATACACTAGCTAAAAAAAAATTTCTGTCAGATTTTTTGCCGTGTTCAAATTGTGCCGGTATAGTGTGAACGCAGAGTGTAACCTTGTTTTATCTGTAAGAAACAGCTGGACAGGTTATCGAGTCATTCTTTCCTGCTTATTTCAACAGATTGCTGAGTATTACTCTCTTAACAGTGTTATTGTAGTCGTAATTCCTTAACTATAATCTATGAAAATATTTACTACTGATTCGTTTCTTGCAGTTAATTATTGACTTTAACACTTTTTAAATGTAGACTTATGAGCATTTAAAGCATCAAAGAATTCTGAAATATTTATATAAACAATCCGGCAATAATTTGGGAATGGGTAATTACTATCATCTTCATTTGTGAAGATTTTGCAGGTGCTGTAATTATAGGGAAATTGAGGTAGGAGGAAACAATTTGGAAAAGCGCTCACATAGCTTGAACTACTTACTGCCTGAGTCCTTTGATTTCCCCGCTGTCTTTGATTTGATCGCTGTTTGTGACTAGAGTGCCGTCAATCAAGTCCAGGAGCGTGGGGAAACTATAGCTATAGCTCAGGTAATAATACACTTGTAGCTGGCAGTTGATATAATTGAATAGCTCTTTTGCATAGACTAATTTCCAAAATCCCTTGTTTTTCTGCATTTTACCGAAACAATGAGGAATTTACCGCTGGGAAACAGGTGCAGGTACAAAGATACAAAGTCTACATTTTACACCAAGATGATTCCAGGTAGTTTACATAGCAAGGTAGACCACGTGAGTCAAGGTAGTTTACATATCAAGGTAGACCACGTGATTCCAGGTAGTTTACATAGCAAGGTAGACCACGTGAGTCAAGGTAGTTTACATAGCAAGGTAGACCACGTGAGTCCAGGTAGATTACATGTCAAGTTATAAAAATATCTTTACCTGTTTCAAAGATAATACATTTCACATTAATGTTTCAAACTAAAGATTTTAGCTTACCATGCCCCCTGTAGAAGTTTGATTCTAGCTGAATTCAATAGTTGATTGGTGAATGCACCGGGTGTGGAAGAGTTGATAGATGAGATTCAGTGAGACAATATTTATTGAGAAGTAATACTGCGGACAGAAGTAACACCGAAGAGAAAAATTCGTACAGAGCAGGATGGAAAATGACTGCTGCACAATAATAGATTTCCTTTAAGTACAAATGAAGTTTTTTAAGCGGCATGCTTGTCTTAGAAAAGGTGGGAAAGATTCTTTTATACTGCAGATTTAATTAACGAAGAATCGTTTTTAGATGTCTGCCAAAGTTAGGTTACCCGTTGCAGCTGTGAATAAAAAAGCATTCTTCGTCTAAAGCTGTAATTCCTTAAAGGCGTGACTGGCAAACTTAAAGCTATTCAAATTAAGAGAAGAGACGTTTTCAATTAGTTTGCTAATTTAAGTTACGCGTTAAAGGAACTGACTACGGTCTGATCAAAAAGCTATAAGGCACTAAAAACATATTTTTCTTGCCATAAAATCCAAGACCCTAGAATCTTTACTGAAAATGCAAGGTGATAACAGCTCAACTGAAGATACTGGAGATAGAATGTACTGAACAAACATTATATTTGCCAAAGAGAGAGGAAATGTTTTGCTGGTCAAGAATCTGTGAGAAGTTTTTGGAATTAATGAGAAATAAAGGAGAGAAATGAATTGAAATAAATCAATCATCGGTTGAAGGAAACGTATGACTTCAAGAAGATTGGTCCACTTGGAAAGATATGTAGCAAGCAAAGAGCTGGATTGCAGTTTTTGAATGTTCATGGATAAACAGAAAACAAAATTTAAAGGTAATTGTATCCAGTTGTGAGACGGCAATAGCTAACAACAGCAATAAAAGAGCACAAAATTACTGATCACTTTTTAAAATGTGTGAAAATTGAAAGCGGTGGACTGAAGTACAATGAAAGACTTATGCATTGAAAGGAACCCCAGACTTTAGGAAAATGTTGTCCGCTTTACAAACGGAAGTGATAAATGATAACTGTCAAAGAGTATACTTCAAATAACGGCAGCCTGCGTGAATTACTGGAATTGTAAACCCCATCGAGAAAAAGAGTTTAATTGCAGACAAGACAAGATTGCAACTGATTGCAGTATCTCAGCAAATAGTTCCTCAAACAAGAAACCGTTGTAGGAACCTACGACAGCTTGCAAGGCTTTTATGAAGGACAGGGAATAGGAACAGGTTTATCGAGCTTGAGAGGAGATGGCTACTGAATGCACTGTTTCCTCCGTTTTATTTCAAAGGACTGCTTCAAGCAACATCATTATATTTCTCACCCTTGATTTTCTAATTGCTACATTGACGATTCTAGGGAATAGCATTTTTATGCTGACGCTGATAAAGAACAGAGAACTGCATACACCTTCAAACATGCTTTTAGGAGCTTTATGTTTTAGCGATTTAGTTGTTGGATATATAGTTCACCCTATGTTTTTCAGCCTCTATTTCAAGGTGGAGCTGCAACACAAATACGATGTGCTGTTAAGCAAGATCACTTACACATCTTCAAACGTTTGTACCGGCCTGTCTTTTCTGTTTGCAGTTATTGTTAGCTTAGATAGATACGCCGCTATATGTCATCCTTATCGATACCACGTCTTAGCTAGCTGTAAAACTCATCTTCGGATAGCCGTCTTGTCGGGTATGACATGGACAATAATCCCATTAATTCATCAGTTTATTGCTGAACCGCTTTTTCTAACAGGAATCAAGTGTGTATTAGTTACTACAGGTATCATGCTGATTTTGTTTAGCTACTGTAGGATATACAGCGTTATCAAGAGACAAAGAAGATCTGTACAAACACTTGGAACAATGGAGACAACAGCTGGTACAAATCAGAGCCAAGAAGGGGAAAGAAGAAAACACGAGAGAGATAACACAAACATGATACTGATCATACTTGTGTGCCAGTTTGTTTGTTTTGCTCCATTTTTAGCTTTGATGATTTATTTCATGGTAATGTCAAGCACATGTTGGAATAGTCTAACCACACTTATGTTCAGCATTTGGGTAAGCTTCATAGTGCTTGCAAACAGTGTGATTAACCCCATTATCTATTGCGTTAAATGTAACAAAATCAGATCTTCTGCTTTTCGACTTCTGTTTGGAAATCGTTATGATGAAAGTCATTCTACAGATAGCAGGCAAAATTAAGTGAAGGAGAGAGATCAGCAAGGCTAATGAACTCGCCCCTCTGCTCCACGTGCCAAAGAGAAACAACTATTTGTTTTAGCCATGGAAAATAGATCATTATACAAACGAAAGGCGGATCCAGGGAGCTGAAATTCTAAACGAAGAACAACACCATTGCTGAGCTTTGAAGTCCACGAAGACTTTGATGTGGAACTCTTTATCAAGGTCTAACCTTAATCTTGGTTTGAAGAGAGCACTGATACTTCTACATTCGCCGGGAAACGATTCTTTGACATTAAAAAGTGACCATTGTAAAAGCGTCTCCCCGAGTTACTAGACGAGGCAACAAAACCTCAGTATTTCTGGAAACTTAAGGTTACGGTAAACGTTTGTAGGCCGAAAAAGCCAATTTTCGGATTTCTTCCAATCTCAGAAGCCCAACTTTTAAGAAATACAAAGATACCATCTTTGAGAGTAACAGAAATGTTGAAAAGGCAGAGATCTTGATCGAAGGAAGGATACTACAACTTCTCATGCAAAGTTTGTCTGTGTGGTTTGAATTCGAATCCTAGCTTTTTGACCTATTAAGCCGGTCGTGTGTTAGAAAACAAACATGAAACCACATAATATGTATCGATTCCTTTGTTTAAATTCACAAATTGCTTTTTAAGCGGTAATTGCTTGACCCGGATTACATTGTGGATTATTTGACTTTGATGTTTACATTTGAAATGGCATCAGTAAAAGGCCCTTTTTTCGGGCTTACAAATCCACTAGGTGCAGGTACGAAAAAGCTATTTTGTACCCAAGGAGCCAATCGAATGGCTCCACATTTTGCACACTACCAGAGCAGGCTTCAGGCAAGCAAAAGGTGTCTCAGAATCTTGGTATGTCCTCTGGTCCGCCTTTTATAGCCCAATACAACTGTGGGAGGGCAGAGAAGTTATTTGCAAATTTATGACAGCGTATATTTTCAAGGGAAGGAGGAATTTAAAGAATCTGAGACACTTTTTGGTAGCTTAGGATGTGCACTTCCTGTTGATATAAGTTCGATTTTGTTATGTTAAACGCAAGGGTACAAAATAGCTTTTGAAGGAGGTATGCTCTCTTAAGCAATATAGTTCCCTGGAAAAATAATTTTACAATCTTTCCGGATTATTTTGATATGGTTAGAATCCCTACATTCTTACGCATCGAATTATGTATAGTCTAATTAGATTCCGCTAATAGTTTGGCTTTTGGGGAGAGAAAACCCAATCTTGTGCCACAAGCGTTTCCCGTAACCTTAAGTTAGCTATTTCTCGAGCT
>REGM01000236.1:292363-314797 GCA_004194415.1 Aurelia aurita | reverse complement strand
TTCCTAAATAGGAAGGGATTAACGATAATCACTTGACCTTCAAGATGAAATGATTGTGTGTTAATCCACCTGTGGGATGTCAACTTTCGCAACTTTGCCGCGTTATTTCGATTTATTGACGTTAGTACTTAGTCACACGCTTCATGTTGCTAATGGCCTTGACCTGGTTTATTTTGTGGTCTGATCAACATTGCAAGTCACGTTTTTAAGAGCCTTTACTAAAAGCCAGCTTTCTCGGAACTGAAAAATCCTCTAGTAGTAGGTAGTAAGTTTCTATTTAGGACCCGCAGGACCAATCAAATGATGAGAAATTTGGCACAGTGGGAGATAATGCATGTAGCTACCAAAGATTGTCTGTGTTTTTTGACAATCCACTGGTCTGGATTTTGGACCGAACAAAGCTGCCGTGAGGGCTAAGAAACTTAATGCAATTATTGCGGAAGCTATAGCTTGAAAATTGGATATTATATCAAAATTCTCAGACACCCTTTGGTAAACAAGGAAACGATCTATCGGCTTAAGTTATTTTCGTGATTCTACGGTCTTGCTGGGGATTTTAAAATCATGATAACTTTGATAAATGATTTACGGACGCTTTTTTCAACATGATTTCCACAGAAGGGTATTCCTAATTAAATTACGCATCGAATGATGTATGGGTTCGCTATCATCCACGCACAGTACGGTCCCTCAGAGGAAAACACTGAAATTACTGCCGTGAGGGTGGGCAGTAACCTTAAGAATCTTGCAGATGGTGGGCCTATTTGAAGTTTGAAGAAGTACAGTTAATCGTTGTTAAAGTGGAAGGTATTCCTTTAAATTGAAATTAAACTCTTCCAGAATTACAGCACGATTTGCCAAACATGAGTTTCCAATAAAGTTAGCGCCCTTAACTTTTATTGAGGTCTGACTTTAGACTTGGACATGCTAGTTTGGAAAGTTCCTAATGTGGATAGTTTCTGAATTCTGATAAATCATGCAAAGGTTGAAAGTTAGGTGATAAATGCAACTGCAGGCTTTGCAAAAGGTTGGGTTCCAAACCGGATAGACTTTTATGTTTTTATCCTCGTGTATTAAAGTAGTATTGATATATACAGAATATATATTTTTTTGTAATATTGTATATATTGTATTGTAAGGAAGGCTTAAATTAGCTGTAAATTACAGCTATAATTACTTCTCGCCTACTGTAAATAAATGAATGCTGATGGTGATGATGATCATACCAGTATCGTTTTTTTCTTGTTATTTTCATGTCTCTCCATGAACAGGTTTGTGACCAGAGTGGGGAAAACTTTACGATCGCACGGTCACTGACCTTCAGGAAAGTTTGGAAAAACAAAGGAATTACTATGCCACGCCCTAAACACAGCCATTTTATATTCAGAAGTGAGGAGAGCTCCATCAAAATCATATTTTTGCCTTGAGGTTTACCAATTTTTTGGACCCTGTTTATGACCAATGTTTCGGTGGTTGAGAGAGCAATGAAATTTTAAGAGAGTGACTAGCGTCATGACGTAGCTCAGGGGGGAACTGTTTTATCTTATATACGTATATTGTGAAAGTTATTTCTTGATATAAAATGTGATTTATTTCCCCTCTTGACCCCCCTGATAGAATCCTGGCGTTGCCCTGCTTAGCTTGCGCAGTATTTACAAGTTGTCTTTCTTCCTTTAGGTAGAACAAGCTGCGAATAGTGCCTGTGAAGGATTATCAATGGCCATATCCACAGTAAGTTCTTATGATTAAGATATTGCACAATCCAAAAATGCTGTCAGAAATATTCGTTGAATGCCATAAGGGCCCCTGTCCGATAGAACGGTACCAAAACTACTGGTGAATTCGATTTTCCGAAGAATCCTCAACTGCAAGACCGTCGATCAAATAGGGTGTCCCAAAAAAGTTGTGCCCCATTTCTGTGGCTGCTGTGGAGGAGCTGTAACTTATATTGTCCCGTTGTAGATATAGTTGCATTGGATATACTTCAACTTAGAGTTTGAGACCTTGTTTTAGCCAATCGCACAAGTGGTTGCTGATTTATGGCACAAGAAAGTAAAAAAAGTGAACACTTCAAAAACAGCACTTTCTTTGTTCTCCAAAAATGCCAAAATCAAGTAAATACTGCATAGAAGGGTTCTAAAGCAATATTAAAATTTTGTCTACAGTTGATAAGGGGTTAATTGTATTGTTTACTGATAACACAACACCATAAACCCATTGAAAAATGCATAAAAAATTCAAATAAAACGCTAGAACCTTTTCTTGCAATATTTACTTGTTTTTATATTTTTGGAAAACAAAGGAAGTGCTGTTTTTAAAGTTTTCGTTTTTTCAACTTTCTTGTGCCATAAATCAGCAACCACTTGTGCGATTGGCTAAAACAAGGTCTCAAACTCTATTTGAAGTATATCCAATGCAACTATATTAACAACGGGACACCAGAAGTTACAGCTCCTCCACAGCAACTACACAAATGGGGCACAGCTTTTTTGGGACACCTTGTACATACCGGTTGAGTCAGAAAAATATATCCAATGTTTGAAAAATCGTGATTTAAAGAGTATGAAATCGATTCGATAAATCAACTCCATTCCCTGACTGAGGCTTTTACTCAATTTTGAGAGGTTGCTTGTAATTGGCCATGCATGATTTTGCTCTGAAATAAAGATCTTCCCAAAAATTGATTTCTCTTGGCTTTGGCTAAAAAATGGCTCTGTTTAATTCGCTTTGCAACTATTAGAATAGCAAAGGACTGTTTGTTCATGGAAACTGATAAATTTAAATATTCCCTTCAATCAATACGCGTACTAGGAATGAAAAACAATCTTTTGTTTCAAAAACGGTATCAGATTGAACAGAACATTTTTGAGCAATTCGGAGAAAGTGATTTTTGGCTAATAATTAACTTTCGAAAAAAATAAAACTTCTAAAACTATGAGAACAAAATCAAAACTTTAATTGAAGCCCCATTGAGATGAAGAATTTAGATTTTACCAATCGGCTGCGTGGTTTTTGCAATACGATTCTTCAAGCAGTGGATGCATTTTTATGACTCACGCGGTACAGTCTTCTTCAGGTGTTTAGAAATCAATATTTAAGAGTATACTAAAGATCACAATCGCATTGCTTTAAAGTTTTCTTTACTCTGGCGAGAAGCTTTTACGATTTGATTGAAGGTTTCAGACTCTTTTTCGCGAGTTTGCAACCAGTGCATGTGATGAAAAATTCGAGAAAATCACATAAAATACTTTGGTCTTTCAGCAGTCAACCAGAATTTGATTAATTCCAAACGCATTTAGTACTCTAGGCACTACGAATTTTCAAGTTCCTCGTCAAAATAAACATCAAATTTAAAGTATTGCTGCCACATGGAGTTAATCTCCATTACCATTTATTGGAAACAATGCTTAATGAACACGCATCAGCTCGAGAAATAGCTAGACTTAAGGTTACGGTAAACGTTTGTGGCACAAGGTTAGGTTTTCTCTCCCCAAAAACCAAACTGTCAGCGGAATCTAGTTAAACTATACATCATTCCATGCGTAAGAATGTAGGGATTCTAACCATATCAAAATAATTGGCAAAGATTGTAAGATGATATTTTCCAGGCAACTTTATTGCTTAAGAGAGCATACCTCCTTCAAAAGCTATTTTGTACCCTTGCGTTTAACGTAACAAAATCTAACTTATATAAACAGGAAGTGCACATCCTAAGCTACCAAAACGTGTCTCAGATTCTTTAAATTCCTCCTTCCCTTGAAAATACACGCTGTCATAAATTTGCAAATAACTTCTCTGCCCTCCCTCAGTTGTATTGGGCTATAAAAGGCGGACCAGAGGACATACCAAGATTCTGAGACACCTTTTGCTTGCCTGAAGCCTGCTCTGGTAGTGTGCAAAATGTGGAGCCATTTGATTGGTTCCTTGGGTACAAAATAGCTTTTTCGTACCTGTACCTAGTGGATTTGTAAGTCCTGAAAAATGGGAATTTTACTGATGCCACTTCAAATGCAAACATCAAGGTAAGCCACAATGTAATCCGGGTCAAGCAATTAGGGCTTAAGACATTTAAACAAACGAATCGATACATATAATGTGGTTTCCTCTTTGTTTTCTAGCACACGGCCGGCTTAATAGGTCAAAAAAGTAGGATTAGAATTTACATCACACAGAAAAACTTTGCGTGAGAACTTGTAGTATCCTTTCTTTCATCAAGAATTGCTTTTTCAACATCTCTGTTTCTTCCAAAGATGGTATCTTTGCGTTTCTTAAAATTTGTGCTTCTGAGATTTAAATAGATCCGAAAATTGGCTTTTTCGGCCTACAAACGTTTACCGTAACCTTAAATAGCCATTTCTCGACGTATGAGTATTATGAGTATGAGTACAACTTTTTAGAACGACGTATGAATATTAAAACTTTCACATTGTAGGCTCAGAATATGCTTGGATACAACTGCCGTAAACGATGACATACATTACTCGTGACAAGTGCATAGTGAATTGATTACGTTATTTCTGAGGCTGTAAAGACGCTTGAAGCAACGAGAGTGAATCTACGAGAGTGAGTCTGCTGGCAATGCTTGTAAAACCGACATTTAGCAATAATTTTTATGAGTAGATGATTTGCTTAAAGTTCCCTGCTGTGTGAACAAGTAGAAAGGTACTGGCCCTCTTTTGCTGAATACTTATACATCGTGGCCCGAAAAAACGTCCGATTTCCCACCTAATCTTTACATTGTCTTTTGTCAATTGTTGTCTTGTGTCAAACCCAGGAGCTGCGCCCAATCGTATGAGTAGCAGGGCGGTCGGCTCAGTGCTTTTCAATATGACCCACAAGAATAAATAGTAACCAACGGGAAACACAAAATATATCCCTTCAAAATACAGTCCCTAAAAGAAAATCGTTTGCACAGCCTATTCGGTCTGCATCTATTTTCTTGACCGTTATTTTCTTTTCTTGCACCAAGTTTACGAGTTTGAGAGCTTGCTCACAGTTTTTGAGGCTCGAAATTCAGCCTTGGTGGTATAAATTATGGTAGTGCATCAGAATTTGAACTTTGCGGTTTTCGAAACAGTTTCCAACCTCACTAAATAGAGGGTGGTAAAGGGGGGGTCAGGATCACGAACCACGGGAAAACAAGTTTTGCTTTCCACGTTTCACGTAAATAAATACTGGCCTTTCACGTTCCACGAGAAAAAAATATAGCCGATCACGTTTCACGAAATACTTTTTATCACCCTCTTTCACGTTTCACGAGAAAAAAATATAGCCGATCACGTTTCACGAAATACCCTTTACCACCCTCTAAATAGATCTTAGTATCTGCTACTAAAAAAAAATGGATAAAGTCCTGACCCACGAAAATACGAAATTACAAATTTGGGACCCAAGAAAGCCGAGCCTCTCCATCAACATTTTGAAAGATTTTGGACCCTGTGTTGTCAAAATTGTTGTATCCCTGACGAAGATAGTTTGAAAGATATTGGTACTCGAATTATTGTCATAAGTTAACATTCATTTGTGTTTTAAGCTACCTGCAGCTATGAGGCATATGAAAACGTGACTGAATTGATTATCAAGTATATTTTTTATCTACTGGGGTGTCTCAGAAAAAAAGATCTCCCGTTTGCATCGCTGCACAGTAAGCTTGGAAATCACGATCAAATATTGTTCAATGCACGTGGTCTAGAGACTTACATTTGTTAACAAATATCTTCGATACTAGTTTTAACTTTACTGTGCAGCGACTCGAACGGGGTACTTTTTTCGGAAACACCAGTTATTTCTAGCTTTCTACACGCTCATATTTGTCAAATGAAAGCTCACTGAAATAATGTGAGAATTAGACTTGCAAAAATGAAGCTTTTAGTTTAGAATTTCAATGTTTTTTAGAAACCATAGCTGAACTAAAATTTTTTAGCAACAGTTTCATTAGCGAAACACTCACCATCGCTAAAATACATTTGGTCATCGACACAGCTAATGAAAAATGGTCGAAATGTTTTAGTGTCAAGAAATTGAAAATTGCGTGGAGTAATGGAACCAATCTGGTAAGATTCATTGTCTGACACTGGTCACAGCAAATCGTCAGATAACATCCGAAAGGGAAGAAACGAAAATAGATGCAGTGCAAAAATTGAAATGGGCAGTTAGAGGGGCCACAATTTTTCGTTTGTATTTGTTCTTGTTTAATTCTTCTCTTTCGGATCTTATCAAACAATTTGCTATGGCCAGTGCCAGGTGAAAATATTTAACAAATGATCCCATTCCATTTTTTGGGCTGCGTGGTATGTCCTACTGTTTTTTCTTAGGTCATTATATATCTGTTCATTGTGAATAGTTATTCGAATAGTATGTTCGTTTCGTTGATATGCTTTTCATGATGATGCTTGATCCTTACATTGCATACTTTTCTTGTCATCTCGAAGGTCCTCGCAACATCGTAGCTAATTTCAGTTGCTTTCTTGGGTTTCTTGAATGGTGGAAACAACCATTAAAATGATATGTTCTTTCAAGCTCCTACAGTGAAAACTATTTACTGCTAGTAACAAAGCTGCACTTTAAGTTGAACTTTATTCAACTCCTAAAACTGGTCGCACGCTCGCCAAGAACCACGTGATTTTCGTGTGGGTTATCTTTTTTCAACACACAACTTGGTTTCATAGCTTCTGCGGAACTTGAAGCCTTTGCTTTGGACTGAAAATGTTTGTAGAGCACTTTTATTGTTGATGCGACCTTACTCACTTTAATTTTCATACAAAAAAGTGCGTGAATTAAAGGGGGCTCTTGTGTAGTACTAGGCTCGTAAAAATCAGAGGGCTCGACGAAGAATAGTCTGGATTAAAAAAATACAACTTTATTTTGTCTGTTACAGCTCTATCGGTGTACCTTATTATTATCTCCAAGATACACTATACGGGGCACTATACATTCTTTTTAGGCTGAATTCTCTTCCTTCTTGTTGACCTTGCCGATTACTGTTATGAAAACCAAATTCGAAGTATTACAGTATTATAATTAAGTTACCCCGAGAGTCACAATTAAGATAGTATATAAGTTAAGTAAGAAATGTCATGGACTATTAATATGTAGAAGATCTACGGTTTCCAAAGAATGTTATTAGAAACGAGGTTATTGTGGGAAATATATTTTGAAACATTTGGGCTATATAGCAAAGCCAGTTATCAACAGGCGTTAAAAGAGTTTTAAGAGATTTCGGGTTATTGTTGTCTTCGAGGTTTGTGAAGCTAGAGTGGCACTAGCCTGGGTCATATACCATAACGAGTTGGAGTTATGGTCTGTGTGATGGACTCACTTTTGTTGTCCCAACGACTTCAGTATAAACACATTAAACAAACAAGGAGCTAGACAAGCCAATATCATTATTTGAATAACCATGGAACAACAGATTTCACAAGAATCCATCACACAGACCATAACTTCCTCTGGACCTGAAATGGGTCAATTGGTAGCATCCAGAAACGACAATTTTCTGCGAAGTTTGATGACGTCCAAATGTAAAAACTTACAAAACAGAGCAAGAGAACTTCAACAACTCATTGATGAACATTGCTGCAACTATTTGCCTGCAAAAGATGGTCCTCGAGATTCTTTCAAAGACGAGGAGAAAGTGGCTGGTTATAGGTAGGGTGTGTTTGATTGGTAATTCCAAACCTACCAAATTCTGAAAACAGTAGACTTCGCAGAGACGGAAATGAGGAAATATATTTCCCAATCAAACACACAAATCTTGAAATGGTAGGTTTCGGTTCGGATTCACAACCAGGGTTTGCTAATGCAAAAAAAGAATCCCCCCAAAGCGCTCCAAAGTCTGCCAAACCTTCTGCCTTTTGGAGCAGAAGGTTCAGAAGGCCTTCCAAACCTGCCAAACCTACCATTTAGAGAATTTCGGAGTCAATCAAACACAAATACCGAGCCTACCAAGTCTACCGTTTTCAGAATTGTTACCAATCAAACACACCCTACGAAATGCTGGAAAGTGACTAGGAGAGTCATTCTGAGCATTTCGAGGTCAAACAAACATATCGGATTGTGAGAAGCGATCTAAGACAAAGTATAAGGTATTTGCGCAAAACTTTTCCCAAAGATGGTGTTTCATAGAAAACTGCTACAAAATTATCAAAGTTTCCAATTTGGCATTGGTAAAGATGGGATGGAGAAGGGATTCTAAGCCAAAGAAAATGATGCTTACTCAAAAATTTCCTGGGGATGCCAATTTCTAAAAAAAATTCACAAAGTGGTCAGCAATTCTATGGTAATACCGGCAAACATGGGATCGAGAGAAGCCTTCTAACCAAAAGTAAGGGGCATGTCCTCAAAAATTTTCCTGACCCCCACATTTTGATACCCCCAGCTAATTTGTCCTGGCCACGCCGCTGCAAATAACTCTTTGAGAAGTTTCGAAAATAGAATGACTGTTTGGCGATTTTTGAGGGGGCAGACTGGAATTTTTAATACGGGAGGGGGGTCAGTCCAAGAAAGGGAGAGAATCATACATTTCTACGATATACAGGTTGCAGTTACGCTTTAGTATCCGAGATTACCCAAATCAGTACAAAAGCATTGCAATTCAATCTATTATATGGTAAAATTATGAATCTTGGGCAACATTATAACGATTTCTTCTGAAACCTACGCCTCAATATACGGGGTTTCAAGCTATCATTTCAATGTCTTTAGAATGATTGTGTACAATTTTTATCATTGCTAAGAATAACTTGGCCTTTGATACGACTAAAAATAGAAATATTTAAAGAGAAGTAGCAAAACCAAATTTTGTAAATTTTGCAAACGCCGATACATCATTTTGGGACGCCCGGTGATTATTGCTGGGATTGTTGCAGATACTTTCGTTGCCTTTAATTTTCACGCGCCTTTCATTTTCACTCCCTCAATCTCAACTCTCCAAATTTTTGCGTAGCTAGCAGATTCAGTATATCGTTATTTTAAGCGGGGATGGCTCAATTAAAGCGGGGATGGCTCAATGGTAGCGCGCTTGACTACCAACCTGAGGGTTGGTGGTTCGAGTGCCCGCCCTGTCGAACCTGCTACGTAGAGTGAGGAGAGTCGCCAACTCTCTGTAATTCATGCTCAAGGAATAGCGAGGTGTGGTTACAACGAAGGGAAGGACCAGGAAATTGCTTGATAAGCTTAGCTTCTCAGTGTCCTAAAAACTACCTTCGGATGCTAGGTAGCAATATAGAAAAAAAAAAATTTGAAATTAATTATCATAGTTGCTTCATATCTTCGGTGTTTCTTATACCCTCGTAAAATAACAAACATGGCAAATTACAAAATACGGTACCACAGCAGCATGTTAGTACATACCCTACGGCCATTACATAAAACTACAAGTAAAAAACAATGAAACGGAAAGAAAACAATTACAAATACAGACGTTACATTTAAGCAAAGAGGATGTTACCGTAAATGGGAGGGTGCAGCGATAGCTCATTTAAAAGCGTTCTGTAGCATGAATGAAACGAAATGTTGCCTCGAGTAGTTTCTTGTTGAGGTCGATTGTTAACCTTTCATCGCCATACAAAATAACTTTGAGTAAAATTTCGTTTAAAAGAGGGGAAAAACCACGAGGTAGCAATACTGCTTTTACACTATTGACAAGATCAGATCTAGGCTAAATATCAGAATGACATAGCAGCAGGTAATGTTCCGCGTCCTCTACACCATCATTTGCAGGACACAAAGGGTTGACTGTGTCTCTAAAGTTATGCTTAAACTTATGGAAAGTTATAGTTTACCGAGTCCTACTCGTAACTGAGTAAGAATAGCTAGACCTTTTGGATCATGAATACCGCACACTAGTTTAGGAGCGGGTCGAATAATTTTCGACAATTTTTGTTTTTAAAATGCTCGCTGAGGGTGCTAATCTAATATTCTGGGTCGAACGTGTTTGGTCCAGGATACAAGCTGGACTTAAATCTCATCGTTCTTGCCCTTACTTGCCCAAGTTTATTTCCTTTACGAAGAGAATACGTAACTTGTGGTAGTTGTGGTATATTGTCGGTTGCTGGCATGACGCAAGTTAGGCCTGGTTCAAATGTCGCTCTTCTCGTGTGCCGAACTTACACCCATTCGGAGGGACACTTGAGCACGTTTGGCGCGACTCCCGTTTTAAACGTCGAACTGAAATGTGTTGCTCCTAAATCTTAAAAGGTGTGCATTATGTTGTTATGAATTGAGTTCGGCCTAGGAAAAGTGCGACGTTTGAAATCAAGCCGCGTAGCTTTTGAGTCTCGTAGCTCGGCAAGCTCTGCCGATCCAAAGTAATTTGCCACTCCTAATTAAATCTGCCGCATCCAACAAATTCAAACTTGGTGCCCCGCGTGCCTTTAAGTGTCGAGTTCAGTTCGGTACATGAAGAACCACGAAGAGCGACGTTGGAACCAGGCCTGAACGAAAACTTTGATGAATTCAAAGGGCGAAAACTTTGATGAATTCAAAGGGCGTTTCGCCACTCCCTGATCCAGCAAATTATCTGCAGGACTTATCTATATTTAAAAGCCTTATCAAAGAGATAGGATACCCTACCAATTACATAAATCTTCAGCTACCTCAGCTGTGTTTTCTATTCAAATTTGGAAATTTCTAAATCGTCGAGGAAATTTTCAACGTGGAGTGTTTTTACGCGCCCAAGATTTATGACTGAAGCAATGTTACACAGCTTTGCAAAATCTTGATTGAAATTCCTTGTTTAGCTTCTAAAGCAGTGCAAATAAAGTAATCAATGGAACGACTTACCCAGCGTAAGGCTTATCAGCAACGGCCAAACCAAACAGAACAGCCAAGATCCAAATTGGAGACATGGTTCTGTCCGCTTCCGTGTCCAATGACCAAATGCAGCTTAGTTGCTAATGTCACTCCTATATTTTCATGAAAATGCCAGCAAACACTCAACTGATGAATAAATATCGGTAGAATTTACTCTATAATATTTTTGTTTATCAAGGCTAATGAGCTAAATCTCTGCAGCTATATAAATACAGCTTGATAAATCTTTGACTAGATTACTAAATTTTTATCTTGGAGAGAAAAAAAGGTCTAGGCTTGTGTGTCTTGATTACTTAGTAACTCATTTGCTGGACGGAAATGCGAAACTTCACAAGAGTCCCTGCTTGACTAAGAATGGCGTGTTTGGCTTCAGCCATGCAAATTTAAGTGCTTTTAAGTCAAGAGGAATTAGTGATTTTAACGGCTATACTGTTAAGGATTTCAAAATGTAGAGGATTAATACTAAAATCAGTTCTGTGTACGTCGAAAATAGCTTAAACAGCAACAAAGTCATCGAAAAAAAGTCTGTTGCACAGTTGCTGTGCATGGCAATGCTTCTTAAGCTAGGACTTTCGAGGGAGCTTTTGCGAGCTTTTGTCGAATAAACATAGAAAAGTATGAGTTTTATTGAAACCATGCGTAGATAACAAATTTGAAATATATAAGAAGTTTTAATCTGCAACTGAGAGGAACATTCTGCTTACGAATGAGGAATTTGTTTCTGCATGGCCTAAGAGTTAATCCTACTTATAGTGACAGTTGTTTTTTGCTAGTCAAATCAGTTGTTACTGCAAAATTCAATGCGGAGGGCAAGAATGTTATAATAAACAGCACAACATAATGCACAATTCAAATCGATACCTGGCCATCCCCCCGGGCCACCCCCGGGCATTTGACCATGTATACGATCCCAGGGGCGGGGAATTTGAACCAAATATCAGAGCGTTTTAAACCTTATTGGGCCATTATATGGCCAAATCTATATTTTAAGGCTGCAAGACCGGGGCATTTGATGGGAGTTCGCTAGCCAAGGGCGGGGAATTTGACCACCAAGAATGAAAAAAAATCAAATGCCCGGGGGTGGCCCGGGGGGGATGGCCAGGTATCGATTTGACTCGTGCATAATTTATAACACAAAACAAACAAGATTATAGTTTTCAAGGTATACAATGCGATAACATTCAATATTTTCAAAAAGTGGAAAGCTTCGTTATTGCATGGGCGATAAGAAACGCGGTATTTCAAAAAATTTCTTCCTGTGTCCCTGTGCCCAATCCCCCCTGTGTCCAGTCCTCCCTGTGTTCCTGTGTCCCTATGCCCGTGAAGGTTGTCGTTGTTGTGCCTGGTTTTCCTTGTTTCCCTGTGTTCTGATTTAAGTGACTGTGCTCAACAACAACCTTCACGGGCATAGGGACACAGCAAGAAATTTTTTTTCAACAACAACCTTCACGGGCATAGGGACACAGTAAGAAAATTGTTTTTAGGAATTAAATACCGCGTTTCTTACCGCCCATGGTTATTGTTGGAAATTCGTAAAAGTCATGCTTGAGACTTAGAGTGCAACATTTTTCTTGATACGAACATTTTTATTGGAGGCAAACTACTATCTTTTCTCTCGCAAAAATTGCTGGACCGATCGAAATTTTCATGTTTTCCTGAAATGCCCCTCACCCCATGTCAATGTTGTTTAACCTTGTAATTCTTCTACCTTGCAATAAAAATGGGGGTTCAAAAAATTGCGTCGAGGGGTCCAACAATTCTGAAAGAGATTGTAAGGAGGGACAAGTCACACCGTGTCATAGGTAGAAGGATGAATACTATCAAAAGACCTGGAAGAAGACCAAGAACTATGTCGATGGACACCATCGGAGAATGGATGGGAAGGAGACATCATGGATGGCTCGCGAGGAAAGCTCAAGATAGAGAAAAATGGAGACAATTCATAGCAGCCTACCTACAACGAGTAGATGGCACATGCATACAAAGATCTCTATTTTCAAGATTCGAAGATCTCAATTTCTCAAGATTTCTGTCAATTACCGTGGGACGCATTTTTGCAATTGATTCAAAGAAATATAATTTATATTTCAAACTAATAATTGGAATTAAAACTATTAAGGCATTAAAGCCTGACTCATATTAGGTCGTTGCAGTCGCTGGAGTCGATGGGACGAAAAATCAGTGTGAACGGCAAAAACTCAGTCGTTGGTGTTGTCAGGGTCATTGGGGAGTTTATTTTCGGCGTTCACACTCAGTTTTTTTTGTTTTTGGGACGTTTGATCCAGCCACCTCAACGACTTCAACGACCTAGTGTGAACCAGGCTTAAGGGTATTGAGACATCTTGCATCGAAGGTAAATGATAAGGCTTACCAAATAAATAAATTGTTGCGAAATCAATGCCATTAATCATTTCATGGGTTCGTCAGTTGATTATTTTCTGATCCTGTATTATATTTGCTATATAGCGACATTTTTTGTTCGGCACTCTCCCGTCTTTTTCAAATCATTGACATCAACAAACTTATAAAGGAAACGTTTCCCAGTTAACAGTACTTGTTTCTTTGTAATAAAATCCTCTTTCTCCTCACAGGATCAATCTCACTAGCAAGCTATCTCTGAATTCGTAAAATCATTCGTAACGCAAATTATTCGTAATAAAATCATTCGTAAATTCGTAACGCAAATTCGTAAAATCAAAGTTCATATCTTTTGACGCACCGACATCTTCTTGCCTCCTGTTTATAGTTACTCTCATAGTTAGTAAGTAAACATGTCGGAAATGTTATTCTGCAGATAAAAACAGCCCTCGCAAATTAAATACTCCAAAGAAGGAAATGTTTGCTAAATGTTTGCTTTCCTATCTTCGTCTATAATTGCAATTTGGGCCTGTTACGTTACGTATCTTGGTTTAGTGAAATGTTTTTCTCTTGTCAGTAAACTAAAATGCTATTTATTAACATGGAAGAATTTGGTTCCTTCAGTCTGCATTTATCTGCTTCTTTCCCATGGTTCCTGTCTCCGTCTAGCAGCGATTTGCGTCTGTTGCCTTTCTCGTGGTTTAGTGCAATGTTTTTCTCTTTTTAGTGCAATGTTTTCCTCCCGCGAGTAAACTAAAATGATATTTATTAACATGGAAGAATTTGGTTCCTTCAGTCTGCGTTTATCTGCTTCTGTCCCATGGTCCTGTCTCTGTCTAGCAGCGATTTGCGTCTGTTGCCTTTCTTGTGGTTTAGTGCAATGTTTTCCTCCCGCGAGCAAACTAAAATGCTATCTATTTATTAATATGGAAGAATTTTGTTCCTTCAGTCTGCATTTATCTGCTTCTTTCCCACGGTTCCTGTCTCCGTCTAGCAGCGATTTGCGTCTGCTATCTTTCTCGTGGTTTAGTGCAATGTTTTCCTCCCGCGAGTAAACTAAAATGCTAGTTATTAACATGGAAGAATTTGGTTCCTTCAGTCTGCATTTACCTGCTTCTTTCCCATGGTTCCTGTCTCCGTCTAGCAGCGATTTGCGTCTGTTACCTTTCTCGTAGTTTTATGCAATATTATTCTGAGTCGTGTTTTCTCGTCTAGCAATTAAAACGATTTCAAGGAGGAAGAATCTTGTATTCTGATCTCATTCTATCTGCATATTTTCATTTTCATTACACAATTGTAGATTATAACAGTCAACCTTACTGTGAAATAGGAAGTTACTTGTACAAGCTTGCCGACAGCGCATAGAGACTACTTAATTTGTAGTTTAGGAGTAATAGATAAGGCAAGAGGTTCATGGCGCACTATCATTAATTGGGCAGGCGCAAGGCTTGTTTAAGCAACAGCAAAAAAACACTTCTATTGTGGATTCAGTTTATGATCTGGGAGAATGCAAAGCGAGCTTTACGATAGAAACATTGCAAGGTAAGGAGCTCAACAGATGAGTACACGTATTTTTATAAGAAATTTTTTTTAAGAAACTCAACTTTCAAATAACTAAATATAAGAAACCTCAATACTATGGGATACAATAATTTAAGAAACCTTTCTTTTAGAAAAAGAAATCCATAGAGTTTTTTTCACTTTATTTTCATTAGTTTAGGTACTTGAGTAATGCCTAGACATTGGCACGGCTTCGTAGAACTTCGTTGTGAAATTTTCTGCGAGGGCACAGAAAGTAAACATCAGTAATGCTCAAATTGTGAGAATTTAAGATACTTCCAGTGGTGGGTCAATGTTTAGTTTCTTATAAGAAATACGTGTATACATAAGAAGAAAGGATAAAATTATTGTCAATTCATACGTTTAGTGGCTAGTTTCTGTCTTTGCCTTTGCTCTAGTCTCTCATGAATCACTGCAGACTTCTTTGCCCAAGACAACTGAGGAGATCCTCTGCTAACAAGTAATATCAAGACTTCTGCAACCAGTTCTCTTGAAATATGACATCCACGCCCCCATTACCTGCAACAGTTGTTTTCTTATTACACCCATTTGAGACTGCGTAAGTAAAAGTTGAACAATCTAAGTCTGAATCAACTTAGATGTCGCGTCAAAATGTCCGCGAATAAAAACAATTGAAGTGTTTTGCATGATTAATTTTGCGTTATCGCAAATCTCACGACACATCTAATTTGAGACAGACTTCAAACATTCCGTCGAACTTTCGAACAAAAAAGGTCGTCCGAAAGATTTTCGTCCAAATTACAATTGAAAACGTCCGAAAATTTTTGTTGGCTAAAACTTTTCCTCGCAATACTTCTATTTGAAGCATTCAGTGCGAATCGTTGCTTTAAAGTTATGTTAATTCAATGCAAATATAGGCATTTATCTACAGTATCAAAACGTGCTTAAAAAAGGAGGTGCTTGATTAGGGTTCTTGCCTTTAACGCTGCTTGAAAACATGATAGCCACTATGATACATTTATTGAGCTTAGCGAATCAATAGACAATAACGCTAAAGATGGCGGCTCCAAAGACTCTGTTGTGTTTTGCTGCAAAGCATGCTGGTAAAAAGCTCCCTGACGACCACCTAACGGCATAAAAAATTGAATTCGAATCGACCTTGAATTTGACTGCAACATGGTTCGAAAGGAAACCTTTCCAAGGCAGAAAAAGTAGCTTTTGATTCAAATTGAAGTTTTAATTAAAGATTCGCGTTCGAATTACAAAATTTTTCTATTTGTTTACATCGATTACATGTCGAAACTTTACCACAGCTAGCTAGTCGAAATGGCAGACCAAACTTTTAATGTCGTTAGGTGGTCGTCAGGGAGCTTTTTACCAGCATGCTTTGCGCGGCTGCCATCTTTAGCGTTATTGTCTATTGACCCCTCTCCAAACCTCGTTGCATCCTTGCAGCCCTTCGTTTGTTTCCTTTACCGTTTAGAAAGTGAAACCAATGTCAACGCTACGAGATACACACTATCTAAGGAAGGAAGGTGAGGCGAGGAACTTTTACCACCAAATAAAAATTCTTTGCTACTTCATATCAAAACTTAGACCCCCAGTTTTTGAAAAAGCTGCACCACCTACAGGACAAAAAGACTTAAAACTAATAAGAAATAAACTTGGAGAAAGAAAAGGGCGAGGGAGATGGAAATTTTATTCTGAAAGTAATTTTTACCTACCAGATCTGTTTTAGAATAACCCATATTTCAATTTTCCATCTTTCAGTTTTGGCAGGATTATTTCTTGTAATAATGAAATGACATCTTTTCTAACCTGTGCAACACAATAATAAGGAATAAGGGTTTCAGAATGATTTTATGTTCGTCCCTAAAACGAAAAATAAAACTTTTGAAAAACTAGATCGTTGAAAGAACAAATGATACCAATAATCTTCAAGCTGTTCACGAAAGTCCATTTTCCATCAAGCCAAATCAAGTTAGTTCATGTCAAAAATGCTCTTTTATGGAGCAACCTCTGAAATGAACTGCGGTTCGTTCTTGTAATATCATCGAATAGTTGTTCTGCTCCCCTGAGTAACATTTTTTCAAATCTCCACGCGCATCAAAATGCAGTTCCCTATATGCCATCATACTATCAAATCTTAAAGGAAATGCCCAACACTGTCATAAATTTATTCAAATAAATGTGCAGCGTGTGGTGAAGCATGATATTTACGTAATGGCATGAGCCAACCCAATATTCGAGCGAGACTGATTTGCTCACTCGAAGTGGCAGCTTTAGTATACATGTCAAAAACTTGCAGAAACTGATAACAGAAATTTACAAGTCCATGAATTACCTGAATCCTTCGCTTGTGTGGGAATTTCATGAAAAGAAACATGTAGCGTACAATCTAAGAATACAATACTTATGCAAACTGCCAACAATCAAGACATTGGGCTTTGGACTCGAATCACTGTCTTTTAGANATCGTTAATCTCTAACTGTAAATACTGAAAGCGCCATAGATTAAAAGCACTAAATACTGTCATAAATTAATGGTTTATTTACGTAATGGCATGAGCCAACCCAATATTCGAGCGAGACTGATTTGCTCACTCGAAGTGGCAGCTTTAGTATACATGTCAAAAACTTGCAGAAACTGATAACAGAAATTTACAAGTCCATGAATTACCTGAATCCTTCGCTTGTGTGGGAATTTCATGAAAAGAAACATGTAGCGTACAATCTAAGAATACAATACTTATGCAAACTGCCAACAATCAAGACATTGGGCTTTGGACTCGAATCACTGTCTTTTAGAGGTAGTTTCCTCTGAAACACTCTCGATGACAGTATCAAACAAGAACCAACACTATCGGCGTTTTAAAAGAGTACCAAAGACTGGGCTGGAGATAAATGCACCTGTACCTTATGTCGCTAATTATATAATCTCTTTTTTACTGATTTTGTATAAATTATGTTTGTAAAAGTTGGTTTGAATTAGTATTTTCCTAATACTACTGTATTCGAACAAGTGCAAAATGGATATATTGAAAGTAATCCTAATGCATAAAAAATTAATTTAAAAATACCTCAGGAATATCAATCATTCTCCGTTGTTTTGCATCTTTGTAATTCCAATCTATCATTACATATTTCAGTTTCTTTAATTTCAGGTAACCTGTGATCAAATAGAAACATTGCCATCAAAGGGAATCATATACCGGGTGAGTCAGAAAAAACCTGGGGCGTTTAGCAAGCCTTATTCTGGTGAAAAACAAGTCAAATCGGGAGTGTTAGAGTTTTATATTGCAGAAGAAAGATTGAATTAGTTATATAGATTTAGTTTGTTAAAGTCGGTCTTTCCTTCCTTATTTATTTGCGATTTTGTGATATAGCCATTTTGGTGAAAAGTATCGCTAGTAAAAGAACTTTCAGCTTGCTAACAATGACAATTTAAATGACTAGTCCCCAAGGGATACTAAATAAGTAACAGTAGTTTTTCCTTTTATGCTCTAAGACAATACATGCGTTGTTTCAATTTTTTGGTAGAGATACAGTATGTTTGTCATGGTTTAGAAGGTCACACGTGCATGAATATGAATCTAATTGAAGGCCTATTTTACCAATCTTGCAAAACACCATTTTACTAAAATTGCTCGTAATTCTGGAACGGAAAGACCGATTTCGACCAAACAAAATTTCCTATCTAAGTTAGCTTTTCTTCTATGCAACGAACTTTAAAGAAACAAATTTGCAAATTTAACTGCATCAATACAAATTGGCAAACACCCCACATTTTTTCTGACTCACCCCCCCCCCCAGTATATCTTACGTTGACGCTACTCAATTAAAGCTGTTCACACATGTATTTCCGTCGTTTAAAACTCACCGTCGGATGCAAGCTTCAAAATTCTATTCGGTGTTCCAATGCCAATATGAATTATATTTCTTGATAAGAAAGCCTCTTGATCCTCCAGCTAAGATGAAAGTTAAAACAATTGATAATAAGATTGAGAAATAAGAGTTTGAAAATTCAAATGAAATGCGAATCATCAAAATTTTAATTACAGCCAACGAGAAAACCATCAATCTAGTTTTGGATAAACAGGTCTTATTATCACAAATAGCATCGTAAGTGTAATTGTTTAAAATTGCGACATACAGTAAAATGCCATGGGGAAACATAAATAAATAGTAAAGGAACATGCGTTCTATTATCAAACCATTTCAATAATATTTTCAGTAATAGCATGCAGAAAGAACAATAAGGTAATGGCTCTATCGTTTGTAGTTTTGATCAGATCTCCTTACCTTAAAATGCTTTGCAAATAGCTTAGCTGTCTTACATGATGAGCTTTTGAAGCCTTTGATTGCCCTGTAAAAAGAAGCAGAATACACAATTGGCAACGGCCGCATCCTTCGATCGTATATGGGTTTTCCTTAGATCAACAGTTTTTCCTTACATCACATGATTTGCTTTTTTCGATCGAAAATGCCAACTGTGTAAAAACCCCTCCCAGGGGGGGGGGGGTGGACTTAAGATCACATCTCAGTGAGGGTTATCATTGTTCCTTGTACTGTTGCATATCCCGAACAGCTGACAGCTCTTTGCCAGTTGGCGTATGGCATCTAAAATAAATTCCTAAGATCAGGCCTTTAGAAGACACAATATGTACACATCAATCCTTTGATCTGAGGAAAAATCATTGATCTAAGGAAACCCTGCATATCGAAGGACGTGGTCCTTACTAACAATGCTGACCACAAAAAACCCAGTTAAAACCTGAAAAGCAAAAATACAGAAAATGCTATCTCACCTCAAAACATTGACAGATCTCATGGCAGATCCCGAGATAATCAGCATGGCTGGGCTCCCTTTATTCTTGTCTCTTACGGTTTGCATATCTTTTTGCCACTTTGGTATGACTGCAAGGAATTGAAAAAAATACTTAAGATATTTATGGAAATGTTCATCTATCTGAAAAAGTTGCTCTCGTACAGTAGTGACAGTTAGTACCAGATAATATTGCCTAAAAAGAATCCGGACTTGAAATAAGGTCCTGGAGAAACATCCCAGAGTATTTTGGCATGGTAATGTTTCAGTTATATATATATATATATATATATATATATATATATATATATATAATATATATATATATATATATATATAGCTTTGCTCTTGTGTATACTGTACATTGACTGACAAATACCAATGTATATCTCACCTTGACTAAAATAAGTTGGAAGGTCAGTCAGAGAGGCAGGAAATTCCTTTGCTTTCAAATAATACTCATCTGCAAAATAAAATCCTTAATATAAGTGGCTTTAAAGTAGATAAAGATGCTACTGAGTTCTGCAGAATAAACTACATAAAAATTACTAAAGCAGGCTTAGATTTGGTGATGTAAACATAATATGACATGTATATATACATCTTTTAAGCATTTTTAAAAACTTATATAAATAGAAATGGAAAACATTTTTGCCTGTTTGGTAATTTCAAACTTGTTATTTTACCATGATTTAATTACACAATTTTGGAAATTAATAAACTTGTCCACAGATTCATAAAACTTTGTCATATTTAGTCATTTTCCAAGCAAGCAACAACGGGACATATTTTCATTTACCGACAAGTAGTGATTTTCTAAACAATCAGAAGCTGAAAAATGGATCACAAAATATCGCAAAACATGTTTTGATCCAACTGCATAAACATTTACATATACAGTATATATATACAGTAGAAATATTCATTTTGTTAGATTTATCATAAAACATGTCTATTTACCCATTTCCTCTGGTTGTAACTCTTCAAGCTCCATTGAAGAGAGTTTACCTTCAGATTCATCAACAAAAAAGTTCCAAAGTGTTGAACTGTTTATCTTACTTAGGTCTTTTCCTTCATCCTAACAAGAATGGAGGAGAATTATTTTCAGTAGCTGCACAAAATATCAAAGAGAACAAGCTGGGGCTCTTAGGAGTTGATTTCAAAACATTTTGCTTGGGAATAAGAAAACTAACAATTCTTTCCGTGGGCAATTTTCGCCAACAGAGCTCTAGCTTGAAAAGACCCCCAGCCAGGGAAAGGGCCCCTTAAAAACTAGCCTTTGCTGAAGGGCCCCTTAAAAACTAGCCTTTGCTGAAGGGTGACCCTCTCTAAATGATTGAAAATGCAATACATGTTCACAGCTGAAAAATTTTGAAGAAATTCCCATCAACTAAAAGTCTTGTTTCAACTTTCATGCAATTAATCAGCAGGGTGTCCTAATAAGGCCTCTAGGAGTGAGAAAATTTTCTAAAATTTACTAAGGAGAGAATCTTTTATATGGTGCTAGAAAGTATCTTTATGAAAGTCTTACATTATATTTCTTTTTCCTTCTTTTCTTTTTACTTGGCTTTTCATTGTCAGTGGCTATTTCTGTCACCTCTTCATTTTCTTCTTTGCCCTGTTGATAAGGATTTCAGAGATTCAAAGCCTGAATATTAACTGAATAATCAAACAGATGCTTAGCTCACCATAGAAATTTGGTGCACGTATTTCAAATCTAGTGAGCAACAGCTTACTTTTCTAATTTAAGGTGCAACAAAAAATTTCCTGAAAGGCGCAACATATTTTTCATTTTTGGTACACAGTATGCAAGACTTGTCTAGGGCTGATAAGGGAATTTCGAAACATCAGGATTTTTATAACACTTTGTAAAAATTTGCAAAGATTTTTCGTTTCAAAAGCCAGTGTTTGGAAAAGCCTGGAGTTTTGAAAAGCCTGGAGTTTTGAAAAGCCTGAATCGACATCGACCCTAGCTAAAAACTGGGATAACTCTATAAGATAAAAATCAAGCATGAAGCGATACCTTGCTGGATTTTTTCCTTTTCTTTCCAATTTTTTCTTCCTTTTCTGCAAGAAATATTCAGCATATTTATAAATTTGTTCTACATCCTACCATCCTACCAAATCTTCACCACATTTTGGTTCGTAAACATTTGCACCAATTTGTCAACAAGCAATAATTGATGCAGACAGTGTGCAGACTAGATTAGAATATTTGCAAAATATGCAAATACATCCATTGTTTTGTGGCAGCAATAGCTCTATTGTTTCTCTCCATCATCTTTCCCAAACTTGCGTTATTGGTTGTTGCTTTATTATACCTACCAGAATACCAGACTGCAAAGTTTGCAAAGTGGGCACGGAAAATGCGTGCCTCGCTATTGTTTTAAAAACAATGACTCTATTCTATTATTCTTCCTTTGTTATACTTAAAATTGCGCGCGGAAGATTTTCCGCGCACGCAACATAAAATGCAGTCTGGCCAGAACATAGCAAAAGAGACTTTCCAGCCTTTTGCGTACGGTAGATGCTATCTTTCTAGAAAATCTAGCTATCAACATACAAAGACAAGGACTGAACGTGAGGGAGGAGGCCTTATTATTTATCTACATCATGCATCATCATGTTGAAAAACAGATCCAGATTGGAAAGTTTGAAAAGTGCGCGGGGGATTTTGAAAATAGGGGTAAAAATTTCGCAGATAGAATGCAGAGAAAGTCAACTAACAGTGCGCTTATCAGCGCAAGAAGGGTAGTAGATTTTAGGATATCATGTCAGTAAACAATGAAATCAATTTACCAAGTGATTAAAATGTGCGGATGAACGCTATTTATTCAAAAATGCGCAGATGGTGTGCGGATAACTTGTTAAGTGCGCAAGGGATTAATCCCCTGCGCATGTCAAACTTTCCAATCTGG
>REGM01000236.1:276091-290330 GCA_004194415.1 Aurelia aurita | reverse complement strand
AACTGCCAATATCTCGTAAATACGCCACATACACCTACTACCCTAAATATACAGCTAGTCACTGTAAATACGCTGTACACAGAAAGAAGACCTGGAACTGCCAATATCTCGTAAATACGCCACATACACCTACTACCCTAAATATACAGCTAGACGGTACAAGACGGTACAAGCTTCGTTCCCCAGTGGCTGTATACACAGGGTCTAGTCAGCAGTTTACTGTAGTGTCGCCTATAGGATCTTATAAGTACATTTCAGGACCTTAGAAGTTGCATACATGAAGCCCTTGCCTGAAAATGTTATTTTTGATGTGCTCACATGATCAGTTCACATGATTTCAATTTAACTGTCGCATCCCCACACAGCTATTGTCATTTCAAGATGCAAAGATGAAGCTATTAACAGTCTTCAATTCACTACCAGATATCCTGTACCTATGGTATGACGAAGCATATTTGAACAAATTGAAGAGAAAACTTGCACGAGATGAATGCATGAAGGAATTTGATTTGGACCAAGAAGACGTGAGACTCAACATTATTAGCCAACTTTTCTCTCCTCTGATTGCTTCCCAGAAATTCATGCTTCATACAGGAGATCCATACTCAGCAATTGTCTTAGAAGATGGAAGCACAATCGCAATTCAACAATTTGATGAGCTGTTTTTTATTGCATTGTGTGCTGATGGAGAAGAATCGGAATGGTTCCTACATCGTAAAATTTCCTTCTTTCACTATCTCATCAGCGCTAAATATGGGCCTGCAGCCGAGCAAATAAAACCTGCTTCCACTTTGCAAAGACAGCAGAGATGGCTAGCATTAAACAGGCTGCTGGAAACATGGCATATTCTTTGCCAACAAGAACAAATGTTTCTTGTTGAGTCACTTGAAAGACTTCACGTTAACAGCGACTTAAACTCTACCTGCCTGCAACTTTTAGGGGAGGCACTTTCTAAAGCAAAGAGAGTAGGACATGCAGTCCATTCACTTCTTCTCGTTAACAACAAACTTCTTGGTCTTTATTCGCAGCAAGATGCACCAGAACTCAAAACCTCGGATATTCTGCTACTGACAGTCTTTGTTAAAGAAAGGTTCAAGTACACTGATAAGCTGGTCCCCTTTTCATTAAACAGAGCCCCACCACAACTTGCAAACCAAACATATCAAGATGAGCAATCAAGTCCCTTTCACAGGCAAGAAAATTCAACCCCAAAGTCCGTCGAGAAACATGAAACACCCAAAAATGGTTCAAAAAATCAAACAAATGATTCCCCTGGTTCAGTCACTGATTATCTTTCCGCGAAATCAACGCCAATTATTGAATCAAGTTTCCCTGCCCAAGAGAAATTTCATACACCTCATGGAGGCTCTCCAATTTCAATGCCAGAAATTCAAGAATTTGATGCAGACAGTCCAGAACCCGAGGCACCATCGCCAGACTTTGATTCAGAATACACTCGTTTTCAGAAGAGCAACACCTCTCCAAGTGCAAGTGAGGAATCTGAGCTAGCGTCCGAAAGTTCATCCATCAGAGATGCTCAGACAAGTCTAGGATTAGGACCAAATGAGGAAACTCCAAAACATCATCAAATAGCGATGTTTTTGAAGACGGCAGATTGTCCTTATGTGCCCCACTCTGTTGATTTCATCAAACTTGACTCAGCTACAGTATTAGTGACATTATCCGAGCACAGAATGAGTAAATATGCTGCCGTTACATACCAAATACTAAAGTCCCTCAAGATCTTACTTGATAAAGAAAAAGCAACAGCATTAAAAGAGCCAAGTTCTTCTGGCAAATTTTTTGACAAGCTTGATGGATCTTTAAAAAAGCTTACAGATGGAATTTCTAGTCAGATAGACCTTCAATATGAAGTGCTACAGAATTATGTGACAGCGTTGAGGGATCGCTGGGAAAGTGCAAAACATAATGGCGTGAAGGCTTACTTAGATTCAGAAGCGGGAAAAGAAATGCCACCAAAACTTTACTCAGCGTTGACTGAAATTGTCAAGGGAGTCAAAACCATATTTACATTCATTTTCATCATCCCTCGTCCTCCCAAACATGGAAGAGTAGAACGTCACATCAAGAGTATTGCTATGATTCGTGAATTGGCTCTCAATAAATTGTCACACTACAGCAGTTATCTTCAAGTCCGTGGGCAAAGAAATGTCACAATGACAGCTTATAACAATGATTTTCCAGGACTTGTTCATTACATTTATGTGAACAGAGCAACAAACCAGCTAATAGCTCCGTCCATCAACCAACAAATGGCAACCACTGACACTGTTCAGCATATTATCAAACAAAATGTTTGGGAAATGTGGCAGTATGCAGAAAATCATGTGACACAGGGCTACTCAACATTTTTTATCAAGCATGGTGATTTCATATTCTCTTATCACATTTGGTTTGAAGATACCATGGGAAATTCGCTTGCAGTCCAAAGAATTCCTAAAGCAAATTATAATTGCAATCGTACTGGTGTGATGTCAGGAGACTTTTACAATGACCTGGTAAGATATTGTTTTCCAAATATGTCACCTGAATCAGTTCATTGTTATGAATTGTTCTGCATCCATATTGGTATCGTTAACAATAGATTTGTTGCTACTTCCTGTAAAAAACTTGCAAGACAGCTTTTTGAGGCATCAGGGGAGGCAAGCTCTCCAATTGGCTTGCTTTAAGAATTACTTTTGTAGCCAATTAATGTTTGGTTTGACCATGTTTATGATTGAGAAAAAACTGTTTAATCTTCGTTGTGGCATGATACTAATTCCCCAGATTTGAATGAGTATCCCAGGTCCTTAACCAAGGTACCAATCCTAGTTGACTAGAAGTAACAAATCGTTATTATGAGTGCGCGCATCCTGTTTCTAAATGTTAGTAGAGATGTGTGCCAGAAATCCTATATGCAGAAATGGAAGTTGACCAGAATCCTTTAGAGAAGACAGGTTAAAATCGAAATAATGTTTTGAAATAGAAACGTGATTGTAGGATTTTTCGGGTTCTTGTGATTTCCAGTGATTTTCGTGATTCTCCGTAATTCTTGAATTTTGCAAGATGATATTGCAACACTCTTGTGGTTTTATGAAGAATTATTGGGACTTGTCTACAATTTTATTCAAGAAGTTTTACATAGAAAACCAGCGAAGTGAGTAACTAACTAGACGTTATAAATGTTCTCTGATTTAGGGCCTAAACCAAAGAACTGGTGTAAAAAATTTTACTTCCGCTGTTCTATTTCCAGACTTTGATTGAAATTGAAGCTCAGATTTTATTTTGCACTTTGATAAAGAATTTAATAGGGCGAGGTATTGAAATCAAAAGCAATATCATATCAAGGAAACACCGTTAATAGCTATCTTTTCATCAAACGTACATTGATGTAATTTCTTTTCAAGTGAGAAACAATATGTGGAAAGAACAATAACTGCGTTAACTTAAACCAGCGGTAATGAAGGGATAAACAAAACAAATATGCGTGGATAGCTGACGATTTTCCAAGAGCTCCCTATTAGTAAGCACGCTCCTTCGTCACGCGCGATAAGTTCCACCAACAAATAAGGGCCCACTTTAACAAACAAAGAATTGATAAATTATTTTGAAAATAGCATTCAATGTTTTGAGGCTGAATATATTTTCTTGATTTAAGAAGTCAATAAGGATATTTCTTAATTAAAACCAAATGTACCCTTCAAAAGTAACCATTTGAATACATGCCCCCCAGGAGGACATGCATCCCGAAATGGTCTCATTTTTCACAAGTTTTGGTATAGATTTGGGTCATGGTTTTTGCAAAATTTGGAATGTATGGATTTGGGTTACTGGGTTACGGTTTTGCAGAACTTTAGTATGGAAATGGGTTGTAACAAAAGAGGCGCATAAAGGCAGCCATTTATCCTATATCGAAGCATATTCAGCAGGTATAGGTTTGGGTTGCCAAATTTATGAAATTAGGCATAGAAATGAGCACCTTTATTGCAGTCTGGGTGGCACCCCATTCCCAAAAAGAATCCTAGTGCCCCTGAGACAGACCCTGAGTGCTTAATCGACTGTAACACAATATACACAATAAACCGGCAGTGGAGAGATCTGCATTCAAAAGAAATAACAACAAACTTATCAAACTTGAAGAAATGTTTAATGATTACCCATTACAACATCAGCTACTGTAACTCTACATGACTACTATTGAATCCATTACACATATTTTTATAAGAGACTATTAAGAACCTCTCAGCTTGCCAAAAATTGAAACTCGATTTCTGGAAAATACTACTTACCCAACTTGTATTTCCTCCAAAGCTTTTTAACGTTGTCTAAAGCTGGGGGGCTGAGGGCTGCAGCCCCTTAATCAGAGAAAATTTATCACATTTCAGTCTCCATTCAGGCTTTAACTCAATTAAGCCATCATGTTCAGGCAACATCAACATAGGGCTCAAATCTTTAAAAAGGTGGGTGTAAAATTCTTTTGCATTTTGCTTTTAATTAAATCCCTTTAAAGGAACTTAGGGTACTTTCCTGTAAATCTGCCGTGGAAATTTTTTGATATCTTGATTATTTTCAAAATGNATTTTTCTCTAGGAAATTCAGAAGTCTTTTGTACATTAATTTTTCTAGGATTTTATTAAAGGATGGTAAAATTGATATTGGACGGTAATTTGTCATGTTGAGTTTAGAGTTACCCTTATGAATCGGGGTTACACATGCAAATTTAAGTTTATCTGGAAAGATTCCGAGTTCAAGTGATTGGTTAAAGATGTTTGATAATTGAGCAGATATCAGCGTTTTACTCATTTTAACTATTTTTATAGGAATCCCATACGATCCAGGTGCTTTACCTTCATTCAGAACAGAGATTTGATCCTCCACTTCAGCTTGGGTAACAGGTGTCAGAAACAGGCTATTTGTTGAAGCATTCGACAGGTAGTCGCCAAAAGTTTTTGTTGATTTTTGCATTTTGTTCACAAGATTTAAAGCGACGTTAGTATAAAAAGTATTGAAGTTTTGCGCAACTTGTTTTTGGCACGTAACGAGTTTACCTTCGATTTCTAGGCAAATGTTGGATGATGATGACTTATTGTTTTTGTTGATAATTTCCCTGATTCCAGACCAAATTTTCTTAGAATTGTTTTTGAAGTTTTCGAAGTAATTCGAGTAATATTTACGTTTACTAATTCTTATCAGATGATTTATTCTATTTCTGCAAATCTTATATTCAACCTCCCATTTTGGATTTTTGGTTTTGATGAATTTTTTGTACAACTTATCTCTTGTCCGAATGGACTTGAGAATTTCTGTGTTGATCCAGGGTTTCTTTTTCATTTTTTGTTTCCTTTTTGACAGCTTTTTGAGGGGGGCATATTTATCCAGGCACTTCAAGAAATGGTTCTGGAATTTGTCATAGTTGTAGTTTACATCCTGAGTATCATCAAAGTTCTCCATGTTCTGGAGATCCAGCAGGAATTTATCTTTGTCAAAGTTTTTAAAGTCCCTAACCATAATGTCAGGTTTTTGCATTGGATTCTGGTTCCCATTGTTTATGAAAATGAAATTTGGCAAATGATCAGTTATTTTAGAGATCGTATTACCGCTATAAGTATCATGCTCAATTGAATTGATAAATATGTTGTCGACCAGCGAGGGTCTATTTTCATTTGAAAATCTAGTTGGTTGCATAATTGTTGGCTGGCAATGATTTGAAAGCATTAAATTGAGAAATTCTTTTATTCTGTTATCAGTCTCGTGTTTTAAAAGGTTTAAGTTAAAATCTCCTGCAATTACGACGAGTTTGTTTTCTTTTTTTACTTTTTCGAGGATGTTTTGCATGTAAACGATGAATTCGTCATCTGTTTTTCTTGGATGTCGATAAATGCATCCAAGGAGAACGTTTTTTTGCTTGTCGTTTACGATTTCAATCCAACTAGCTTCAAATTCCGAGTTGTTGTTTATTACTTTTGTATCAAATGCTGCTCTGGGTTTGAATTTGAGGCTGTTCGCAACAAGGAAGCCACAGCCTCCTTTTTGTGTGCTACCTAGCGTGCCATGATATGGTTGATATCCATCAATGACAATGTTTTTGATCGTTTCGTCATTTTTAGCAGAGTGCCAAGTTTCTGTTAATGCTATGACGTTAAACCTATGGTCTAAGCTGTCTAGTAGTTGATCAATATCTTCAGAATGTTTCAGAAGGGAGCAAATATTAGTATGGATAATACTAAGGCTATTTTTGACATTCAAGGCTTTATTGTTCAATAATTTATGAAACTTATGCGTGTCATAATAGTCAAAACTATTTTTTGACGGTAACTGACTATCTATATCATTGCTTGACTCTCTTGAATTTTCGTTATGAACTGATTTATTTAACTCTAGTTTTTCGATTATTGGGAAGTAAGGTTCTTCTACGGAGTTTAATTTGCATTTACAATCGTATAGGGAGTTAAAACTAAGTGTTTTTAATTCGTGATCCTCTAACATGCTGAAGGGGAAAATGTTACTCATGCAAGAAAGACACCGCCAATTCAGCGGGGTGCCTAGCAAGATTTGGGTGTGGTTATTGGCAAAAAAGTTAAATTTGTGGTTAAAAAAGATTTTGCATGAACTCTATGTGGTTTTTGGTCTAATTCGAAAATTTGCTGAAAAATATTATTTTATAGTAAATGACTATTTTGGAATGATATTTTGGAAGAAATTAGCCAATTCTGATGATGTCATTTGTGTCCTAAATTTGTTCCGTGTAAAAGTAGACACAAAGAAGCTGCAAAATGGTGATAATAAATTACAAATGTATCATTGGAGTGTTTTTAATTGAAAAAGTTGGACAAAATTCTAAAAATTTGCAAATTAGTCCAAAATGGCGGCCAAAATGATGTCATAATAAAAAAATGCTGACATCATCAAATTCCAGAAATGTTGATATCAAATTAAAGCCCTTTGTTTGCTGATTCATTTGATATATAATACTTCATAATTTAATCAAATCTTGCCTTTGAAATCATTGAAAACAATGATTTTGCTGTTACTTCCTTCTAAATATGGGCATGTCACGTGATCTGTGAGGTCTATTGTTCACAATTTTTTTCATCAAAATGTAGCTAATAGATAATTAATAAAAGTCAGGGAGGTTGGGGGACATAGCTGATGTCATTAAAAACCGCTGTGAGAAAGACCTTGGGGGTGGAAAACACCCCCCCCCCCATATGGATTAGGGTTAACAGCAAGTTCTTACTTTATACTACCCCTGTTAATGTGTCATAACTCGATTGAAAATACGTGCAATAAATCAGTACTCAAAATCTTTAAATGTTAAATTTATAAAATGAATGAATCAATAAAGAGATAAATGAATAAAGAATTGGCGATTTTGGATCTATTTACAATACAAGTTGATGGCAAAAATGTCAAAAAAAATCTTCTTTCCAACTTCAATGATGGTATCTTCACCACGGACAGTGGCTACAAATCTTTTCCCTCGAAGTGGATCAATTATCTTCCCATTGATATTCTTCAAGGGCGAGCCTTTGAGATCAGGGAGTGTAATGACAAGTCCCTTCTTGAGCATTTTAGGTGACACCCGCGCTGGTCTACGTTTCAGTTTAACAACCTAAGAGAGGGGATGGTACATAGGTTTTTTAAAGGGGCCTTTTCGACCGGCATTCTTCATTATCGCCATGAAAGAGATGCCACTGAAATGCCAAGGATGCTGGTTGAAAGAGCCCTTTATAACAAAGGTAGCGAACTTATTGGCATTCTACAAAGCGATGTTTGCACTCAAGTAATGAAGCATTTCCACAAGGTGAAACCGACTTCTTAAGTAATGAAGCATTTCTACAAGGTGAAACTGACTTCTATTAAATTGTTTTACACTTCCATGAGCTCTCTGAAGGATGCTATTTTCCATTGTTTTTCACATTTTTAAACATTATCCTCTATGGATTTTGATTCGCTTAAACTTAGATTTTAAATTCTGGTACACCCAATATACCTATCTGGTCAAAATTACTGTAAATTCNAGAAATTCTTTTATTCTGTTATCAGTCTCGTGTTTTAAAAGGTTTAAGTTAAAATCTCCTGCAATTACGACGAGTTTGTTTTCTTTTTTTACTTTTTCGAGGATGTTTTGCATGTAAACGATGAATTCGTCATCTGTTTTTCTTGGATGTCGATAAATGCATCCAAGGAGAACGTTTTTTTGCTTGTCGTTTACGATTTCAATCCAACTAGCTTCAAATTCCGAGTTGTTGTTTATTACTTTTGTATCAAATGCTGCTCTGGGTTTGAATTTGAGGCTGTTCGCAACAAGGAAGCCACAGCCTCCTTTTTGTGTGCTACCTAGCGTGCCATGATATGGTTGATATCCATCAATGACAATGTTTTTGATCGTTTCGTCATTTTTAGCAGAGTGCCAAGTTTCTGTTAATGCTATGACGTTAAACCTATGGTCTAAGCTGTCTAGTAGTTGATCAATATCTTCAGAATGTTTCAGAAGGGAGCAAATATTAGTATGGATAATACTAAGGCTATTTTTGACATTCAAGGCTTTATTGTTCAATAATTTATGAAACTTATGCGTGTCATAATAGTCAAAACTATTTTTTGACGGTAACTGACTATCTATATCATTGCTTGACTCTCTTGAATTTTCGTTATGAACTGATTTATTTAACTCTAGTTTTTCGATTATTGGGAAGTAAGGTTCTTCTACGGAGTTTAATTTGCATTTACAATCGTATAGGGAGTTAAAACTAAGTGTTTTTAATTCGTGATCCTCTAACATGCTGAAGGGGAAAATGTTACTCATGCAAGAAAGACACCGCCAATTCAGCGGGGTGCCTAGCAAGATTTGGGTGTGGTTATTGGCAAAAAAGTTAAATTTGTGGTTAAAAAAGATTTTGCATGAACTCTATGTGGTTTTTGGTCTAATTCGAAAATTTGCTGAAAAATATTATTTTATAGTAAATGACTATTTTGGAATGATATTTTGGAAGAAATTAGCCAATTCTGATGATGTCATTTGTGTCCTAAATTTGTTCCGTGTAAAAGTAGACACAAAGAAGCTGCAAAATGGTGATAATAAATTACAAATGTATCATTGGAGTGTTTTTAATTGAAAAAGTTGGACAAAATTCTAAAAATTTGCAAATTAGTCCAAAATGGCGGCCAAAATGATGTCATAATAAAAAAATGCTGACATCATCAAATTCCAGAAATGTTGATATCAAATTAAAGCCCTTTGTTTGCTGATTCATTTGATATATAATACTTCATAATTTAATCAAATCTTGCCTTTGAAATCATTGAAAACAATGATTTTGCTGTTACTTCCTTCTAAATATGGGCATGTCACGTGATCTGTGAGGTCTATTGTTCACAATTTTTTTCATCAAAATGTAGCTAATAGATAATTAATAAAAGTCAGGGAGGTTGGGGGACATAGCTGATGTCATTAAAAACCGCTGCGAGAAAGACCTTGGGGGTGGAAAACACCCCCCCCCCATATGGATTAGGGTTAAGAGCAAGTTCTTACTTTATACTACCCCTGTTAATGTGTCATAACTTGATTGAAAATACGTGCAATAAATGAGTACTCAAAATCTTTAAATGTTAAATTTATAAAATGAATGAATCAATAAAGAGATAAATGTGCAAAGAATTGGCGATTTTGGATCTATTTACAATACAAGTTGATGGCAAAAATGTCAAAAAAAATCTTCTTTCCAACTTCAATAATGGTATCTTCACCACGGACAGTGGCTACAAATCTTTTCCCTCGAAGTGGATCAATTACCTTTCCATTGATATTCTTCAAGGGCGAGCCTTTGAGATCAGGGAGTGTAATGACAAGTCCCTTCTTGAGCATTTTAGGTGACACCCGCGCTGGTCTACGTTTCAGTTTAACAACCTAAGAGAGGGGATGGTACAATAGGTTTTTTAAAGGGGCCTTTTCGACCGGCATGCTTAGCAAATGCATCTCTGTTGTTGTTTCTTCATTATCGCCATGAAAGAGATGCCACTGAAATGCCAAGGATGCTGGTTGAAAGAGCCCTTTATAACAAAGGTAGTGAACTTATTGGCATTCTACAAAGCAATGTTTGCACTCAAGTAATGAAGCATTTCCACAAGGTGAAACCGACTTCTCAAGTAATGAAGCATTTCTACAAGGTGAAACTGACTTCTATTAAATTGTTTTACACTTCCATGAGCTCTCTGAAGGGACAGCATGCTATTTTCCATTGTTTTTCACATTTTTAAACATTATCTTCTATCGATTTTGATTCGCTTAAACTTAGATTTTAAATTCTGGTACACCCAATATACCTATCTGGTCAAAATTACTGTAAATTCTATGTTCTCTTGGGATTTTAGGGGGCAACTGCCCCTATGCGATGTACAGCCCTGATAGGAAATTAACACTGCTACAAATTAATTTCCTATAATAAGGTATCATAAGATATTTTATACCATTTTATAAAATGCTTCATAAAATATACCTGCTGAAAATCTTTGCATTTTGTTGGAATATGTGACATGTATGCATTCACACCATCCCCGAACAAAAAGTACCGCTGGTTTTCTGGATACGGCAGACTTGCTTTGTAACGCCTCAAGTCAAGAACATCTTTCACTGTTACCTAAGAAGATTGAAAAATCAAATGTACGAAACTGAGAGTTAACATTGAATCAGGAAACTTTTTCGTGGGACACCTGTCACTACCGAAACGTCTGATGAAGTCCAACGCTGAAAAAGGTTATAAACCACATCAGAATCTTGTCTGGTCATTCCTATCTAAATGCCCTGACATATTCTACCCCGTTGAATCCTTGGCTGGAAATTGTGCAAACCCTAGGGGGAAATTTGAGAAATATTCGTTAGCCATGTTCTGTGCGAATTTTCCTGAAACTTTTGCTTGAATATTTTAAATTTTGCCAGAATGTTGGCGTTTTTGGAATTTATTGGGGGTTGACCACATACCCCACAACCCCACTAGCTATGCACCTGCCCCCACTCATTTGATACTTGGGGACCGTCTGAATTGATCAGTTAACTTTCGGCACAGTAAAATCTCTTAACCCTATTACTACCGGGGGGGGGGGGGCACAAAGTGCCCGCGGCAAATATTATCTGCTGTAGTGTCGTCAATTCGAAAGATAAAGAGCCGAGGTTTGGGGACTTTTCCTAAAATTTAAAAGGCTAATTAAAAATTGAATTTTTTTTCAAAATGGTAGACACTGATCACGTGATCAACTTCTTTTNGCGGGAAACAAGTGAAAATAAATTTAAAATATTCTAAGGATTTCCTCTATTAAAATAAAAAATTTCTTAGGTGATATTTTCCTAGTACTGGAGTTTCTTAAATTTTTGGCGATCTGAGAGTTGAGTTTCCTATAAGCGGTTTCTTATAAAAAAATACGTGTACTTTCAGTCCTTTGTTGGCATTAAAGCATTTTTTATATCAATTTGACTTTACTTCTACCAGAAAATTAAGAAACTCTTCTAAAAGCAAAATTGAGAACTCTTTAAGCATGGTTGGGGCCAGGTCATTACCTGGATGGGTGACCTCCTGGAAACACCCGGTATCGCCATCGTAGGTACAACACCTCACCAAGGTGTAAAATTGATACCTCAGTGATGAAGGCAATAAAAACATCAGAAGCGCCAACTGTAAGGCTGCACGCTGTGTAAAAAATAGTCCCTAAGGGAGAAAAAAATGCCTGAGCTGAGGGGGTAAAAATTGTAAAGTGCCTTTGAATATTGAATTATAGTAAAGGCGCTATATAAAAACAATTACTTTACTTTACTTTGCTTTATCTAGCGATTAATTTTAGGCCATAAGGAATAGAAACTTTAGGCCTATTACGGGAAAGATTGAACATTGACAACAGGCCATTCCGTTTAGATATGTTTCGTCTTTGGTCACAGCCATTTAAGAACAGATTTTTCACAAGGTATTTGAGCTGTTTTCAACAGAAAATACCTGAAAAATAAAGGTCCGCGTATCCCAAACTCGAAGGTCCGCGTTTTAGGTTTTGACATAAGCCAAAACCAAAAACGCGGACTTTTTAATCCGCGGACCATAAGTCCGCGGTTTAGGTTTTGGCCTATATCAAAACCTAAAACGTGGACGGGGACCATTGCTGTGGAGGTCCGCGAAGTCCGCGTGGTCCGCGTTATAGACCTGGCCTAAAACAACCGATCAGTTTGGCGATCCCTAGGGACCTTTGACCTATTTTGGATAAGGGAACATTACCTCGCATTTTTTCAGGAATTTGAGTCCAAGGTTAAAGTTAGTCTTGAAAGAATGGCCTGGTTTCAGCAAATCAAGTAAATTGATCGGCAGCTGAAAGATAAAATTAAAATAGCACCAATGTCACTTTAAAATGTTCATCTAAAAACTCAAAAAGACAATATTGACAGCCGTTGAAAAGGCCTGATGAAAAACAAGGGCAGATAATCTAGGGTGTGTGATTGGTAATTCCAAACCTCCCAAATTCTGAAAACAGTCGACTTCGCAGAGACCGAAATATATTTCCCAATCAAACACAAAAATCTTCAAAACAGCAGGATTCGGATTCACCACCAGGGTTTTGCTAATGAAAATGAGAATCTCTTCAAAGTCTGCCAAACCTTCTGACTTTTGGAGCAGAATGTTCAGAAGGCCGTCCAAACCTACCTTTTTCAGAATTTTGGGATCAATCAAACGCGAATTCCGAGTCTACCAAGTCTACCGTTTTCAGAATTGGTACCAACCAAACACACCCCTAATAATGGCATCTGAATAAAAACAAATCAAGCTGCAAAATTACCCCGAAACCTGGATCGCTAACCGACTCATTGTGCATTTTTGTAGGCAAGATCTTGGTGTAGGTAATGCACTCGGGGGTACAGCTGATTATTTTTTATTAGGTACTTGCACATACCCCTCATAGAGTAGTACTTGCTCATCCCTCAGGCCCTCATAGGCAACTAACGGTATTCAACGAGGGGCAAATAACTCCAAAAATCTCGTACAGTTTCGTCAAAAATCGCAAAAATCTCCACAAAATCTTAGAAATCCCAAAGAAAAACCTAAAAATCTGCGAAAATCTAAAAAAAAACCCAAAAATCTTCCCCAACAAATGATACAAATTCTCAAAAAATCTTTCAACAATTCTTTGAAAATCTCAAAATGTTCAAAAATTTTGCAAAATCTTGCTAAATCCCGAAAATCTTTTGAAATTTTTTGAAAATCTCAATAATCTCAAAAAGACTTAGAAATCTTAACAAATCTTTGAAAATCTGAGAAAAAATCTTTGAAAAATCTGAAAGGTTTTTAAAATCTCGAAATATCACACGCTATTTTTAGAGTGACTATGCCCCTCGGTATTCAACTCACTGAAGCCATGGTGAGGAAGCTGTTTGGTCCGCTCGCTGCTTTATATTTCATGTTGAGGTACTTTACGCATGCGGAGCTCTTGAATTTTAACAGAGCAACTCCATGATACCAATGTGCTGGCAACGTCAATACAGAGATGTGCACAGCATAAATCTCGTTTTTTGCATTAATCCTACCAGGAAGAATGAACGTATGGGCTCCGCTACCATCTGCTTTCTAGAAAAGAAATAAACAACAGCACAATGAGTTTCAAGTTACTTTAATCCTACCAGGAAGAATGAATTTATGGGTTCCGCTACCATCTGCTTTCTAGAAAAGAAATAAACAACAGCACAATGAGTTTCATGCTACTGGTATATGCCTCACATCTTTCAAAAAGATTGCACAAATGGTTGTTGATCTCCCTTTTGATTTGATGGCTTGAAGGGAACTTCAGACGCTTTGCATTCATTCTACTTTGGGGTTTTTTTTATAGCTTGATTATCTTGAGAACTACAGCGTTTTTCTTTACATTGAAAGAATTCATGAGAAATTTTATGACAAATCTAACTAATCGTAAATCCAAAATTAATAGCAGGAAAAATGGTACAATCTTCAAGAAAACCAGAGTTTATGAAGGTCTACAATATGGTCGCAAGTAGAAATCTGTCGCTCTTCTGGTTTAGGATTTAGAAATTTGATGACGTCACAGCCTCTGAAATAACAAATGCCGCCATTTTGAAAATAATCAAGATATCTAAAAATTTCCACGGCAGATTTACAGCAAAGTACCCTAAGTTCCTTTCAAGCCATTTAATTCAAAGAAAAATGCTATGGAATTTTACACCCACCTTTTTAAAGATTTGAGCCCTATGCTG